>CM042143.1:92997210-93022210 GCA_023376005.1 Doryteuthis pealeii | reverse complement strand
GTCTGCGACGGACTTCTATAAGCTAAGCTAAGCTAAGCTAAGCTAACCTATGCTAAGTGTGGCGTATGTGTGTGTGTGTGCGCGCGTGTGTGTTAGGATAGCGAAGACATGAAGTCAACGGCGCTTTGTAATTTTCAGTTTCCCGCCTAACCACTTGATTTGAAAATCACATAGGCCAACTTAGATATACATAGTGATATGTTTATTGAAGCAATGTACTTACTTGCAATAATCTAGAGAATAAAGCTATTTCCAGTCCAGGCTGCATGATAATTTGCTCAGTCGGTAGAGCAGCTGCATAGGAATCGCAAGGTTCTGGTTCGATACCGTCCTCGCCAACTAAGCGCGTGTGTAGCACAGATTGTGTAATCTGATCTGTGCAGTAAAGTGGAGAACATACGATATGCGTGGCGCTCCACCTCAGCAAAAAAAGAAATCTCCCTGGGCTAGCGTTAGCTAAGAGGGATTGACTCCCTCGCTGTCAGGCTGATACGTCAATAGACATTCTCCAGCTTATTTCTTTTAATCCTCCAAATTCTTGATATGATAATCGGGAATTCTTATTAGCATCCTTAATTGAATAGAAGCACCAATATCACCATGGACAGGGCTCTTACAACAAATACAATATATATATAGTATGTATATATTTATATATTCACACCACACACACACACACACACACACACACACACACACATATTGCCAAAGTTGCCGAAAAAATCCGTGTTTTACAAACAAATCCTTCCCCCCGATTGAAAAAGAATTACACAATTATCTGATTTAATGAAATTTTCAGTGTTGATTTATCAATGAATGAATGTTATAATGCATGAGTTATTTTATTTCAAAACTTTCCGATTTTTTCAGGTCACCTAATTTTGACCCCACTTTATTTGGGGGCGCCAAAATATCGATGTGGTTATATAAATTCCAAATTAATTACAGTATAAATAAAAAGACAAAGACCGAAGGTGTGAATAGAAGAAAACAATTAAGGGGCTATCCTAGTAGAAAATAAGTATCGAAATTGGAAAATAAATTTAGAATAAAAACTACAAAAATAATTTTTGGAGATCTTTATTTTACTCTTTCAATAATTATTTAATTGGCTATTATCTTATAAAATAAAAAAATTATACATCGATATTTGTTCTGTTTAAAAGGGAAGGTTAATTTTCAATAGAGTTTTTCTACAAAATTATTAGAAAACGGTAATAAACTAAGTAGTAATTAGTTAAATATGTTTTTAGAATCTAAAAATATGAAAATTAAAATGAGGCTTTCATATTTTAAATCAATTTTATATATTAATATACATAGCAGAAATACCTAATTAAATCAGAAAAATTTTGTAATAGAATAACTGACGCATTATAAAAATTAATTTATTGCTAAATCAGCACTTCCTCAAAATTCATTAAAATCGGATAATTCCCTGATTTTGGTATTTTTTTCAATGAGGAGGGTGAATTTATTTTGTAAAATATGGATTTTACGTCATCTTTAGACAGCGTTTACGGTCATATTTGAGCAAAATTGACCGAAAAAATAGTTTAAAATGTATTAAAAATAAATTACATGTGTAATATATTTTGCTTTTCTTTTCTTTTTTTTTTTTTTTTTTTTTTTTAATGATGCTCATTATGTTACTACTTTTAGACTTCGACAAAAATTTGACCATTAAAGTTTGACTTCGCAATTTCATATAGAGCATGTTACGAATAGAGCTAAGTTACGAAAACATGAAGTCAACGAGTTTGAAAAATCGCATAGGTGAGAAACTGTCAGTTCCCAAGCCCCATAGTCTTCGTACCCTACACACAAACACACCACCACACAAACACACGCACACACACAACACACCACACACACCACACACACACAACACACAACATATATATATATATAATATATATATATATATGCGAACTACTTCTTCAAACTTCTCTTCGGCTAGGTATGTAGATATGCCGACTGCAGAGAGGTAAAATGCCTCCAAAGTGGTGACTTATTGGCTGTGGGTGGCTTAAGGACGGAATCCTGGTGGTTAGCACTCCATGACATGCAACACTTCGCTTGTTCCTTACTAAGCTAGACGGGCGGTCGGAGGGGCCCTCCATTAATCGGCTGGTCACGCCAAGCCTAGAACCTTATGATTATCCCAACCCTATGCCTATGACAAGCCCAACCCTTTTTATCATATATGTTCCAGAAGGCGCTGAGGTCTATTATCTTGAATAACGTTAAACTGCATTAGTAGGGAAGTTTCAATTCTGAAGCTCTGGGGAGTGTGGAGTTGCCTTCATCGCCATATACTCCAGGTCTCTCTGACCGGAGTTGTAGTACCTGTTAGGGTCACATCTATGGGTTAAATAGAAAAAAAAACGAGTTGAAAATTGTGTTTAAAAAAATTGAGTTTTGAAAAAAAAATTGTACACCATCAAGAATGGATAAGGCAAAAGTTTTTGGCATAATAAACCAACAAGTGTTGACATGCCGTAAAGAAAAACTTCTATAAGATAGTTTTCTTTTAAAAGTTTGCATTAAAAAAAAAATAAATTTACTTTATTGAATTATCTACGTCCGTAAAATTTAGTTTCTCTTATCTGTGAATATTTTATTTTTATTCTCAAAGTACAACGGTGGCTTTTGTTGTTTTATCTTCGTTGTAATATAAACCAAAGCATAAAAACCTCTTGCGTTCAATGTCTATGGAGAACTCGTTGCTAAACTACATCGGCGTGATTCACGCTGTTTATCACCAAAAATACAATGAACTTCAACAAAACACCACACACACACAACACACACACACACAACATATATATATATATATATATATAATATTATATATAGGTAAAAGTATCAATCGACTGGTAAGTTATGATGATTCTATTTGGGATCATCTATATACCCGGTATATATAAGGGGTTTCCTTTTTTCTCCATTCTAGTATATTTTCTTATTTATTTGGTAATGGCTATCTGATGAAACTGGACTTCATTTATTGAGTTTATCTTATATTTATGATATATTTGAGCACGCTTGGATAAATTAGTAATGCCACTGCAACGGAAAGGTTAAAGCAGCAATTAGACACTATATATACATGGTGTCCACAAAGTCCATTTTCATTTTAAAATTGAAATTCTTTAAAAGCGGACACAGACATTATGGACACATATAATATATATATATATATAATATATATATAATATATATATATTATTATATATATATATGAGAGTAAAATAATGAAATAAATGCTACAGTATGTAGAAAATAAGAAAAACAAAGTATTACAAAAAAGATGAATTTATTCTAAATGGTATCTCTTAGAAAATACATTACATGTTTCAAACATCCTCACTTGTACAATCACGTCACAATTTTTCAATAAAAGAAATCTACCAAACGGTTATAAACCATTCTCTATATACACTTCTCATCGCCCGTATTTTTGAAAAAAAAATCCATCACTGTTCAGACAAATTTTTCCATTTTAATGTCGTGATGATAATGTCTGATAAAAAACCGAAACGTTTTAACGTCAACTTCATAATCTAGAGTAAATTCATCTTTTTAGAATTCTTTGTTTTCTATTTTCTACACACTCACTGATGCCGTGCTTTGGACTTGCCAGGAGCGATGACCGATAAAGCCGGGTGGCAATAGAGAGGATTAGTGTAAACCGTGCGGTCAGCACGACTTGATGATAATGACTCACACACACACACACACACACACACACACACACCACACACATATATATATTATATATAATAATTTATATACCACAGAGCTCCATAAAAAAGCAGCTGTACGCCCACTAACCCTCCTATGACACAGACTATCAAAGTAAGACGAACAAGACATGCTGGAGAACTAAGAACGACCAGACACAGCGACGTTCTCAGTGAACTCTCCCCATATATATATATATATATATTATATATATAAATATATATCATATTTTAGAAAATACGTTGAAAGCAATGTCTTTATTTCTTGCACGGTTTCCTAATTCCAATTTTTTTTTTAAATTGAACATTTTCGATGATTGTTTGATTTGATTGATTTTAATGGCATATCAACTCATCTAGGGTATTTTATGCACAGAAGTTCGGGAATAGCGTTCTTTGTTTTTGTTTAGATTTTTTTAGGAGTGTTTTTGTGCACACGGTCCTATCGAATACGAATAATTTTTTAAACAAATCTGTCTGACCCATAAGATGATCCTAATAGATACAAGCCCTCTCAACTTAAGGTCAAGTTACGTTGAAAGCACCGGTTCCGATAGATCACCGAAGTTAAAGCAGCGATAGCCTTTTCATAACTTAGATAGGTGACCCATTTAAAGCAACAGCAGGTACTATAAGAAACTGAGTATCAAAATGAGTTGCTGTAAGCAACCTGAATTCTTTGGTTATTCAAATGACTTGATTTCGGCATAAATGACCCGAAATGGTTGATATGCCGTAAAACAAAAACAACCAATCAATAACCACTTCATTTCCGAATAGACCTAGGAGTAATGACAATGAAAGGTACTCCAAACTCCCTAGATCTACAAAACTTGAGCCTTACACCCTTTTTGGGGGAAGTACAGCCAGCGTACTATAAACCTAGTCGACAGGACGACATTTTTGATGAAATATTATCTATAAGGAATCTATTTACTCAGGACACTTAAATGGTCACGCATTTTTCTAGGTTTTGAAAAATTTATCTCTATATGTAGGTTATAACGATAAAAAACTACACCAACAACAATAAAAAGAGCGGAGTATCGGATCAGTAAAATACGTCTATTTCTATGTATGGAGTTGAATAAGGAACAGCCTTTCTGTGATTGAACATAGCAATCACGTGACGCACCAGAATTTTGGCACCCACATTCATTAATAAACTTTGGACCAGTTCCACGACCAGTCGACCAGAAATAATCTCTGAGAGGATTGACTCAAATAGAAGATACCAGTTTCCCTCTCCATCCGACTGATAGATCTCCCAAACTTGACTCAGTTGATTGGAAGGACGTTTATATTGTTAGTCATTGTCTTGTTTTTAACAAACTGATAGAATTGAAACTAAGTTTTAATCCATTTATTTGTTAGTGTTAGTTTTTGAACAAAGGCTATATGTACATAAATAAGGGTGTATTATATACTGACCCTAGCTAAAATTATGGAATTAGCCACTTAAAGGACGTTCTCTTAGGTTTTTGATTTAGTAGTAAATAAACTAATTACAGATAAGATGCAAAACATATTATTTATTTAAGGCTGAACCTTCTGACTTTATAAAATATACCTAAAACAAACTAGATTAAATAAATAAAATTAATGGTATAATATTTTTTCAAGCCATACAGAGGAAAATATAAAATATCTCTTTGTTAAAGGAAAATTATTACGGTTAGTATTTAAGTTTTAGCTATTTCTTTATTTGTATAACTTTTTTGGGGGATATGTTTTCTCTCTGTTTTCTGTGACGGCATTAACCCTGAGACATTGAGCCGTCCCCATCCAACGAATTCACCCGTGGTGAATTAACGGAAGGAGTAACAAGGAATAGAAGTTCACAAACGGTCCTCAAACCCCGCATGCATATCCCTGTCAGAGAAAGGAGATGTCCTTGTTTGCCGCAGATTTTCCACAGACATAGTGACAAATACGCCAAAAACTGTTGATTCCTGACGATGATGGAGACACCCTTTGAATTTCGCCAGAGTTCCTTTGGTTGTGTTGTGGCACTCCAGACCTGTCCACCTTGGGTGACCTACGAGGAACTTAATTTCACGACGGCGTGGCTCTGACACTACCAAGTTTACACGGCCCTATCCGATGAGGAGGAGTTGGAATTTAGAAAAAAATATGCAAGATGGCCATTGAGCAAGAGCTTCCTCTGCCCTTTTAAAGGTCTTGTTTTTCGTTCTCAGGGTGTCCACCAGTCAAAATCGTGGGGTTAACGGTTTAGTCCCCGATGATCCGACTATGAAACAGGTAGTACCGAATTACATAATACCAGTAAGCACTTTGAGCGACCGGACATAGATATGTTTTTAGTAAGTATTAAAAAATATTAATACTGGACATAGCAAAATAAAAAAAATAATACCAAAATAAAAAATAGTACTTAATACTATTTAAATAAAGTTATTACGTTATTATTTGAAACGGGGGGGGGTATAATCAAAGTACAGAAGCTAGCTCTCGCTATCACTCACTGCTTTCATTGCTACATTTTCCTAAATCTAACTAATTAAAATACTGTTAATTTATTTTTTTAATTGGGTTTTTAAAGGTTTATCGGCGAGATTTTTTGCTTAATTTATTAAGAATGAAACTAAAAGAAAAAAAAAATGGAAATCAATAATTACCAAGCAAATCTATCAAAAAATCCAAATTTCTAAGATCAATATGCAAATTGGCCATCCGTTAACACTGTAAAATGCTATTTGTATCTATAAATACAATTGGCCAACCCCAACACTAGATAATATAAAACTTTTCCCCTTAATAATGAGGTCAAAATAGATGTAAAACCATGGATAATGTGACGTAGATAACAAAAGGTAATTGTGACGTCGTGATGACGTAAATTTCAGTTACAGACAGAACACATAACCTCCATTATAATATGATTGCTATTAATGATGATCAAAGCGCTTCTCGCAAAACCACCTGCCCGAGCCGAATCACTGTTGCATAGCTAAAGGTAGCAAGTGTCATTTGCTCAATGTGAACTCAGATAAAACGGAGATTTTAAACAAAAATGAAGACATATCTTACTGTGGATAGCAAGCTCTGAAATTAGTAGTCCAGTTCTCATAAGTAAAAGTCGTCGGGCGGTCTAAAGCCAGTATCAGCCTATCAGCGAGGGGGTCTATCCCATTCACTAGCGCTAGACCAAGGAATTTGTTTTTGCATCTGAGGTGGAGCGCCACACCTACCATCAGCTCCTTACTTTACCGCACAGATCCCTGTGCTACTCATACGCTGAGTGGGCGAGGACCGGTATCGAACTAGGAACCTTGTGGTTTCTAGCCGAACACTCTACCGACTGAGCTAACTCAAAAATCTCATCTACAGAAAGCGATGTCAATACACGTATAGGAAAGGCATGGACTGTTAATAGGACAGTGCATGTATAGCACAGCTTGGGTAAACAACAAACGACAAAGTAAAATATTATATACACATTGAACATCCCGGTTCTTGCTTTTTGTGCCAAAATTATGAAGATTTGATTTATATTCGAAGATATTTTTAAAATTCAAATATACATAGAAATAGCATTGAAAATCTACTTAAGAATGTCCAGCATTTGAATCTAAAAAATAAACAAATCAATACACCAGGATTGTTGGCCCCCGCCTTCTACCCAGGCAACGCTGGTAGCCGCTCCTAGCAAAGGCATACATCGCAAAATTTATTACTTCGGTGAGTCAAATATTTTGATACGTGTTAGTTTGCAGCGGTATTATGACGTGACTGAAGCATTCCAGCCATGAAAGGTACCACTGTATGGTAGTATCCTGGTATTTCGGTGCGCTGACATGTTTTACATTTCTTTTCACTCCATGTGTGATTTGAAACAATTGAAAAACAATCTTCCAGTCTAGCGCAACATTCATTGATACCAAAAGTTATGCTCTCGCAGGATACTTCAACTAAAGAATTTCTAAAATAATTTGGTCCCACTATGGGCCGTTTAGCTCAGTCGGTAGAACATCCACCTTAGGACCACAAGTTCTGGGCTCAATACCAGTCTCGGTCAACTCAGTGCAAGAGTGGCACAGCTTGCATCTGTGCGGTTAAGTGGGGAGCTGATGGTAGATGTGGCACTCCACTTCAGAGGCAAAAATCTTTCTACTTTAGCGGCTGGTGAAAAGGGGATAGACTCCTTGACTGTCCGGCTGATACGGACAATAGGTCACTCCCGACCAACCTTTACTTTTAGATCTAATGATGTTCGAAGTATGTAGTGTTGGTAAATTATAAATAAAAATTGTTGCTAAATGTAATCTGCTTGTAGGACTCCATGATTAATGTCAAAGAAATCTGTGTCACCATCGAGTGAAACAAACTATTGATTCGTGTTTTGGTAGAGCATTATTATAGCGGTAACAGTTTCATTTGGGGGAAACCACCATGTAGTAGTATTTGCTCCATCTTTCCTCTGTGTGTGGAGTCAAATGCCTTAGAGAAATCTACAAACAGTAGTGTTGCCTCGATTTTCTTTGTTCGAACTCCTTCTACGATTTGATGACTACTTTTACTAGTTAGTAAATCAAAGATATAGTGTTGGTCGGTTGGTTCGACTTTTATGGCATATCAACCCTTGTTTGGTTATTATCCCGAAGAAGTTTTTTTATTCAACCATAATGGTATTCACTTTTTAAAAGGAACAATCCCCCTTCTCTCCTCCTCCTCTTCCTTTCATTCAAAGAGAGAGAGAGAGAGAGAGAAGAGGAGAAGAGAGAGAGAGAGAGAGGAGAGAGAGAGAGGGGAATTAAAAACGAGAATAAAAAATATTTCATTTAAAAAAAAAAAAAGGTGTGCAAAGGTCAGCAAGCATTCCTTGCAATCTTTGAATTAAATGTAGATTTTGTAGATGGCGGAGGCAAGAAAATATATGATAAAATTGAGCCGAGCTTAGGAAAGATAAATTTTTTATTCATTTTTTCCGTGAAACGTCAACAGCATTCATTTGTTATTTTTCGGTTTGAAGCCTTTTTCCCGCGTCGTAATCTGTATCGTCAAAAAAGTGGCAGTTTATCTTTCTCCAGTAAGGGCAATGGGAGTCGGCTTTAATGTGGCATGTCAACACACGTCTGGGTTAGGAGAAACCAACTGCACAACTTTCCTGTTGTGTTGTGCCCAGAGCACCAGAACGACTTCACAAACATTCCCCTCCCTTATGCGTCTATCTGATTGTCCAGAAACATCGGCAGCTAACATTCTTGGCATACATTTTCGAGAAAATTTAAACTTGAGGTTGAGTCCATGCGTTTTTGCAATATTTTATGTCTGGTGTATTGACCATTGGTGTATTGCTTCACCCCGTGTGTAATTGAAAGCTGTCCACAGTGAACGTGCCACTTAAAGCTAATTCTTTATATTATCTTATGTTTTTATACAATACAGTGCATTGTTCTTATTTAAAAGAATAACAAAAAAAGTATGGTTTTTTTGGCAGGGAAATGTGGGTGCATATACAGCCGGAACAGCTATCCCTTTTTCATAGAGCAGGGAATTTGATTTTTGGTCTGAGGTGGGGGCACATGGTCCGTACTGATTAGCTTCCCAAATTTACTGCACTGGTTCCCAGCTGTGCTCTCATGCACTGTTGTTACCGAGGGCTGGTAATCGAACAACTGGAACCTTGCAAGTTACTTAGGCGATGCTCAACTGACTGACCCCTATTTAATTAAGATTACTAGAATTTACAGTAAAGCATTTGAGTTTATTAATGAGGAAAAATTGATTTGATATACGGGGAAATTTAATTACGAGCGAATGAATTAAACTCGGTAAGTCAAGGTAGCATGTATTTCAAGAAATATCATGACGTGTAAGGATAAAAATATGCATAAATAAACTAATTTTATTTGGTGATCAAAAGTTTTTGCAATTAATAGTAACTGGGCACCAATTCGCCGCTCCAGATGCTTTTGCCCAGCTCTTTAAAGGTGATGAACTACACCGGGTTGGATGCCGAAGCTCGCCTGATACTCTCGGAATGCTACTCACCTAATTTGCCACTATGGCATAGAGCACAAACGTGGAACAACTGTCTTAGACCTTCCTGGCCTTGCCTGATTCGTTTCTTGCAACTGAAGTTAATTTTTTGTAACATCTGAGTTACATGTACTGTACTTAACCCAGTAAACCTCTCTGCAGGATACTTCAACAGAATTTCTAATATAAACTAGATCGTTGGTGCCTAAAGTCAGTATCAGCCATCGGCGAGGGATATATCGCCCTTTTCACTAGCGCTAGGACCAGGAGATAGGGTTTTGCGTCTTGAGGTGAGCGTCACACACTACCATCAGCTCCTACTTTACGCCCGCAGATCCTTGTGCTACTCGTATGCTGAGTTGGCGAGGGCCGGTATCGAATTAAGACCTGCGGTTTCTAGCCCGAAACATTCTACCGACTGAGCTGCCCCCCCATAGAAAGCTACTCAGTTTCAAACCGAATCAGTCTTAGAGTTATTACCATGGTATATAACGCAACATGTATCCACACACACACACACGGCAGTGTAACTTTTTGCTAGTGTCAATGACAGTAAGGCAAATACCTAGCTTAAAACCATCCTCTCAGGCGGCCAATTAAGCCTAGTTCCTTCGGATGCTCTTAATTGAACTTTCGGCCAGACAATGACACTTCATGCATTGAGACATATAATTATTAACTTGAACAATATTTTTTAAACAAGTTAAGAGTTTTCACCAAAACAATGATATAATTTTTATTGCAAGCCTGCATGATTACAACATTTTTAGTTTTCCCATTCAGGCGTCGTACAAATAGCTTGCTTTCCATTCTCAACCCTTGAACAACCGAGCATAAACAGGCCGACTCCATGGAGCAAATAAAAAAATTCCGAGCTGGATCTAGGTATCCGTATCCTGAATTTAGATTACACAAGATTTAATTACCGTGATTGTTTTCAGCGATTTTTGTACATGTAATTTTGGCGACGAATTTTTTGTAAACTTGAAATAAATTCAGCGAATAAATTCGATTCTATGCTGGTTGTTCAAAGGGATTGAGAATGGAAACAAGCTATTTGTACTGTACCCTGAATGGGAAAACTAAAAATGTTGTTAATCATGCAGCTTGCAATAAACAAATTATATCATGTTGGTGAAAACCTCTTTAACTTGTTTAAAAAATAATCTGTTCAAGTTTAATTAAAATTTAATATTACCTCAATGCAATGTAAGTGTCATTGTTAGGGACCGAAAGTTCAATTAAGAGCATTCCGAAGGAAACAGGCTTAATTGCCGCCTGAGAGGATGCTTTTAAGCTATATTTGCTCTTACGTGTCAGTTGACACTGAAGCAAAAAAAGTTTTACCGCCGTGTGTGTGTGTGTGCGATTCATGTTGCTCGTTATATACATGGTAATAAAACTCTAGAGACTTGATTCGATTTTTGAAAACTAGTAGTATCTATGGGCGGCAGCTCAGTCCGATAGATATGTTCGGCCTAGAAACCGCAAGGTTCTTAATTCGATACGGCCCTCGCCAACTCAGCATACGAGTAGCACAAGGATTCTGCGCGCGTAAAGTAAGGAGGGCGATGGTAGGTGTGACGCTCCACTCAGACGCAAAACCCAGATCTCCTTGGTCTAGCGCTAGGAAAAGCGGTGATATACTCCCTCTGCCGATTGGCTGAATTACTGACTTTAGCCCACCCAACGACTCTAGTTTATATTAGAAATTTCTTAGTTGACAGTATCCGTGCAGAGAGGTTACTGTCGTTTTAAGTACAGTACGACTAACCAGATGGTTAAAAAAAATTAACTTCGGGTTGACTAAGAACGTCAGGCAAGCCAGGAAGCGTGCTAAAACCAGTTGATTCCACGTCTGTGCTCTATGCCATAGTGGCAAATAGGTGAGTAGCATTCGGAGATATCAGCGAGCTCGGCATCCCACAGCCCGGTTGTAGTTGCATCAACCTTAATTAGACCTGGGCCAAAAAGCATCTGGAGCGGCCGAATTGTGCCTTCACGTTACTAAAATTATTGCAAAACTTTTGACTCACCCAAAATAAAATAGTTAATTTAGCATATTTTTATCCTTAACCACAGTCACTGATTTCTGAACATACAATGCACCTTGACTGACGAGTTTAATTCAATTCGCTCGTAATTAAATTTCCCGTATATCAAAATCAATTTTTCCTCATTGAAATAAACTCAAGATGAACTTACTTAATATTAAGTAATCTTAATTTATAATGGGGTCAGTCAGTTGAGCATCCGCCCTAAGTAACTGGCAAGGTTCCAGTGTTCGATACCAGCCCCACATGAAGTAGCACAGCCTGGAACCAGGCAGAAATTGGGGAGCTTAAAAGTAAGGCATGTCGCCCCACCTCAAGACGCCAAAAACAAATTCCCCCTTCTATGGAAAAGGATGGCCTGTCCGGCTGGATATGACCCTACACTCCCCAAAAAACACAATACTTTTTGTTATATTCTTTAAATAAGAAAACTAGACTGTATTGTATAACATACAGATAAAATATAACGAATTAGATTTAAGTGGCCGTTCATCTGTGCAGCTTTCAAATACACACGGTGATGCAATACACAATGTGTTCAATAACCAGCACATAAATATTGCAAAAACGCTGACTCAAACCTAGTAATTAAATTTTTCGATGTATGCCAAGATTGTTAAACTGCCGAGATGTTTCTGAACAGATAAACCACTAAGGGAGGGAATGTTGTGATCGTCCTGGTGTCTGGGGCAAACACAACAGGAAAGTTTGTGCAGTTTTTGCTCCTAACCACAGTTACGGGTGTTGAATCCCACATTAAAGCCGACCTCCATTTGCCCTTACTGGAGGAAAGATAAACTGGCCAACTTTTTTTGACGATTAAGAGACGACCCGGAAAAAGCTTCCAAAGCCGAAAAATAAAAATGATGCTGTTGACGTTTCAACCGAAAAAGATAAAAAAATTAATCTTTCCTAAGCCTCGGTCAATTTTTTTCATATATTCCTCCTCGCCATCACAATCTACATTTAATCAAGATTGCAGGAATGTTGCTTGACCTTTGCACACCTTTTTTTTTAAAAATATGAATGATTTTTTATTCTCTTTTATTTACTCCCCCCTCTCTCTCTCTCTCTCTCTCTTCTCTCTCTCTCATCTCTCTCTCTCTTCTCTCTCTCTCTCTTTTGAAATGAAAGGGAAAGGAGAGGAAGAGAAGGGGGATTGTTCCTTTAAAAAGTTGAATACCATGTATGGTTGAATAAACAAAACTTTTCGGGATAAAATACCAAACAAGGGTTGATATGCCCATAAAAATCAAACCAAACGACCAACCACTTATCTTCTCTGATTTTTACTAATAGTAAAAGTAGTCATCAAATCGTAGAGGAGTTGAACAAAGAAATCGAGCAAACACTACTGTTGGTAGATTCCTCTAAGGATTTGACCCAGCACAGAGGAAAGATGGAGCAAATACTACTACATGTGGTTTCCCCCAAAGAATGTTACCAGCTATAATAATGCTCTACCAACGGATAAATAGTTTGTTCACTCGGTGGTGACACAGATTTCTTTGAACATTATCATTCGGAGTCGTACAACAGATACATTAGCACAATTTGTTATTTATAATTTACCAACACTACTACTTCGAACATCATTAGATCTAAAAAGTAAAGTTGGCGGAGTGACCTATTGTAGGTATCAGCCGACAGTCAAGGAGTCTTATCCCTTTTCCACCAGCACTAAAGTAGAAAGATTTTTTGCTCTGAGTGGACGTGCCACATCTACCATCAGCTCCCCACTTACCGCACAGATGCAAGCTGGCCACTCTTGCACTGAGTTAACGAAGACTGTAATTGAGCCAGAACTGTGGTCATAAGTGATGTCTACGACTGAGCTAAACCGGCCCAATATGGGAACAAATATTTTTAGAAATTCTTTAGTTGAAGTATCGCGGAAGAGTCCATACTTTTGGTATAACTGAAACGTTGCCGCTAAGACTGGAAGATTGTTCAATTGTTCAAATCACACAGGAGTGGAAAGAAAATGTTAACATGTCAGCGCACCGAATACAGGAACTACCACTACAGTGGTACCTTCATGGCTCCGGAATGCTTCAGTCACGTCATATACCCGCTGCAAACTAACCACGTATCAAAATTTTGACTCACCGAGTAATAAATTTTGCGATGTATGCTTTGCTAAAAGCGGCCTACCCGCGTTGCCTGGGAGAACGGCGGGGGCCAACACCCTGGTGTATGATTTGTTTATTTTTTAGATTTCAAATGCTGGACATTTTTAAGCTAGTTTTCAATCCTATTCTATGTATATTGAATTTTAAAATATCTTCGATTAATCAAATCTCATAATTTTTGGCAAAAAAGAAAGAAACGGGGATGTTCAAGTGTTATATATATATTTCTTTATCGTTTGTTGTTTAACCCAACTGTGTTATTCATGCACTGTCCCTATAACAGTCCATGCCTTCCTAATACGTGTTAATTGACATCCTTCTGAGAATGGATAAATTTCGAGTTGCTCAGTCGGTAGAAGTGTTCGGAATAGAAAGCCACAAGTCCTAGTCGATACCCGTCTCCGCCCAGCTCAGATAAGTAGCACAGGGGATCTGTGCGGTAAGTAAGGAGCTGATGGTAGTGTGGCGCTCCACCTCAGATGCAAAAACAAATTCCTTGGTCTAGCGCTAGTGAAAATGGAAATGATCCCTCGCTGATAGGCTGATACTGGCTTAAGACACACCTGACGACTTTACTTATGAGAACTGGACTACTAATTTCAGAAGCTTGCTATCACAGAGATATGTCTTCATTTTGTTTAAAATCTCCGTTTTATCTGATTCACATTGAAACCAAATGACACTTGCTACCTTAGGCTATGCAACAGTGATTCGGCACCGGGCAGGTGGTTTTGCGAGAAGCGCCTTGATCATCATTAATAGCAATCATATTATAATGGGTTATGTGTCTGTCTGTAACTGAAAATTACGTCATCACCGACGTCACAATTACCTTTTGTTTCTACGTCACATTATCCATGGTTTTACATCTATTTGACCTCAATTATTAAGGGGAAAATTTATATATAATAGTGTTGGGTTTGGCCAATTGTATTTTAGATACAAATAGCATTACAGTGTTAACGGGATGGCCAATTTGCATATTGATCTTAGAAATTTGATTTTGATAGATTTGCTTGGTAATTATGATTTCCAATTTCTTTTTAGTTTCATTTTAATAAATATAAGCAAAAAAATCTCGCCGATAAACCTTAAAACCCCATTAACTAAAATAAATAACAGTAATTTTATTCTTTACTGTCTAATTTAGTTAGATTAGGAAAAATGTAGCAATGAAAGCCAGTGAGTGATAGCGAGAAGCTAGCGTTCTGTACTTTGATTATACCCCCCCCCCGTTTCAAAATAATAACGTAATAATTCTATTTTAATAGTATTAAGTGCTATTTTTTTATTTTGGTATATTTTTTTTATTTTGCTATGCCCAGTATTAATATTTTTTAATACTTACTAAACATAATCTATGTCCGGTCGCTCAAAGAGCTATTGGTATTATGTAATTCGGTACTACCTGTTTCATAGTCGGATCATCGGGGACTAAACCGTTAACCCACAGATTTTGACTGGTGACACCCTGCAGAACGAAAAACAAGACCTTTAAAAGGGCGAGGAAGCTCCTTGCTCAATGGCCATCTTGCATATTTATTTCTAAATTCCAACTCCTCCCCATCGCGACAGGGCCGTGTAAACTTGGTAGTGTCAGAGCCACGCCGTCGTGAAATTAAGTTCCTCGTAGGGTCACCCAAGGTGGACAGGTCTGGCAGTGCCACAACACAACCAAAGGAACTCTGGCGAAAATTCAAAGGGCGTCTCCATCATCATCAGGAATCAACCGTTTTTGGCGTACTTGTCACTATGTCTGTGAAAAATCTGCGGCAAACAAGGACATCTCATTTCCCTGACAGGGATATGCATGCGGGGTTTGAGGACCGCTTGTGAATTTCCTATTCCATTGTTACTCCTTCCCTTAATTCACCACGGGTGAATTCGATGGATGGGGACGGCTCAACCGTCTCAGGGTGAATGTCGTCACAAAAAACAGAAGAGAAATACAATCCCCCCCCCCAAAAAAAAGTTATACAAATAAAGAAATAGCTAAAACTTAAATACTAGCACCGTAATAATTTTCCTTTAACAAAGAGATATTTTATATTTTCCTCTGTATGGCTTGAAAAAATATTATACCATTAATTTTATTTATTTAATCTACTTTGTTTAAGGTATATTTTATAAAGTCAAAAGGTTCAACAATTAAATAATAATGTTTTGCATCTTATCTGTAATTAGTTTATTTACTGCTAAATCAAAAACCTAAGAGAACATCCTTTAAGTGTGCTAATTCCATAATTTTAGCCAGGGTTAGTATATATACACTCTTATCATGTACATATAGCCTTTGTTCAAAAACTAACACAAACAAATAAATGGATTAAAACTTAGTTCAATTCTATCAGTTTGTTAAAAACAAGACAATGACTAACAATATAAACGTCCTTCCAATCAACTGAGTCAAGTTTGGGAGATCTACCAGTCGGATGGAGAGGGAAACTGGTATCTTCTATTTGAGCCAATTCTTTCAGAGATTATTTCTGGTCGACTGGTCGTAGAACTGGTCCAAATGTATCTAATGAATGTGGGTGCCAAAAATTCTGGGTACGTCACGTGATTGCTATGTTCAATCACAGAAAGGCTGTTCCTTATTCAACTCCATACATAGAAATAGACGTATTTTACTGATCCGATACTCCGCTCTTTTATTGTTGTTGGTGTAATTTTATCGTTATAACCTACATAGAGAGATAAATTTTTCAAAACCTAGAAAAATGTTGTGACCATTTAAGTGTCCTGAGTAAATAGATTTCTTATAGATAATATTT
Source organism: Doryteuthis pealeii (assembly GCA_023376005.1). NCBI lineage: Eukaryota > Metazoa > Mollusca > Cephalopoda > Myopsida > Loliginidae > Doryteuthis > Doryteuthis pealeii. The sequence continues at coordinate 93,005,501 of CM042143.1, read as the reverse complement.
CATCAAAAATGTCGCCCTGTCGACTAGGTTTAGAGTACGCTGGCTGTACTTCCCCCCAAAAGGGTGTAAGGCTCAAGTTTTGGAGATCTAGGGAGTTTGGAGTACCCTTTCATTGTCATTACTCCTAGGTCTATTCGGAAATGAAGTGGTTATTGGTTGGTTGGTTTTGTTTTACGGCATATCAACCCATTTCGGGTCATTTAATGCCGAATCAAGTCATTTGATAAACAAAGAATTCAGGTTGCTTACAGCAACTCATTTTGATACTCAGTTTCTTACAGTACCTGCTGTTACTTAAATGGTCACCTATCTAAGTATTGAACAAGCTTATCGCTGCTTAACTTCGGTGATCTATCGGGAACCGGTGCTTTCAACGTAACTTGACCTTAAGTTGGAGGGCTTGTATCTAGCTTGTATAAATATATATGGGTCAGACAGATTTGTTTAAAAATTATTCGTATTCGATAGGACCATGTGCACAAAAAAACACCCTTTAAAAAAAATCTAAACAAAAAAACAAAGAACGCTATTCCCGAACTTCTGTGCATAAAATAACCCTAGATGAGTTGATATGCCATTAAAATCAATCAATCAAACAATCATCGAAAATGTTCAATTTTAAAAAAGAAATATTTTGGAATTAGGAAACCGTGCAAGAATAAAGACATTGCTTTCAACGTATTTTCTAAAATATATATATATAATATATATATATATATATATATATATATATATATATATATATATATATATATATGGGGAGAGTTCACTGAAGAATGTCGCTTGTCTGGTCGTTCTTAGTTCTCCAGCATGTCTTGTTCGTCTTACTTTGATAGTCTGTGTCATAGGAGTTAGTGGGCGTACAGCTGCTTTTTATGGGAGCTCTGTGCGTATATAAAAATATATATATATATATATATAATATATATATATATATATATATATATATAATATATATTGTGTGTGTGTGTGTGGTGTGTGTGTGTGTGAGTCATTATCATCAAGTCGTGCTGACCGCACGGTTTACACTAATCCTCTCTATTGCCACCCGGCTTTATCGGTCATCGCTCCTGGCAAGTCCAAAGCACGACATTTAGTGAGTGTGTAGAAAATAGAAAAACAAAGAATTCTAAAAAAAGATGAATTTACTCTAGATTATGAAGTCGACGTTAAAACGTTTCGGTTTTTATCAGACATTATCATCAGGACATTAAAATGGAAAAAATGTTGTCTGAACAGTGATGGATTTTTTTTCAAAATAACGGGCGATGAGAAAGTGTATATAGAGAATGGTTTATAACCGTTTGTAGAATTTCTTTTATTGAAAAATTGTGACGTGATTGGTACAAGTGAGGATGTTTGAAACATGTAATGTATTTTCTAAAGAGATACCATTTAGAATAAATCATCTTTTTTGTAATACTTTGTTTTTCTATTTTCTACATACTAAGCATTTATTTCATTATTTTACTCTCATATATATATATATATATATATATATATATAATATATATATATATATATAATATGGTGTCCATAATGTATGTGTCCGCTTTAAAGAATTTTTAATTTTAAAATGAAAATGGACTTTGTGGACACCATGTTATATATAGTGTCTAATTGCTGCTTTAACCTTTCCGTTGCAGTAGCATTACTAATTTATCCAAGCGTGCTCAATATATCATAAATATAAGATAAACTCAATAAATAAACTCAGTTTCATCAGATAGCCATTACCAAATAAATAAGAAAATATACTAGAATGGAGAAGAAAGGAAACCCCTTATATATACCGGGTATATAGATGATCCCAAATAGAATCATCATAACTTACCAGTCGATTGGATACTTTTACCTATATATATATATATATATATATATATATATATATATATATATATAATATATAATATATATATGTGTGTGTGTGTGTGTGTGTGTGTGTGTGTGTGTGTGTTGTTGAAGTTCATTGTATTTTATGGTGATAAACAGCGTGAATCACGCCGATTGTAGTTTAGCAACGAGTTCTCCATAGACATTGAACGCAAGAGGTTTTTATGCTTTGGTTTATAGTACAACGAAGATAAAACAACAAAAGCCACCGTTGTACTTTGAGAAAATAAAAATAAAAATATTCACAGATAAGAGAAACTAAAATTTTACGGACGTAAGATAAATTCAATAAAGTAATTTATTTTATTTTTTAAATGCAAACTTTTAAAAGAAAACTATCTTATAGAAGTTGGTTGGTTGGTTGGTTGGTTGGTTGGATTTTACGGCATGTCAACCCTTGTTGGGTTTATTATGCCAAAAACGTTTTGCCTTATCCATTCTTGATGGTGCACAATTATTTTTTCAAAACTCAATTTTTTTAAACACAATTTTTCAAACTCGTTTTTCTTTCTATCTAACCCATAGATGTGACCCTAACAGGTACTACAACTCCAAGTCAGAGTAGACCTGGGAGTAATGGCGATGAAGGCAACTCCACACTCCCCAGAGCTTCAGAATTGAAACTTCCCTACTAGATGCAGTTTAACGTTGTATTCAAGATAATAAGACCATCAGTCACTGCCTTCTGGAACATATATGATAAAAAGGGTTGGGGCTTGCTATAAGGGCGATAGGGTTGGGACAATCATAAAGGTGCGAGGACTTGGCGTGACCAGCCGATTAATTGGAGGGGCCCCCTCCGACCGCCCGTCTAGCTTAAGTAAGAGCCAAAGCGAAGTGTTGCATGTCATGGAGTGCTCAACCACCAGGATTCCGTCCTTAAGCCACCGACAGCCAACAGGTCACCACTTTGGAGGCATTTTACCTCTCTGCAGTCGGCATATTCTACATACCTAGCCGACAGAGAAGTTTGAAGTAGTTGGCATATATATATATATATATATATATATATATATATATATATATATGTGTGTTGTGTGTGTGTGTGTGTGTATGTGTGGTGTGTGTGTGTGTGTGTTAGGGTAACGAAGACTATGGGGCTTGGGAACTGACAGTTTCTCACCTATGCGATTTTCAAACTCATTGACTTCATGTTTCGTAACTGCTCTATAAATGATATTGCGAAGTCCAAACTTTAATGGTCAAATTTTTGTCCAAGTCGAAAAGTAGTAACATAATGAGCATCAGTAAAAAAAAAAAAAAAAAGAAAAGAAAAGCAAAATAATATTATACATGTAATTTATTTTTAATACATTTTAAACTATTTTTTCGGGTCAATTTTGCTCAAATATGACCGTAAACGCTGTCTAAAGATGACGTAAAATCCATATTTTACAAAATAAATTCACCCTCCTCATTGAAAAAAAATACCAAAAATCAGGGAATTATCCGATTTTAATGAAATTTTGAGGAAGTGCTGATTTAGCAATAAATTAATTTTATAATGCGTCAGTTATTCTATTACAAAATTTTCTGATTTAATTAGGTATTTCTGCTATGGTATATTAATATATAAAATTGATTTAAATATGAAACGCCTCATTTTAAGTTTCAAATTTCATATTTTAGATTCTAAAAACATATTTAACTAATTACTACTTTAGTTTATTACCGTTTTCTAATAATTTTTGTAGAAAAACTCTATTGAAAATTAACCTTCCCCTTTTAAACAGAACAAATATCGATGTATAATTTTTTTTATTTTATAAGATAATAGCCAATTAAATAATTATTGAAAAGAGTAAAATAAAGATCTCCAAAAATTATTTTTGTAGTTTTTATTCTAAATTTATTTTCCAATTTTCGATACTTATTTTCTACTAGGATAGCTCCCTTAATTTTTTTCTTCTATTCACACCTTCGGTCTTTTGTCTTTTTATTTATACTGTAATTAATTTGGAATTTATATAACCCCATCGATATTTTGCGCCCCCAAAATAAGTGGGGTCAAAATTAGGTGACCTGAAAAAATCGGAAAGTTTTGAAATAAAATAACTCATGCATTATAACATTCATTCATTGATAAATCAACACTGAAAATTTCATTAAAATCAGATAATTGTGGTAATTTTTTTTCAATCGGGGGGGGAAGGAGTTTTGTAAAACACGGATTTTCGGCAACTTTGGCAATATGTGTGTGTGTGTGTGTGTGTGTGTGTGGTGTGTGTGTGTGTGTGTGTGTGAATATATAAATATATACATACATATATATATATTGTATTTGTTGTAAGAGCCCTGTCCATGGTGATATTGGTGCTTCTATTCAATTAAGGATGCTAATAAGAATTCCACGATTATCATATCAAGAATTTGGAGGATTAAAAGAAATAAGCTGAGAATGCCTATTGACGGTATCAGCCTGACAGCGAGGGAGTCCATCCCCTCTTAGCTAACGCTAGCCCAGGGAGATTTCTTTTTTTGCTGAGGTGGAGCGCCACCATATCGTATGTTCTCCACTTTACCGCACAGATCAGATTACACAATCTGTGCTACACACGCGCTTAGTTGGCGAGGGACGGTATCGAACCAAGAACCTTGCGATTCCTATGCGGCTGCTCTACCGACTGAGCAACATTATCATGCAGCCTGGACTGGAAATAGCTTTATTCTCTAGATTATTGCAAGTAAGTACATTGCTTCAATAAACATATCACTATGTATATCTAAGTTAGCCTATGTGATTTTCAAATCAAGTGGTTAGGCGGGAAACTGAAAATTACAAAGCGCCGTTGACTTCATGTCTTCGCTATCCTAACACACACGCGCGCACACACACACACATACGCCACACTTAGCTTAGCTTAGCTTAGCTTAGCTTATAGAAGTCCGTCGCAGAAGACGATGACCTCACTTCATGGAGTGAAACTTGTCCGTGAGATATCTTAAGTGGTAAGAGGGTGCACAGACCTCGGTCCACTATCTTGGCATTCCGGCATTCCGGCAGTTAGTCCAGTGGCAGGGGAAAGTCCGAGCTGCAGCAGGGTACTTTCTCAGGTTGTACTGAGTGACTTCATGAGAGGCAAGTCTCCCTGGAAATTCCAGCGCACACGCGCACACACACGCAGATTATGTACATTTATAAATAAATGACAATTGAATGGCCTATAAATTAAACTAAAATGAAAGAAAATGTTGAAGAAATTAAATTTACTTCCTATTAAAGGCCGTGGAAGATGAAGCATGAAAAATAAAAATATATAAATGCGATATCTCAGGGTGAACCTGACTCTTCCCCAGGGCGAAGAAATAAATTCAAAGTAATTAATCGTAATTAATTTAATACTGAGTAAATTTTATTTGGTGCAATATTTTCTTTCATTTACGTTAATTTAATTTAGAGGCGTCTATAACAGAAGCATACGGGAGAGTGGACCCATACTTCAATATATATTATATATATATATATATATATATATATATATATATATATATATACACAATTGAAGGAAAAAACTTTAAATTTGCTTCATTACAATAATTTATTTCAACCGCTTATTTATTTCATTTCAATAATTACAATAATAATGTAATGAAGCAAATTTCAAAAAAATTCCTTCATTTATTGAATATTTTGCTCTGTCCGTCCACTCGCTGGCACTAAGCACATTAAGCTCTCATTGCGGTTTACCTGCATCAGTTTGGTTAAACCACACATGGAAAGATCCTAACTACCAGGAATATATATATATATATATATATATATATATATATATATATATATATATATATATATTATTATATTAGTAATAGTAATAGGGGAAAAGAGTTAAGGGTCTACCATGGTTTCGATCTCAATGATCTATATGTACGTGTATGTCGCTCAATTTATCTCAGTACTCCCTGTTTTCAGAGATTAACAGAGCAATACTACAAATGAAGGATCTAAATTTATTGTCTTAATATTATTGTTTGGCAGTCCAGTTTTTTTATGACTATTTTAGTTTTTAGTTTGGTTTGTTTAATGGCATATCAACATTCGTGGGTTATTTAATGTCAAAGCCATCCTTGTAGAATAACAGAAGTGGTTCAATTTAACCCATAGCTGGGGGATGAGGGAGGTCATACCTTTCCTAATGGTATGAGTCCGAAAGTGAACGTAATAGCAGACACACCACACACACATCACACACACACATACACAACACACAAACACACACACACACACATACATGCAAACACACACACACGCACACACATTTATATATGTATATAAAATAATAATAGTAATACATTTTTTAAAAACATAATCCATTTTGCGGACCTTCTTTTATATATACTAGCAAATATATACACCCTCCGCCGTGTGAAAATATTTAAGTTTTAATGTAATAAAATATTATATTACATTAGAAAGGCTAAAGAAATTGAATAAGGATGCAGATAAAAAGATTTGAAACAGACAAGGGTATACTCGAAAAATAGAACAACTAAAACTTACTCTTCCATCACTTCGCTCTTTCATTGCTAAATTTTCTTAATTTAACTATTAGTTAAAATAGGAATTAAGAATGAAATTACACTTATTTTTTCTGGTTAATGGATTTCTTTTTAAGATTTTTGCCCATATTCATTAAGATAAAACCAAACAATTAGAAATCAATAATACTATGCACATATTTATTAAAATCAAATTTTTAATATCAATATGCAAATTGGCGTTCCCGTTCACAGTATAAACCGTTTTTGTTGTTGTATATATAAATAAACTTACACGTGATTAGTATGCAGATATGGTCAACAGTATTAATAATGTAAAACAATTTTATTAATAATTGAAGTTTAAATGAAAATAATATTATGGAGAATATGAAGTAAGTATTTGGTTTGTTTGGTTTACGACATATCAACCTCAGTGGGTCATTTAATGCCGATAAAGTTTTGGAATAAATCAATTCTTAATGGATAATACAAATTTTTTTAAATACATTTTTCTATTTAACCCATAGATGGGACCCTAACAGGTACTACCACTCCGGGTCAGAGTGGACCAGGGAGCAATGGTGATGAAGGGGTGCTCCACATTCCCTAGACCTCCAGAACTGGAACCTCACCATCAGATAGAGTTTAACGTCATTCCCAGGACATGTAGACCCGCAGCCACCGCCTTCTAGCACCCATATGATAAAAAGGGGTTGGGGCTTGCCATAAAGGGCAATAGAGTTGGAAAATCATATAGGTGCTAGGGCTTGACGTGACCAGCCGATTGATCGGAGGGGCCCTCTCCGACCGCCCGTCTAGCCCAAGATAGGACCAAAGTGGAGTATTGCATGTCATGAACTGCTCATTCACCTGGGCTCTATCCTTAAGCATCACGGGTCGCCACCCACGGCCAACAGTGGCCCCATTGGGGGAGTCTTATCCGTCCGCCCGTCTAGCCCAAGATAGTGCCAAAATGAAGTGAGTAACTAAAGGAATTGTGACTTGAGTAGTGATATAGTTTCGGTTACAGACAGAAAAACACACATACAATCTCCATTATAATAAGATATATATATATATAATATATATATATATTATATAATATAATATATATATACGTTAGGGTAGCGTGGACAAGAACGGCACTTGGTTACTGACAGTTTCTCGCAGATTTTCAGACCAATATATTATATATATATATATATAAATATATATAATTTCACATGTAAAATACAAAAATAAATCAACTTACTCGTCAATTTCATTTGATATTAAATTTTGAATTCATTTTTAATCGACGTTTTTAAAGTCTTTGAATATATATGTATATATGTATATGTATGTGTGTGCATAATATATATATATATATTATATATATATATATATATATATATATATATACGTATATATTTATATACGTATATATACGTATACGTATGCATTATATATATACAAATATTGTATGTATATCTACCTATTATACATATATATGTGCATACGTACATATACATATACATATATAGGTGTGTATATATACCTATACATATATACATGTATATATATATGTATATTATATATATGCTATATATATAATATATATATATATAATATATATATAAACACACACACACACACACACACACACATATATTATATTATATATATATATATATATATATATATTCGAGAGGACCCTAAAATGATTAGTAATTATGAAATGAATTAAATGTTGCTATTTAAAAAAGATTAAACCTTCAAATGAAATACAATCAAAAAATAAATTAATAAATGCAATATTTAACGACAAAAATGTTTCCATAATACAAATAATTTACAAATCATATAAACAGAAGTAATAAAAAAGTTAAATACTACAAAAAACCTGAAAATTATAAGTTATATAAGGGTTTCGGCAGTCG
>CM042143.1:92936531-92997110 GCA_023376005.1 Doryteuthis pealeii | reverse complement strand
CATTATGTTCGATTGAACAGATCAGCGTTATTGCTCCGCGTGCTCACTTCCCTTTCTCTGTCTTTCCCCAACTTTCTTTCTTTCATTTATTTTTTCTTGTAGCACGTCCTTTTTTCATTCCCCTTCTTTTCCCTATGATAAAAACGGAATAGGTCCATTATTTAGCTTATGTGACAATACCATAGAATAAGGAATTCGGCGGATAAGCAACACCAAATAATCTGGTTTACAATTTTTGCATTTCTCTTGGCACTCATTTGGTCGTCATCATTTTCTAACTCAAACGTCGCTGTAGATTAGATCAGTACTCATAGGAATACGAGTATATATAATGGCATTACAAAATATATAATCTTAAAATTAAGCAAAGCGGAATTGTGACGTAGGGGGTAACGAGTTTCGGTTACAGACATTTAATAGATATATTGGTTATCTGAAACATTAGCGGGCGTGATACATAAATGAGAGTAATCTCCCTTGTTATGTTTCACTTTGCCTTAATTATGCTTGCGCATTATTTGAAATAATCTAATGTTTGTAAGAAACATTTTATGATATTTTCGTGTTAAAACATTGCAGATTGTATTGATTCGAAACAACAATCGTATTTCTATGTGTAGATTTACGGTTGAACAAGAAATGCTGCCGACAAAACATAAGATCAGCTTCTTCAAAGTGGAACAAACAAGTGGAGAATCTAACTTCTCATTTTAGCTTACGCTTAATGTTCAGCATATAACGATGCATATATCTTACAATAACCTAGACATAAAGCCTGGATTTTTTTTTCGAGAGGGTTAAGATGACAAAAGGGTCCGCCTCCTTTCCCTCCTCCCAATGCATTTACCATTCACTCCACGCTGTTCCATTCATCCAGACCTATTGCATGAACTAAAAGACCAGCTCACTCTGTCACTTTCTATATTCTCTTACTATGCCCACCAAAATTACCTTACAGGGCCTACAGACATGTTATCCATACTACTAAAATTAACATAAATTAGGATCTTTAAATGATTATTTAAAAAATTACATATATCAGCCAATGCCCATCATAAATGAGAGTTATTTAACGTTATAAATGATCAGCACTTTAATTCCCTCTGTTTCTTTATTTAATTAATACATTTCTCTCTCTCTCTCTCTCTCTCTCTCTCTCTCTCTCTCTCTCTCTCTCTCTCTTCCTCTTTTTCATTTTCTCAACTCCCTTCTTTTTTTCTTCTCACACTATAATTTTCTACAATTCAGCTCTTTAGACTCTGCGTTACTTCATAATCTGTTCTTTTTCAATCCTCCTCTTGATTCTATATACGTATCTTTGCTTTCTTTTTTTTTTTCTCTTTCTTTCTTCTTTTCTTTTCTTTTATTTTACTCGGTTAAATGGAATCTATCTTATTCTGTAGTTCCAAATTAACTTACCATGGAGCAACTATATATAGATTATATATTCAGATATATATATAGTATATATTATATAATTTGTTTCTTACTTTCTAAAATCTACCCGAGTGTGCGTAGAAAACCCAAGTGATTCAGTTTTTTCAAAATAAAAATATCAAACTGACATCTGGGAAAAAGAAAATGAAAAAGAAATAGCCCGACAACATCCGTAACTTTCTGGAAATAATCATTCAAGTGTCGTATTATGGCCAAAAGAAGAAAAAACACCGAGGGTTTTACTAAGTTTTATATGTAAAAAAGTGCTCATGACATTTAAGTAGAGCATGATTTACTTAAATGGTTCTCCATGATAATTCTGACTCCAGAATTTATCCTGAAAACCCATTCGGCGTGAACACTAGGTAGATTACTGTCTGATCTATATAATATAATATATATATATATATGATATAATATTTATAAGGACCTACATGGAGTCGACACTTTTGAAGTAAAAGATAATAATATATATAATATTAAATAATTATAGGAGGAGAGAGAGATGAGGAAGAGAGAGAGAGAGAAGATAGACGGAAGAGAGAGAAGAGAGATTAATCAGAGAGAGAGAGATTACAGCTGGAACATCTATCGATGCATGAAGCAATAGACATAAAATCTACATTAGCAATTTAAAAAATTCAAATGAAATTTATATCCTAAACAATTCAGTTTTATTTTATTTCCATTTCTTTACTGCTTCAGATAGAATCACAGTATATTATATTATTTCTATATCTGTCTATAAATTTAATTTAATACTAAACTAATAACTATAGTATATATATATATTATATATATATTATGAGTTTGCTATTTCTGAGAAATATCTCCATGTTTGCTGCTACGAGTGTGATACTTTGTTATTGGTAGTTTATTAAAATTGGTCATGCGTTACATTTAGCTGTTTGCAATATATATATATATTAATATATTATATATATATATATATATATATATAAACTGGTCGTGGTAATATGATTCAATTATCAATAATATAATAAACGATAAACCAACTACCTGAGTTAACGGGTCTACAAGCCGATTAAAAATATAGACATAATCTGCGTTACAAGAGCATTAGATTTGATCAAGCGAATTAGCAATAAAATTAAATCACGAACACTAATGGATGGACGTTTGTGTCCGGCATCATGTCCGCTGGAAAAAACTGTGTAGGGAATTCTCCTCCAGCCAAAATGCTCTAAAGATCACACAAACGTGTAGAAAAAATCCAATCCAAGAATATATAGTGCCCACATAACGTTTAATGGGAATCCCTGCATGAACAGTAATCTCGTGCTATAGCCCACTAATGTCAGCGTGAGAAACGGACATCGCAAAGTTCACAATGAGTTATCCTCCCTATGCAGACAGATTCCCAAACACAATTGTCCTGGTCATTAGGGGGACATGAATGCGCATGATATGGATAAATAACGAGAACATATATACTGCCATTACATAATATCCCAAATAGGAAAACGGCGACATTCCTAGCCGAGTTTCATCTTGAGAACAGCTTTGTATGTTAAATACCAAATACCAAAAAAGAAAAGGTAAAAACTATGACCACACCCTACCCAATAATACAAAAGGCCATTAGTATTATATCCTAATAATAAAAACTGGATAAAATTAGTGCCAATAATCTGCGAAGCTTACTCCTCCTTTGAAGGATATCCTCCGATCACAGAATAGTCACAGCAAAAGTTCTACGCAATACTTAATGCTTACGTAGAAACAACATGGTAAACAGTTTAAATATGTACGACCATAGAAATGGTCGGACACTTGCCAACAGTGATATACTGACAATCGCCACGCTGATAGCAGCTAAGACAATAAATTCTGAGATCCTCCAGAGGCTATGAAAGCTTAACTTCCAAACGAGGAATACAGAAACATTGTCCAGTGCCGCCTTGAAGCAGCAAGGCTGAGTGCTGGTACCGACCCAAACATAGAGCTCAAAACAAACTCTGTTCCCTGGGAGACAGAAGCAGTTAGCGAAAAAGAGAAACTTATTATAAAAAAGCAGCCCATCGTAATAAAATAAACCCAAACACACCAATATACAACAACCTTAATAAAACCCAGATAGAACTAACCCAAACCATACAAAAAAAGAACAAATCGAACATCCCAAGAACAAATAAAATAAAATCAGTGGAAGACAGACAGTCGCGAAATAGCATGGCAAACATTAAATGAAAATAGTGGTAGGAAAGTACCTCTAGATCAAACTAAAGGCAAACCAGTCAAAAGGATAGACTTTCAAAAGTGAAAAGACCACTTCCAGAAACTGCTGGGGACCCCCTAATCATAGAAAATAACACCCAAAAGATTCGTAGCATAAACAACTAAACATCCAAACTAGGGATTTCACAACAGAAGAAACTCAACGAAGTATTAAAGAAACTACACAAAGTAGAAAAGCTTCAGTCTTGACGAAATACCCCCGAGATATGGAAATTGAGAAATTCAATATATTTACTGCTTGGCTATGCAATGCTAGTAATATAGACAAAAATAAGTAATATATAAAAATGGAACGAACAGCTAGCATCCCCTCATTCCCCAAAATGAATCGCTAAGAACTACAGATGCATTACTCATTACTGCTATTGCAGCTAAGATATATAATGCCCTTCTTCTTAATCTCATCGGACCAGAAATAGAGGAAAAATCCTTAGGAAAACCAAAACAGATTCCGTAGAAATCGATCTACAAACCTCTCAGAATATGACATTCGACGATCATAGAAGGGGTTCAAGCAAGAATCTAGAGACAACGTTGCGCTATTCAGTAGATTTTTCCCAAGACATTGATTCCTATACAGAGGGAAAATGGAACAAATAACTATTAGCATACGGTTTTCCAGAGTAACAGTAGCCGCGTATAATGATGCTTCTTCAAACGACACTAAAGCAATGGTACGCTCACCTGATAGGCGACACAGATTTCTTTGACATAGCCGCTTGGAAGTCCTAAAGGAGATCATTAGCACCATTATATAATATTATTAATAATGCCTAGAACTACTGTACTCCGAACTATCAAGATACTATAAAAGAAAAGGTTCTCACATTAAAAAAGGTAAATAAGCAGACAATTACTGCACAGACTGTCAACAGATAGCAGACTACGGCTGATGACCTTGGCATTTCTTCGTAGTACACTGCGCAACAGCCAAAGTCACTACATGCATAGACTGGAGAGGCAGCAAGAATATCGGCCTCTATGTGAACTCCGATTAAAACTTGATTTCATGTGTTTCAAAAAGAAAGGAGATAATCTCCACACTACGAGTAGCCTCTAAGCCAGTAGAACAATTACAATACCTAGAAGATATCTCATCCACAGAAAGCGATGTTACATGACACCGAATAGAAAGCATGGGTCGGCCTAAAACAGATTATCCAGTATATGAACATCTGACTCACTGACAAGTTAAGCGCACCATCTTCACGACTATCGGTCTTACTCAGTTGCAAGCTATATGTGTTGCGCCACTTTGACTCGACGAGGCAACCTTGAGAATAAGCCTAGATGGGAGCTGCACACAAGAATGCTGCATGCAGTCATGAACAAGGTCGTGCGAAACAACACCCCCACAAGAAGCAGCTGTAGCGGCCAGCGGCCCCGTATCTCAGAAACCACCCCCGAGCATGAGACGGACTAGCATGCTGGACCTGCGAGGAGCAAGACAACTCATCAGTGACGCTCATCCTGTGGAGCAACACATGAATCCAATGACTTAATGTGGGCGCCCACCACAACGACTACATTTGAGCAACTCTGCAGAGAGCTGGATGCTACGCAGAGGGCCTCCTCGGAACAATGAAGATTGAGCAAGGTTGGCGAGAGAATATTCTAGCGATATCCGTTGCTGATTTTTGCGCTGACCATAATGCATGATGATGATCTAATATATATATTCATATCAATATACTTAATATATATATATATAGAGAGAGAAGGAGACGGAGTAGAGAGAGAGAGACGAGAGAACTTGCTACTGAGGGGTTCACGTGAAAATTTGTCCTTTGATTTTAAATTCCCTGTAGTGTGGTTTAATAACCTCTAAGTGTGGAAAAAATTGCTGGATATAGTGCACTAACCCCCAAGAAAACTAGCTAGCATTTCCCTTAATCTTTCGGCTAGCCTGTCGGCTGGGACTTAGAATGCACGACTCACCTCTGCAGAGGGGTAAGACTCCACCAATGGGGCCACCCTGTTGGCCGTGAGTGGCGACCCGTTGATGCTTAAGGAGGAGCCCAGGTCGGATGAGCAGTTTCATTTGACATTGCAATTATCCACTTTGCCCTATCTTGGCCTACGACGGGGCGATCGAGAGCCCCCCGATCAATCGGTGGTCATGTCCACAAGCCTAGCCCTACTATGATTTTCCCAAACCCTACTTGCCCTTATGGCAAGCCCCAACCCCTTTTTCATATGGGTCGCTAGCAAGGCTGGTGGCTGCGGTGATCTACAATGTCTTGGAATTGACGTTAAACTCTATTCTGATGGTGAGGCTTCCAGTTCTGAGCTTATGTTTGGCGGGATGTGGAGACCCCTTCATTACCATTGCTCCTGGTCCACTCTAACCCGGAGTGTAGTACCGTTAGGGTCCCATCTATGGGTTTAAAAAAAAAGATACTTTATAAAAAATTGTATTACCCATTAAGAATTGATTTATTTTCAAATACTTCTATCTGGCATTAAATAGAACCCACCTGCAGGTATTGTATGCGTAAAACAAAACAAACGAAAAAACCTTATTCTTGGGTGGTTCATGTATGTGATCGCTTCGATCTTCTTAGGCGATCTGGTTTTTATTCCATCTTTTGAAGATGTGTCCGAAGACAGGTTCTCTGATATCGACCCTCAATTTCTTTTTTTCCACACAGGATTGAACTTGCAGGTTTTTCTAGCACTTTTAGGATGTCCGTTAAGCGTGTGTCATGTTCACTGACATCTTCCTCAAATCTTATACACAATGACATCATTCTGATATCGAGGAACGTTCTTGATATCGCCAAAAACTTTCAAACATTACTCTCAGGACCTCATATACTTTACCTGATTGTTCGGGTGCTTCGGATGTTCACTATAGTCAGTGCTTGTTAAAAACTAATCAAGACTCTAAAAAATAGATCGGGTCAGAAAGTTATCTGTCCGGCCCAATTTTGTACAGGAGTGAGTTACTTTGCCCTTTGACCCTTTTTCAATTAGTTTGTAAATAACTATACAACTCACTCGTGCTTAATGACAAAAGCAGTCACTGAGGGTACCTCATTAATGATTTAATAAGTATATCGATGTGGAATAATGATCTAGCATGAGTATACTGATTTTGCCAGAGATAAAAAGGATGTCTCTTTTTCTCTGTGGGATTTAATTTGATAAATTCCGGAACACTGGCCTCTGGACTGCGTGTAACGATATAAGGAGGTCGTCGGGTTGCCTAACAGTACAGTGTACAGCCAGACAGCAAGAGAGTCTATCCCCTTATCTCCATTAGCACTAGATAGGTATGTGCATTTTTTCTAGAAGACTCTAAAAAGGGTGATCACATGAAATTTCTTCGTAAAAATCATATCAAAATAAACTAACTATCCGATATTAATAAAACTTTCGGTATTATGAAGTATAAAAGGACGAACTTTATTGTAAATAAAGTTACTAAATTGAAAAGGCTAATATTTGTTTCGTTAGTTTTTGTTCGCGCATAGATCCCGGTACAAAACAAACATTTTTTTTTGTATATAAAATAAATCTTTACATTTTTGGAAAGATAATCTTAATGTGACGAACATATGTAAAAAAACAATAATTCGCTACTATTCCCCGGTTATTGGAAAGTAGGGCATCTTAACATTGAAACTTACATCTTGTAAATAAGAAAATATTGCATCTTTTTTTTTTTTTTCTAAATTGTTTATATTAAAAAGTTCCTATTGTCCTATTTTTTTCAGGGATTAAAAATGTAAAATAAATACCTTTGTTTAGTGGGTATATCAAAATCGTACTTTTTTTTAATCAAGAAAATATTGTATTAATAATATATCTAGCTAAAAATAACGACTATCCAGAATTCGGTTTTATTTTTAAACAATTTTGAAAATAATGTTTGAATTAAAAATTGCCGTTATCTCTATTAATGGATTGGATCTAACGGAAATAATACCCGCTTTGGTTTTTTGAGGAAAACTCTTGTAGTTGTCTTGTTGTTGTTGTTACAAGCGCTAGGGTGTTGGAGCACATAAGTTAAATCGTGAGGCATCAGGAAATGCTAAATTTAGTCATTTGTTTTGCTGCGAAAAAATTATTATACGTACGGATCCTCCATACAAGAATAGTGCAACGCAAATGTCGATAAACTATATCAACCAAAGTGTAAGAGTTTACCGGGAATTTACTTTTAAATGCCAAAAATTTAGGTTATGTGTAAGCATAAATTTTTTTTTCTTTTTTATAACACATAAACTTGGAATTTGTTCTTTATATCAAACGTAAAAGAAAACATTAAAAGTTAAATTTTCTACTTTATATATTGACGTTAAAATATTTTTAACAATCCCCGCTTCGGTATTAAAAGAGCGTTGTTCACATACCTACCACTAGACAAGAAAGATTTTTGGCTCTGAGAGTGGAGGCGCACACACTTACTATCAGGCCTCTCACTTTACATGCATACAAATTAACAAGTAAAACCAGTAAGTCGTTCGGGTGGCCTAAAGGTCGGTATCACCCAGAACAATGAGGGCAGTCTATCCCCTTTTCACTAGCCTAGAACAAAGTGATTGTTTTAGGTCTGAGGTAGAGCTCAACACTTACCATCAGCTCCTCACTTACCACACCAGATCCCTGTGCTACTCATACGCTAACTGGCGAGGACGATATCGAACCAGGAACATTGTAGTTCCTAGGCGGACGTTTCTACCGACTGACTGCAACAGGTAAAATATGAATAAAATCAGTGGGATCCCAAGGGGTTTTCATCCCCCCAAGGTAGCACCTGACCCCTCGTCTAAAAGGAACAGGGGCTGGGTTTATAGTGCAGCTGGCCTGAGGCGGCCTCAAAGGAGGAATAACCAAAGATCGGGCAATTTTTTTAACACTAGCCCACGCATGAGCTTTCGGTTCACTATAATGATTTTCTTGTGTTCGACTGACATGGGGAGTAGGATATCAGTAAATACTCTCTGGGACATTTATCTGCGGTGCATTTCACTCCCATAGGAAATCTGTTGAATCGTCCAAAAGAAAGTAATGAAATGTTGTCAGTTGCCTTTGACTGTTTGATCGAATTTCATCAGCCCCAATTTCCGGACTTCCATCAAACAATGTAAACGATTTATAAGATGTAAAGTTCTTATATTAAAAGTTGAAGCTTACCAAGTAACCTCCAGCAATGGGTACATGTGTGCTACATTAAATATTCGACAAAGTTATAAAACAATAACAGACTTCATTCTGAGCGATGGAGGAAAAACACATTCAAGCAAATATATGCACAGCATAAAGAAAGTAGGTGTAGACTTGCGTTCGTAAGGATTGTCACTTCACTGGTAGCTGGCTGGAGGCAAGGCCCGCCACTTAAAGGATAGAGGCGTCAGGCGCCTAAACCATGTGAACTTCGTTGTTGGTCCGCAGAGAAAAGAGAAAAATTTCCTGCTGCTGGCTAAATACTTAACGCACCTATCGGCGAACAAACTGCGCGCAAGGAAGATAACCCTATTGGGACATATGTCCACCAGAATTACCATTTTAGCCCCCATGTTCAGGTCCTCCACTGTGCTACTGGTACTATGATAACCCAGTACTACCTGTGTCATAGTCGAGCGTACCCAGTAAAATAGTAGGCAAACTGGGCTCGGTAACTTACCGTTAACAACTAGTCTAGCAGAAATGAAAACTCTAAATCAAACCTATTAAACTCCGCTTAAGAAATTGAACTTGCTGGTCACATCCTATTCGTGTGTGGGGGGTTAAATATTCTGTATATTGCAATTGAAATAAAATTACATGAAACTACTCTCTAAATGGGGAATAGTTATGAAAAAATATGCCAAACAATTTTTGCTTGCACTTGTCATTAAAATGTAACGATCTGAACACTACCTTTTTATTGGCAATTTTTTCGTATCATGGGATAATAATTTCAATCAACACTGTTATAATTTTACCATTCAGCTTCAAAAACAAAAGAACTATTAGAGTTTCTTGTTAGATTTAAGCTGAAAAATACGTTTAGTTCATAGATTAAAGAGAATACACTATTCTATAGAACAGGTGAATATAACCTGACAGAAGAGACACGAATACAAAAGAAAATTTGAGGGTTGGTGCGAGATATCTTGGGGAAAAGAACTTCTTTATCTCTAAGACATTTTTGTTTTTTCCCTCTGGCAATGAAATCAGAGAGTAATTTGGGATGATTCGTCAGATGCTGATGAAATTTGTTCAAACAATGATTGTTCTGAGCTGGCTGAAGAAGATATCCTTGGAGGAAAAAAAAAAAAGATTTTAATCTTGGGTTCATCTTAGCTAGCAAGCTGAGTCAGATAGTTAGTGACTTGCTGTTCCTGGGCTGGCTGGTTGGTTGGTTGGTTTTATGGCATGTCAACCCACTGGGTTAATTTTATGCCGAATACGTTTTTTTTAATATATTCATTCTTATGAATGGTACTTTTTACATAAACAATTTTTTAAAAACTAATTTTGCTCTATTTGACCCATAGATTTGGACCCTTCAGGTGCTAAAGCCCCAAGTTCGACAGGGCTGATCAGATATGATTCAAAACAAAATTTAATATAGGCCAGTGAAATCAGGTCGGTTCTTCGGAGCAATTTGATGGAATGTTGTATAACTAGATGACCTGGTGGATTTACCCACAGTATGATTAATCTAATATTACTACGTTGATATGTATACTTAAGATAAGCTACCGAAATATGTTCAATATGTAAAAAGTATAATTTTGATTTAACTTCTCTGTCTCTCACACACACTCTCACACCACACACACACACACACACCACACTCTCTCTCTCTCCTCGCTCTCTCTCTCTCTCTCTTTCATCTCTCTCTCTCCTTCTCTACTCTCTTCTTCCTCTTTCCGTCTTTCAACTTTTCATTATGTTCGATTGAAACAGAATAGCGCTTTATCGCTTCCCATGATTAACCATCTCATCTACTTTCTCTTACACTCTCTTTCTGTCTTTCTTTCTATATTAATATATTTCTGCGTTAAATGTCCTTTTCTTACCTTTCTTTATTAATAAAAACGGAATGTCCCATTCATTTCGCTGAGTGATAACACTCATAAGAAATAAGGAGTTCGGCCATGATAATCAAACACCAGGAAAATCAGGATTTATATTTTTTTTTTTTCTGCATTTTATCTTGGAAAATTTGTACGGTTTCAGTTTTTAAACCAGAGGGTGTTGCAACGATGATCGTAAATACAATTTAAGGAACAAAACGGAGGGTAATTTAAAATATAAGATAATTTTTTGTGTTTTCTTCTTCTTGTTGCAAATCAAATAATAATTAATTCTAGGCTTTGTTAGTTGTTTGTTTTACGGGCTATCAACCGCTTTTCGGGATTATTTAATGTCGCAAGCAAGATCATTTTGATAAACAAAAAACTGAGCTTGCTTACAGTGTCGAGTTCTAATTCAGGGGTGTCCAACTCCCAATCATCCTCCCACGCCCCCCTTCTGCAAATAGGGTGAAATTTGATAAGTGAAAATCTCCGTGGACCAATAGTTCTTTTGATGTTTTTTTTTACACAAAATAATATGTAATATTACTTCGGCATTCTTCCGGTATATTGTCGGGGCTGTTTCAGAACTCAGATTCACTAGGGGTCCCATCGTAACAAGCCACCAAATAAGATTTTGTTTAAAATTAATTAATTTGTCAGAAGTGAAAATCTCCATTAAAACATTGTTTATGTTTACAAATCAACCGGAAAGAAAGTTAGGGACATCCCTGAATTAAAAAAAAACCCAACAGGCACTTAAGCAACCGAGTTTTGTTATCAAAAATGACTTGATATCGACCTAAATAATCAAAGAGTTGATATGTCGTAAGCCAAAACAACCAACTAACCTAGATTCAATTATCTATTATGATTTACAAACCACACAAAAAAATATCTCTATTATTAATACTCGTGTCCTTAATCTGTATTTACCGAAACTGCATTCTGCAACACCCTTGATTAAAGCGTGCGTTTTTCAACTATGGTCTGGCCGATTTTACGTATTTGGCCAAATCGCCCGCGCGAATCGGGCGCCATGCCCTGTTTGACATGACCAAGTGGGTCATATTAATACATTATAAACGAAGCTTGGTGTACGGGGGGTTATGTGTATGTGTTCAATAATATAGAATGACGAATAATAAATTATATGTATTTAAAGTCGGAAGGTTGTGTAGAAACATACTCTACAAATAATATTTAAATTGCGAATAAAATATGACACAGTTGAGTAGAGAATACGGAGAAATGATAAAACGAATGCATATAATTATAAAAATAACAAATTTAAATTCATTCAGAGAATTAAATGGTTAATAATATGTGAAATGTTCAAAAGAATAGTGTAGATATGATATGTGTAATGTAAAATGAAGTTCTTATGTTAAAGTTTGGAAAAGTTCGTTTAGATGTTGGACAGAATGGAGAATCAAGTTTGTATATACGACCCTGCTGAACGGATTCTTATTGTAGAACGAATTTGGTAAGAATAATGGTAGTAGTAGGAGGCGTCGTAATTTGTGTTGAGTTGGTCGTTTCTATCCAGGCCAGCGAGACGGGATTCGATGTCGTCGTGTGGTCGTCGCGATGTGTCGGTTTTGAACGGGAGCATGAAGTCTGTCTTAATTGTTGATTTCTTCTCCTGTGTTTTATAAGTCACTAGTCGGATCAAAAAGTAATTGACTTTTTGGCGCAAACGCACGACGTAGTAGAAAGCAATGCCTAACCCTACCCAACTCGATTCTGCATTTTTGTGTAAGACATTTAGTTTAATCACTTTTCCTAAATTAGAAAAGGATTGTATTGGGTGTGTTTGTTTAAATTTCTTTCCCTTAAGTAGGGAAAAGAAATGCTGTACGGTTTTATTTAAAGATATAGAATTGTATTCTATACTGGGACATAAGAACTCTGTACCATGGGTCATAATTGGGCCGCGATCCAGACTTTCGCACATGTCTGGCTTAAGTAGTCACCCAATTAAGTATTTAACATGCTCATCTCTGCTTAACTTAGATATCTAGCAGGAACCAGTGCTTCATTGTGACTGAA
Organism: Doryteuthis pealeii; assembly: GCA_023376005.1. NCBI lineage: Eukaryota > Metazoa > Mollusca > Cephalopoda > Myopsida > Loliginidae > Doryteuthis > Doryteuthis pealeii. The sequence continues at coordinate 92,984,349 of CM042143.1, read as the reverse complement.
CCCGTAAATAGTATTTGGGACAATTCCAAGATGGTGGTGAATGCCTGTCGAAATAATGAATTGTTCTGGACGGCTTAGCGTGACTATCATTGGAGAAATTTCCTTGTCATGGGAAGCTGAATTGGATATTGATTCCAAGACAATTTATAGATCCTGATAAGCAAGCAGTGGAAAACACTGATTGTCTGGCTGAAGAAATATCGTTGGAAATTTCTTTGTCGTGGGTTTTTCTTACTCTGGCAATGAATCGGATGATGGTTCCAAGACAATTAAGACGGCTGTTGAAATTTCAATGGTTTGGTTTTAGTTTTATTGTTTACAGCATAATCAACCCTTTTCGGGTTATTTAACGTCGAATCAAGTCATTTTGATATACGGTTTCGCTAACAGCTAATTCAATGTCGTCATAATTGTTATGTACGAGTCAAAAGTTTTTATATTTGCATACATGCTAGCTTTCTGGAATAAAACCTCAGACAACTTGGTTTGGTTTTGTTGTTGGTTGTTTTATGGCAATCAACCATTTTCGGGTCATTTAAGCTGAAACAAGTCATTTTGATAAAGGTTTCTATTGGTTTGGTGGTTGTTTTGAAGGCTTTCACAATGCAAGTGTAAAGACAAAAATGAAGGTACTATGATGTTGTTTCGCTACTTTTATTTCATTTTCTTTAATATTTCGTATAAACATCCACTCGTCAGAAGATTTTCTGAAAGCTAATTCTGGAGCTGTTACCTTGCTAGGATTTGTCCATTCTGTTGATATCTTCCTCCAAATTACTCTGCGTGTGTGTATGTGAAGTGTGCATTGATGTGTGTGTTTATGTGGGTGTGTCTATCCCACAATGTCTTATTATCATGCCTATCCTTTGGCGGCGGGGGGTAAGGCAGGTCTCAGTAGTTTGTGTATTGGTGTTATGGGTGTTTGGATGTGTGTTGTGGTTTCAAGTAGTTATTATCTTTGAATGGTATAAAATAATTTTCATCAACTTCATTTAGTTTATTTGTTTGGATTAGTTTATTTAATGATATAATAACTATGTCGGTTATTTAATGCAAAAAAAAACAAAAAACAAACTGTATAGAGATGTGAGATAAAAAGTTCGTATTCTTGCACAAGTAGGATGTGGACAGCGATCGCTGAGTCGAATGCTGGTAACCCGGATGTATTATTAGCGGCGGCTCAATTTTCTCATAAAAGTTTCATGACAACAATATATTATAGAAAGAAAATCATTTTTTTGTTGCCTTGACTTTCTTCAATATTAAATTGCACAACTTCACATCTATTATATAGTGTAAATTAGTGTCTGTCTGAAACTACGCCACTGCTTTATGTCATATCAAACCTCAAGGACATTGCGTAAGTTTATCAATGACTATTTAATTTATAGTCAAAATCATTAATACATTAATAAAGAACAATCTGTATTATATATATAACAATCAACTATGCAACATTAAACGGTCACATTGTTTGTTAAAACAAGTTTTAAAAATACATGCACCAGTATTTTATAATTTATAGTTTGTTTTATTTTAATTCTAATTAAAGGTATCTAAATATAGAGTTTTACGAGAAAATTATTTTCAACAAGAAATAGTCACATAATGTTCTTCTACATTAATTTTTATAATTCATTATACGGTTGAAAAAAAAAAACATTCTGTTTTAATTATCGTCTGTCATTACAATTGTTATGACAGACCATGTATAATCACAAACAGAACGGTTTTGACACCTCAAAAGAAAACCTTAAATTTTTCTGAATAATTTGAATTTAACTGTTACAAACTTGGTTATTAGAAAAGAAAAAATGATAGACATAAAAATAATTTGCTGTCAAAATTCAAATAGAACATTATTTCTTTCTAATAAACCAAGTTGTGTAACAGTTAAATTAAATTTATTTCCCAAATATTTAAGGTTTTTCTTTTGGAGGGTGTCAACCGTTCTGTATTTGATCTATCATCTGTTCATAAAACAACATTGTATGACAGACGATAATTTAAAACAGAAATGTATTTTTTTTTTATCACCGTATAATGATCAAAATTATAATGTTAGAGAACATTATGTGGACTATTTCTTGGTTTGAAAATAATTTTCTCGTAAACTCTATATGTTAGATAACTTTAATATAAATTAAAGCTAAAAGCAAACTATAAAATTAAAATACTGTATGATTTTATTTTAAACTTGTTTTAACAAAACAATAGTGAACCGTTTAATGTTGCCCATAGTTTGATTGTTGGATTATATATAATACAATGATTTGTCTTTATTCAATATGTATTTAATGATTATCTGACTTATAAATTAAATATCATTGATTAAAAACTTACGCAATTCCTTGAGGTTATATAATGACATAAGCAGTGGTAGTGTTATCAGACAGACAAACTGAATCTACCACCTATATATAGATGTGAAAGTATGTGCCAATTTAATATTGAGAAAGTCAAAGGCACAAAAGAATGGAATTTTTCTTTATAATTATATTGTTATGTACATGAACCCTTATATGAGCGAAAATAGCCGCCGCTAAATAATCACATCCGGGTTATCCCACAGCATTCGACTTTCAGCGATCGCCTGCCTCACATTCCACTACGTTGTGCAGAATACGAACTTATTATCTCACACACCTCCTAACAGTTTGTTTTTTGTTTTTTTTGCATTAAAACGCCGACTTAGTTATCCATATATCATTAAATAACAACTAATCCAAGACCAACTAAACTTAGAATGAAGTTGATTGAAAAATTATTTATACCAATTCAAAGATAATACTACTTGAAACCACACACACACATACCAAACACCCATACACACAAATAAACAAACTACTGAGACCTGCCTTACCCCCCCCCGCCGCCCAAGGATAGGCCCAATGATAATAAGACATTGTGGGATAGACAACAACCCACATTAAACACACACATACACATTTGCCACACTTAACATACACACACGCAGAGATTTGGCAGGAAGAGAATTTCAACAGAAGGACACAATCCTAGCAAAAACGGTAAACAGCTCCAGAACTTAGCTTCAGAAAATCTTCTGACGAAGTGATGTTTATCCGAAATATTTAGAAAATGAATCAAAAGTAGCAACGACAACATCATAGTACCTCATTTTTCTTTACACTTGCCATTGTGGAAAGCCTTCAAAACCAACCACCAAACCATAGAACCTTATCAAAAAATGACTTGTTTCAGCTAAATGACCCGAAAATGGTTGATATGCCATTAAAACAAACCAAACCAAACCAAAACCAAACAGTTCTAGGTTTATTCCCAGAAAGCTAGCAGTATGGCAATATTACATAAACTTTTGACTCGATACATAACCCAATTTTAAAAATTTTTTTGGAAAAACGGAAAAACCAATTGAAATTAAAAGGGCTGTACGAACACCGTATATCCAAAATGACTTGATTCGACGTTAAATAACCGAAAAGGCGTGATATTGCTGTAAAACAAATAAAACTAAACCAAACCATTTGATTTCACAGCCGTCTATAAATTGTCTTTGGACCATCATCGATTTCATTGCCAGAGTAAAGAAAACCCACGACAAAGAAATTTTTCCAACGATATTTCTCAGTCCAGACAATCAGTGTCACTGCTTCTATCAGGATCTATAAATTTGTCTTGAATAACATATCCAATTCCTTCCATGACAAAGAAATTTCTCCAATGATATTCACCTAGCCAGTCCAGAACAATCAATTATTTACGACAGCATTCACACCATCTGAATTGTCCCAATTACTATTACGGTCAATGTCCAATGAAAGCACTGGTCCTGCTAGATCATCTAAGTAAGCAGAGATGGCATGTAAATACTTAATTGGGTGACTACTTAAGCCAGTCATTGTGCGAAGCTGGATCGCGGCCAATTAGACCATTAGGTAAGAGTTCTTATGTCCCCGTATAGAATACAATTCTATAATCTATTAAAATAAATTACACGTACACATTTCTTTTCCCTAACCTTCAAGGAAAGAAATTAAACACAAAACACACCAATACAATCCTTTTCCTTAATTTAAGGAAATGATAAAACAAATGTTTACACAAAAATCAGAAATCCGATTGGAAGGTTTAGCATTGCTTTCTACTACGTCCGTGCGTGTTGCGCCAAAAAGTCAATTAGCTTTTTTGATCCGACTAAGTGATTAATAAAACACAGAGAAGAAATCAAACAATTAGACAGACCTTCATCTCACGTCAAACGACACAATCGCACGACCACAAACAAACATCACCACAAATTCCGTCTCGCTGCCAGATAGAATACGACCAACTCAAACACAATTACGACGCTCCTATACTACCATTATTCTTACCACTTCGTTCTACAATAGAATTCGTTCAGCAGGCTCGAACTAATATACAAACCTTCGATTCTTCATTTCATTGTCCACATCTACAACGAACTTTTCCAAACTAACATACGAACTTTTACATACATTCACACATATCATATCTACACATAATTCCTTTTGAACATCTCACATTATTATTACACATTTATGTTCTCTGAAGAATTTATTTGTTATTTGATATAATTAATATATGCATTCGTTTTATCATTATTTCTCACCGTCAATTCTCTACCTCACATGTGTTCACTATCTTTATTCGCATTTAAATATATTTGATAGAGGAGTTTCCACCACAAACCTTCCCGACTTTAACAATACATATAAATTTATTATTCGTCATTCCTAATCATTATCTGAACACATTACACATACCCCCATACAACCAGCTTCGGTTTTATAATGTATTACACAAATTATGTACCCACTTGTGGCAGTGTTCAAACAGGCATGGCGCCGATTCGCGCGGGCGATTTGGACCAGGATACGTAAAATCGCCAGACCCAAGTTTGAAAAGCGTCACGCTTAATCCAGGAGGGTGTTGCAAAGATGAAGTTCGTAAATACAATCTACAGGACACGAGTATTAAATATAGAGATATTTTTTGTGTGCTGTTGTTAAATCAAATAGTTTAATGAATCTTAGGTTAGTTGGTTGTCTTTGCTTTACGACATATCAACTCTTTTGAATTATTAGTGTCGAAATCAAGTCCATTTTGACTAAACAAAAACTCGGGTTGCTTACAGTGCCTGTGTGTTTTTTTTAATTCCAGGATGTCCTAACTTTCTTTTCCGGTTGATTTGTAAACATAAACAATGTTTTATGGGGAGATTTCACTTCTGACAAATTTATTTAATTTTAACAAAATCTTTTTGGTGCTTGTTTACGATGGCGACCCTAGTGAATTGAGATTTTCTGAAATACAGCCCCCGACAAATATACCGGACAGAATGCGAAAGTATATATTTACATATATTTGTGGTAAAAAAAAAACATCAAAAAGAACTATTGGTCCACGGAGATTTTCACTTTATCAAATTCACCCTATTTGCCAGAAAGTAGGACACCCCCTGAATTAAGAACCTCAGACACTGTTAAGCAAGCTCAGGTTTTTTGTTTATCAAAATGACTTGATTCGACATTAAAAACAATAACCGAAAAGCGTTGATTATGCCTTAAAACAAAACAACTAACAACAACCTAGATTAATTATTATTTGATTTTGCAAAACAAGAAGAAGAAAACACAAAAAAATCTATCTCTCTAATTAATATCCTGTCTCCATCTAAATTCAGTATTTACGAATCATCTTGCAACACCCTCTGGTTTTAAAAATGAGACCGTACAAATTTTCCAAGATAAAATGCAAAAATCTATAAATCCCTGATTTTCTGTGTTGCTTATCAGCCGAACTCTTATTTCTTATGAGTTTATCACCTCAGCGAAATAATGGACATTCCGTTTTTATATAAAGAAAGGTAGAAAAGGGACATTTTACGCAGAAAATATATAATAAGAAAGAAAGACAGAAAGAGAGTAAGAGAAAGATAGAGAGATGGGTTAATCATGCGGAAGCGATAACGCTATTCTGTTCAATCGAACATAATGAAAAGTTGAAGACGGAAAAGAAGGATGAGAGAGAGAGAGAGAATGAGAGAGAGAGAGAGAGAGAGAGAAGAGAGAGAGAGAGAGAGAGTGTGTGTGTGTGTTGTGTGTGTGTGAGAGTGTGTGTGAGAGACAGAGAGTTAAATCAAAATTATACTTTTACATATTGAACTATATTTCGGTAGCTCTTAAGTAAACATATCAAACGTAGTAATAATTAGATTATCATACTGTGGTAAATCCACAGGTCATACTAGTTATACAACATTTCATCAAATGCTCCAGAAGAACCACTACTTTCACTGCCTATATATAAATTGTTTTGAATCACTATCTGACTCCAGCCCTGTCGACTGGGGCTTTAGAACACCTGATAGGGTCAAATCTATGGGTCAAATAGACAAAATTAGTTTAAAAAATGTTTTTAAAAAGTACCCATCAAGAATGAATATTTAAAAAAAAACGTATTCGGCATAAAATAACCCAGTGGGTTGACATGCCATAAAAACCAACCAACCAACCAGCCAGCCAGCCAGCAAGTCAACTAACTATCTGACTCACTTGCTAGACTAAGATGACCCAAGATTAAGAATCTTTTTTTTTTTTTCCTCCAAGGATATCTCTTCAGCCAGCTCAGAACAATCATTGTTTGAACAAATTTCATCAGCATCGACGAATCATCCCAAATTACTCTCTGATTCATTGCCAGAGGGAAAAAACAAAAATGTCTTAGATAAAGAAGTTTTTTTCCCAAGATATCTCGCCAGCCAACCACTCCCAAATTTTCTTTTTATTCGGTGTTTCTTCCTGTCAGGTTATATTCACCTTGTTCTATAAATAGTGTATTCTCTTTATCTATGAACTAAACGTATTTTCAGCTTAAATTAACAAAAAACTCTAATAGTTCTTTTGTTTTGAAGCTGAAATGGTAAAATTATATAACAGTGTTGATTGGAATTATTCCCATAACGAAAAAAATGCCAATTAAAAAGGTAAGTGTTCAAGAATCGGTACATTTCTGACAATGCCAGAGCAAAAAATATTTGGCATATTTTTTTCATAACTATTCCCCAATATTAAGAGAGTAGTTCATGTATTTTATTTCAATTGCAATATACATATTAACCCCCCCCCACACACGAATAGGATGTGACACAAGTTCAATTTCTTAAGCGGAGTTTAATAGGTTTAAATTTAGAGTTTTCTTTCTGCTAGACTAGTTGTCTAACGGAAGTTACCGAGCCCAGTTTGCCTACTATTTACTGGGTACCCGACTATGACACAGGTAGTACTGGGTTACATAGTACCAGTAGCACAGTGGAGGACCTGACACATGGGGCTAAAATGGTAATTCTGGGTGGACATATGTCCAATAGGGTTATCTTCCCTTGCCGCAGTTGTTCGCCGATAGGTGGCGTTAGTATTTAGCCAGCAGCAGGAAATTCTTTCTCTTTTCTCTCGGACCAACAACGAGTTCACATGGTTTAGGCGCCTGACGCCTCTATCCTTTAAGTGGCGGGCCTTGCCCTCCAGCCAGCTACCAGTAAGTGACAATCCTTACGACGCAAGTCTACACCTACTTTCTTTATGCCTGTGCATATATTTGTCTTGAATGTTTTTTCTCCATCGCTCACGGAATGAAGTCTGTTATTGTTTTATAACTTTGTCGGAATATTTTATGTACACACATGTACCCATGCTGGAAGGTTACTTTAAGCCTTCCAACTTTAATATAAGAACTTTACATCTTATAATCGTTTACAATTGTTGATGGGAAGTCCGGATATTGGCTGATGAAATTCGATCAACAGTCAAAGGAACTGACAACATTCATTACTTCTTTTGGACGATTCACAGATTTCCTATGGGAGTGAAATGCACCCAAGATAAATTCCAGAGAGTATTTACTGATATCCTACCATGTCAGTCGAACACAAGAATCATATATAGTGAACCGAAGCTCATGCGTGGCTAGTGTTAAAAATTGCCCGTATCCCTTTGTTATTCCTCCTTTGAGGCGCCTCAGGCACTGCACTATAAACCCAGCCCTGTTCCTTTTAGACGAGGGGTCAGGTACTACCTTGGGGGGATGAACCCCTTGGATCCCACTGATTTATTCATATTTACCTGTTCAGTCAGTCGGTAGAACGTCCGCCTAGGAACTACAATGTTCCTGGTTCGATATCGGTCCTCGCCAGTTCAGCGTATGAGTAGCACAGGGATCTGTGTGGTAAAGTGAGGAGCTGATGGTAAGTGTTGAGCTCTACCTCAGACCCTAAAACAATCACTTTGTTCTAGTGCTAGTGAAAAGGGGATAGACTCCCTCATTGTCTGGGTGATACCGACCTTTAGGCCACCCGACGACTTACTGTTTTACTTGTAATTGTATGCATGTAAAGTGAGAGGCTGATAGTAAGTGTGGCGCTCCACCTCAGACGCCAAAACAATCTTCTTGGTCTAGTGCTAGGTATGTGCAAAACACGCTCTTTTAATACGAGCGGGGATTGTTAAAAAATATTTTAAAACGTCAATATAAAATGGAAAATTAACTTTTTAATGTTTTCTTTTACGTTTGATATAAAGAACAATTCCAAGTTTATGTGTTATAAAAAAGAAAAAAAAATTTATCTTACACAAAACCTAAATTTTTGCATTTAAAAGTAAATTCCCGTAAACTCTTAACCTTTGTTGATATAGTTATCGCATCTTGACGTGTGCACTATTTCTTTGTATGGAGGATCGTACGTATAATAATTTTTTTCTGCAGCAAAAACAAATGACTAATTTAGCATTTCCTTGATGCCTCACGATTTAACTTATGTACTCCAACACCCAGCGCTGTAACAACAACAACAACAACTACAAGAGTTTTCCTCAAAAACCAAAGCGGGTATTATTTCCGTTAGATCCATCCATTAATAAGAATAACGGCAATTTTTAATTCAAACATTATTTTCAAAATTTTTAAAAATAAAAACCGAATTCTATTATGTCGTTATTTTTAGCTAGATATATTTTATACAATATTTTCTTTGATTAAAAAAATACGATTTTGATATACACTAAACAAAGGTATTTATTTTACATTTTTAAAATCCCTGAAAAAAATAGACAATAGGAACTTTTAATATAAAACAATTTAGAAAAAAAAAAAAAAAGATGCATATTTTTTTCTTATTTACAAGATGTAAGTTTCAAATGTTTAAGATGCCCTATTTCCAAAACCGAATTAGTAGCGAATTATTTTTTTTACATATGTTCCGTCATTAAATTATCTTTCCAAAAATGTAAAATTTATTTATATACAAAAAAAAAATGTTTTGTACCGGGGGATCAATGCGCGAAACAAAAACTAACGAAACAAATTATTAGCCTTTTCAATTTAGTAAACATTTATTTACAATAAAAGTTCGTCTTTTATTACTTCATATACCGAAAGTTTTATTAAAATCGATAGTTAGTTTATTTTATATGATTTTTAGAAGAATTTCATGTGATCACCCTTTTTAGAGTCTTCTAGAAAATGCACATACCTATCTAGTGCTAATGAAAAGGGATAGACTCTCTTGCTGTCTGGCTGACACTGACTTTAGGCCACCCGACGACCTTCCTTATTTTACCAGTCCAGAGCCAAGTGTCGGGAATTTATCAACTTAATCCCACAGAAAAAAGAGACATACCTTTTTATCTCTGGCAAATGCAGTTACTCATCTAGACATATTCCACATGATATACTTTAAATCAATTAATGAGGTAACACATCAGGACTGCTTTTCATTAACACGAGGTGAGTATTTTTATTTACAAACTAATTGAAAAAGGGTCAAAGGGCAAGTAACTCACCCTGTACAAAATTGGGGCCGGGACAGATAACTTCTGACCCGACTATTTTTAGAGTCTATTAGTTTTAACAAGCACTGACTAAAGTGAACACCGAAGCACCCGAACATCAGGTAAGTATATGAGGTCCTGAGAGTAATGTTTGAAAGTTTTGGCGATATCAAGAACGTTCTCTCGATATCAGATGATGTCATTGTGTATAGATTTGAGGAAGATGTCAGTGAACATGACACCACGCTTAACGGACTCCTAAAAAGTGCTAGAAAAAACCTGCAAGTTCAATCCTGGTGAATTGAGGGTCGGATATCAGAGATACCTGTCTTCGGACACATAATATCAAAAGATGGAATAAAACCAGATCCCAAGAAGATCGAAGCGATCACATACATGAACCACCCGAAGATAAGGTTTTTCGGTTTGTTTTGTTTTACGGCATATCAACCTCAGTGGGTCATTTAATGCCGATAAAGTTTTGAAATAAATCAATTCTTAATGGATAATACAATTTTTTTATAAATACATTTTTCTATTTAACCCATAGATGGGACCCTAACAGGTACTACCACTCCGGGTTAGAGTGGACCAGGGAGCAATGGTAATGAAGGGGTGCTCCACATCCCCCAAACATCCAAAACTGGAACCTCACCATCAGATAGAGTTTAACGTCATTCCCAAGACATGTAGACCCGCAGCCACCGCCTTCTAGCACCCATATGATAAAAAGGGGTTGGGCTTGCCATAAGGGCAATAGGGTTGGGAAAATCATATAGGTGCTAGGGCTTGACATGACCAGCCGATTGATCGGAGGGGGCCTCTCCGATCGCCCGTCTAGCCCAAGATAGGGCCAAAGTGGAGTATTGCATGTCATAAACTGCTCATCCACCTGGGCTCCATCCTTAAGCATCACGGGTCGCCACTCACGGCCAACAGGTGGCCCCATTGGTGGAGTCTTACCCCTCTGCAGAGGTGCAGTCGGTGCATTCTAACGTCCCACCGACAGGGCAGCCGAAGATAAGGGAAAGCTAGCTAGTTTTCTGGGGTTAGTGCACTATCCCAGCAAATTTTTCCCACACTTAGCAAGGATTATTAAACCACTACAGGAATTTAAATCAAAGGACAATTTCACGTGAACCCCTCAGTAGCAAGTCTCTCTCTCTCTCTCTCTCTCTCTCTCTCTCTCTCTCTATATATATATATTATATATATATATATATATATATCATCATCATCATTATGTCGCGCAATCAGCACGGATATCCATGACAATCTCTCGCCAACCTTCTCAATCATTCATTGTTCCAGGGAGGCCCTCTGCGTAGCATCCAGCATCTCTGCAGAGTTGCTCAATGTAGGTCCTTGGTGGGCGGCCCACATTAGCATGTTCATGTGTTGGCTTCCACAGGAGAACGTCACTGATGAGTTCGTTCTTGCTCCTCCAGCAGTGTCCAGCATGCCTTATCCGTCTCACTCGGGTGGTTTCTGAGATAGGGGCAGCTGGCCGTACAGCTGCTTCCTTGTGGGTGTTGTTTCCACGACTTGTTCAAGACTGCATGCAGCATTCTTGTGCAGCTCCCATCTAGCTTATTCTCAAGGTGCCTCGTCAGAGTCAAAGTGGCGCAGCCATATAGCTGCACTGATACAACCATAGTCTGGAAGAATTGTCGCTTTAACTTGTCAGTGAGATCAGATTTCCATATGACTGATAATCTGTTTATGGCCGACCATGCCTTTCCTATTCGTGTATTAACATCGCTTTCTGTGGATGAGATATTACTTCCTAGGTATGTGAATTGTTCTACTGGCTTTAGAGGCTTACTCTGAGTGTGGAGATATCTCCTTTCTTTTTGAAACACATGAAATCAGTTTTATCGGAGTTCACATAGAGGCCGATATTCTTTGCTGCCTTCTCCAGTCTATGCAGTAGTGACTCGGCCTGTGCCAGTGTATCTACAAGAAATGCAAGGTCATCAGCGTAGTCTGCATCTGTGACAGTCTGTGCAGTATATTGTCTGCTTATTACCTTTTTTAATGTGAAACCTTTTTCTTTTATAGTATCTAATGATGTTCGGAGTACGTAGTCTAGGCATATTATAAATATATATAGTGCTAATGTATCTCCTTGTAGGACTCCAGCGGCTATGTCAAAGAAATCTGTGTCGCCATCAGGTGAGCGTACCATTGCTTTAGTGTCTTTGAAGAGCATCATTATAGCGGCTACTGTTTCTCTGGAAGACCGTATGCTAATAGTATTTGTTCCATTTTCCCTCTGTATATGGAATCAAATGTCTTGGAAAAATCTACGAATAGCAACGTTGTCTCTAGATTCTTTGCTTGAACCCCTTCTATGATCCGTCGAATAGTCATATTCTGAGAGGTTGTAGATCGATTTCTACGGAATCTGTTTTGGTTTTTCCTAAGGATTTTCTCTATTTCTGGTCGGATGAGATTAAGAAGAAGGGCATTATATATCTTAGCTGCAATAGCAGTAAGAGTAATGCCTCTGTAGTTCTTAGCGATTCCATTTTTGGGGGAATGAGGGATGCAGCCTTTCGTCCATTTATCTATTCTATTTTGTCTATATACTGCATTGCATAGCCTAAGCAGTATATCATTGAATTTTCTCATTTTCCATATCTCGGGGGTATTTCGTCAAGACCTGAAGCTTTTCTACTTTTTAGTTTCTTTAATACTTCGTTGAGTTCTTCTGTTGTGAAATCCCCTAGTTTGGTGTTTAGTTGTTTATCTACGATCTTTTGGGTGTTATTTTCTATGATTTTTAGGGGGGGTCCCCAGCAGTTTCTGGAAGTGGTCTTTTCACTTTTGAAGTCTATCCTTTTGACTGGTTGCCTTTAGTTTTGATCTAGAGGTACTTTTCCTACCACTAATTTCATTTAATGTTTGCCATGCTAATCGCGACTGTCTGTCTTCCACTGATTTTATTTATTTGTTCTTGGATGTATTCGATTTGTTCTTTTTTTGTATGTTTTGGTTAGTTCTATCTGGGTTTTATTAAGGTTGTGTATATTGGTGTTAGTTGGGTTTATTTTATTACGTTGGGCTGCTTTTTTTATATAGTTTCTCTTTTCTCTAACTGCTTCTGTCTCCCAGGGAACAGAGTGTTTGGCTCTTAGTTTGGTCGGTACGCACTCAGCTGCTGCTTCAAGGCGGGCACTGACAAAGTTTTCGTATTCCTCGTTTGGAGTTAAGCTTTCATATGCCTCCTGGAGGATATCGAATTTATTTCTTACTGCTACAGCGTGGCGATTGCATATATCACTGTTGGCAAGTGTCGACCAGTCTTGTCGTACATATTTACTGGTTTACCATTTGTTTCTACGTAGGCTTAGTCGTAATTTTGCTGTGACTATTCTGTGATCGGAGGATACTCCTTCAAAGAGGAGTAAGCTTCGCAGTTCATTGCACTATTTATCCAGTTTTTATTTATTAGGATATAATCTAATTGGGCTTTTGTATTATTTGGGTAGGTGTAGGTCCATAGTTTACCTTTTCTTTTTGGTATTTGGTATTTAAACATACAAGCCTGTTCTCAAGAGTGAACTCGGCTAGGAATTCGCCGTTTCTATTTGGGATATTATGTAAGCAGTATATATTGTTCTCGTTTTTACCTATCTGCGCATTCATGTCACCCCTAATGACCAGGACATTGTGTTTGGGAATCTGTCTGCATAGGAGGATAACTCATTGTAGAACTTTGCGATGTCCGTTTCTCCGCTGACATTAGTGGGGCTATAGCACGAGATTACTGTCATGCAGGGATTCCCATTAAACGTAGTGCATATAATTCTTGATTGGATTTTTCTACACTGTTGTGTGATCTTAGAGCTTGTGGCTGAGGAGAATTCCTACACCAGTTTTTCCACGCAGATGCCGACACAAACGTCCATCCATTACGTGTTTCGTGATATTTTATTTTCTAATTCGCTATGATCAAATCTATGCTCTTGTACGCAGATTATGTCTATATTTTTATCGGCTGTAGACGCCGTTAACTCAGGTAGTTGGTTTATCGTTTTATATATATAATTGATAATTGAATCATATTACCACGACCAGTTATATATATATATATTATATATATATATATATATATATATATATATATATATTGCAACAGCTAAATGTAACCATGACCAATTTTAACTAAACTACCAAATAACAAAGTATCACACTCGGTACAGCAAACATGGAGATATTTCTCAGAAATACAAACTCCATAATATATATATATATATATTATATATATATATATATATATATATATATAACAGATATAGAAAAATAAATATACTGTATTTATCGAAGCATAAAGGAATAGAAATAAAATAAAAATGAAATTTTAGGATATAAATTCATTTGAATTTTAAAATTTCTAATTAGATTTTTTATTCTATTCTTTCATGCTTCGATAGATCCACTGTATCTCTCTCTCTCTCTCTCTCTCTCTCTCTCTCTCTCTCTCTCTCTCTCTCCCTCTCTCTCTCTCTCTCTATATATATATATATATATATATATATATATTATCTTTTACTTCTAAAGTGTCTGACTCATGTAGGTCCTTATAAAATATAATATATATATATATATATATATATATATAGTCAGACAGTATCTACCTAGGTTTCACCCGAATGGTTCTTCAGGATAATTCTGGAGTCAGAATTATCATGGAGAACCATTATAATCATGCTCTACTTAATGCATTGAGCACTTTTACATATAAAACTTAGAAAACTCCTCCGGTGTTTTTTTCTTTTGGCCAATACATACGACACTGATGATTATTTCCAGAAAGTACGGATGTGTCGGTCTTTTCTTTTTTTCATTTTTTTTTCCCCAGATGTCAGTTTGAAATTTTTTTTATTTTGAAAAACTGAATCACTTGGGGTTTTTCCACACCGGTAGAGTTTAGAAGTAAAAAAAATTATATATATATATATATATATATATATATATATATATATTGCTCCATGGTAAGTTATTTGACTACAGAATAATGATAGATTCCATTAACACGAAGTAAAATGAAAAGAAAGAAAGAAAGAAAGAAAGAAAGAGAAAAAAAATAAAGAAAGCAAAGATAGTATAAGAATCAAAGGAGGATTGAAAAAGAACAGATTATGAAGTAACGCAGAGTCTAAATGACTGAATTGTAGAAAATTATAGTGTGAGAAGAAAAAAGAAGGGAGTGAAGAAATGAAAGAAGGAAAGAGAGAGAGAGAGAGAGAGAGAGAGGAGAGAGAGAGAGAGAGAGAGAGAGAGAATGATTATAATAAAAAGAAACAGAGGGAAATTAAGTGCTGATCATTTAATACGTTAAATAACTCCTCATTTATGATGGGCACTATGCTGATATAAATTTTTTTTAAATAATCACTTAAATCCTAATTTATGTTAATTTTTAAGTAGGATAACATGTCTGAGGCGCCTGAGGTATTTTGGTGCAAGTAGAATGAAAAGTGACAGATGACTGGTCTTTAGCATGCATAGGTCGATGAATGGAACTAGCTGGAGTAGAACGTAAAATGCACGACCACTTTTGTCATCCTTACCCTCCGAAAAAAAAATCCAGGCTTTATGTCTAGGTTATGTAAAATATATCAGTAATCTGAACATTAGCTACATAAATGAGAGTAATCTCCCTTGTTTGTTTCACTTTGAAGAAGCCTTATGTTTTGGTCGGCCATTTTCTTTTCACCGTAAATCTACACTAGAAATACGAATTTGTTCGAATCAATACAACTGCATGTTTTAACACGAAAATATCATAAAATGTGTTCTTAATAACAATTAAGTTTATTTCAAATAATGCGCAAGCATAATTAAGGCAAAGTGAAACAAACAAGGGAGATTACTCTCATTTATGTAGCTAATGTTCAGATAACCAATATATCTTATTATAATGTCTGTAACCGAAACTACGTTACCCCCTACGTCACAATTCCCTTTGTTATTTACATTATATTTTTAATGCTCATCTATATTAATACTCGTATTCCTTAATTGTAGTACTGTTATCATCTTACAGCGACGTTTGGTTAAAAAATGAGACCGACCAAATGGTCCAAGATGAAATGCAAAAATGTAAATCCAGATTATTTGGTGTTGCTTATCCGCCGAATTCTTATTTCTTATGAGTATTGTCACATAAGCTAAATAATGGACCATTCCGTTTTTATCATAGGGAAAGAAGGGGATGAAAAAGGACGTGCTACACAGAAAAATACATAAGAAAGAAAGAAAGTTGGGGAAAGACAGAGAAAGGGAGTGAGCACGCGGAAGCAATAACGCTGATCTGTTTCAATCGAACATAATGAAAAGATGAAAAGAAAGAAAGAAAGAAAGAAAGAAAAAAGAGTTAGAGAAAGTTAAATCAAGATTATTATACATTTTACACATTGAACTATTTCTCAATAGCTCTTAAGTAAACATATCAAACGCTGTAATAATTAAATTAGCATACTGTGGTATATCCACAGGTCCTGCTAGCATCCAAATAAAATAATTTCAATCCTAATTCAAAGCAACTGGGTTAACTGGGTTAATTTGAATAGAAAATTTAATTTTGAATTCTGAGTCATTGTGAAATCTCATCTACGTACACCTTTTTAGTAAGCCCAAACACATTTTACTTGTTAATATTAGGGTTAATTAATTAACTAATTGTATTTGGGTGAGTCTAAAGTTTTGCAATATTTTAGTAGTGTGAGGCACATATTTCAAAAATTTATGGACTAATGCACAATAGCACGCAAGAGATAAAAAGCATTACATTTCACGGAAATACCCGAAAACCCAGGTTAGGGTAAGAGTTAGGGCTAGTGTTAGGGTTATGGTTATGGTTAAGGTTAGTGTTAAGTCTAGATTTAGACTACTTCGGGAGTTTCCGACATCTAATGCTATTTATACGTAAAATGCGATTCTAATGATAGTATCTCTTGCGCGCTATTGTGCATTAGTACCAAACTTTAGACTCAACCTAATATGTACAAATTAGCATTTACAAAGGTGGTAATATGCTCAAGCCAAAAGGGAAATATACGACTTCTTGGCATTGCGCTAATACTCTTTGGAAAGGTATGAATCAAACGATTCTCCCCCCCAGCTAGGGGTAAATTGTAGGACAAACTGAAATCTTAAACAGCAGATATAAGAGCTGAAGCTAGGTGTGACACTCTATTCCAGATAAAACAATCTCCCTGACTATTCGGCTGATACAGATAATAGGCCATTCCGAAGAGTTTACCTAACTGTTTATCACGAGTAGAGTTTGACACAAGGTCGCAAGTACGCAGCAGCCAGCGAGGATTGAACTCACTATTCAGTTATAATGGATCTGCGAGACTAGGTTGAACAAAAATTCATAAGACAAACAGGAATGTTTCTTTTATGCTATTTATTTTTCTCAACTAGTTTCGACCTTTGGTCATCGTCAGTAGAAAATTTATTGTGCAAGAAATTGTTTTTATAAAGTTTTTAAAAGTTTTCTAAGTGTTTGACAAGCCACAATAATCCGGGCAGAGAAATGTATTAGGAATGGCAAGTACATCTGTTCAGTGAAAATCATCTTTTAGTTGAATTCGTTTAAAATGTTCTCATATATATATATATATATATATATATATATATATATATATATATATATATATAGAGAGAGAGAGAGAGAGAGAGAGAGAGAGAGAGAGAGTGTGTGTGTGTGTGTATGTGTATGTATCTGGCAAAATACATACTCACTCTCTCTCTCTCTCTCTCTCTCTCTCTCTCTCTCTCTATATATATATATATATTATATATATATATATATATATATATATATCGATTTCGCTAAAGAAGAAATTAAATACGCAGATTTTTTATCCTACTAAATAGTAGCGTTTTTAAAATATATATATATATATATATATATATATATGTGTGTGTGTGTGTGTGTGTGTGTGTGTGTGTGTGTGTGTGTGTGTATTTTTGCCCACACAAACCTTTACATATCTTTAAAATACCCTTTCATTACTTCGACACACTCCTGCCATTATGCTAGTGTAGCCTTGCAGAACTTGTGACGTCAGTGACTTCAAAGTACTTAGAAGAAGATATGTTTCCATAGAAGACACTAACAGGCAAGGCTACCAGTTCCGACTAGCTATAAGACATGAATTCCATGAAAAATGCACACAAGTCGTTTTTCACGATGCCGAAACCCTGTATATACACTTTATTATTTTCAGTGTTTTTTGTAAGTATTTAACTTTTTTTTATTACTTCCTGTTTATATGATTTGTAAATTATTTGTATTATGGAAATATTTTTGTCGTTAAAATATTGCAATTTATTAATTTATTTTTTGATTGTATTTCATTTGAAGGTTTAATCTTTTTTAAATAGCACATTTAATTCATTTCATAATTACTAATCATTTTAGGTCCTCTCGAATATATATATATATATATATATATAATATATATATATATATATATATATATATATATATATTCATATATATATGCATATATATACATATACATATATATATATACATGTATATATGTATAGGTATATATACACACGTATATATGTATATGTATATGTACGTATGCATATATATATATGTATAATAGGTAGATATACATACAAATATTTGTATATATATATGCATACGTATACGTATATATACGTATATAAATATACATACGTATATATAGGTATATATACATATACGTATATATATATATATATATATATATATATATATATATATATATATATGCACACACATACATATACATATATACATATATATTCAAAGACTTTAAAAACGTCGATTAAAAATGAATTCAAAATTTAATATCAAATAAAATTGACGAGTAAGTTGATTTATTTTTTGTATTTACATGTGAAAATTATATATATATATATATATATATATATATATATATTGGTCTGAAAATCTGCGAGAAACTGTCAGTAACCAAGTGCCGTTCTTGTCCACGCTACCCTAACGTATATATATATATATATATATATATATATATATATATATATATATATATATATATAAAAGAAGGTCCGCAAAATGGATTATGTTTTTAAAAAATGTATTACTGTTATATTTTTATATACATATAAAATGTGTGTGCGTGTGTGTGTGTTTGCATGTATGTGTGTGTGTGTGTGTGTGTGTGTGTGTGTGTCTGCTATTACGTTCACTTTCGGACTCATACCATTAGGAAAGGTATGACCTCCCTCATCCCCCAGCTATGGGTTAAATTGAACCACTTCTGTTATTCTACAAGGATGGCTTTGACATTAAATAACCCACGAATGTTGATATGCCATTAAACAAACCAAACCTAAAAACTAAAATAGTCATAAAAAAACTGGACTGCAAACAATAATATTAAGACAATAAAATTTAGATCCTTCATTTGTAGTATTGCTCTGTTAATCTCTGAAAACAGGGAGTACTGAGATAAATTGAGCGACATACACGTACATATAGATCATTGAGATCGAAACCATGGTAGACCCTTAACTCTTTTCCCCTATTACTATTACTAATATATATATATATATATATATATATATATATATATATATATATATATATATATTCCTGGTAGTTAGGATCTTTCCATGTGTGGTTTAACCAAACTGATGCAGGTAAACCGCAACGAGAGCTTAATGTGCCTAGTGCCAGCGAGTGGACGGACAGAGCAAAATATTCAATAAATGAAGGAAATTTTTTGAAATTTGCTTCATTACATTATTATTATAATTATTGAAATGAAATAAATAAGCGGTTGAAATAAATTATTGTAATGAAGCAAATTTAAAGTTTTTTCCTTCAATTATTGTGTGTGTATATATATATATATATATATATATATATATATATATATATATATTGAAGTATGGGTTCCACTCTCCCGTATGCTTCTTGTATAGACGCCTCTAAATTAAATTAACGTAAATGAAAGAAAATATTGCACCAAAATAAAATTTACTCAGTATTAAATTAATTACGATTAATTACTTTTGAATTTATTTCTTCGCCCTGGGGAAGAGTCAGGTTCACCCTGAGATATCGCATTTATATATTTTTATTTTTCATGCTTCATCTTCCACGGCCTTTAATAGGAAGTAAATTTAATTTCTTCAACATTTTCTTTCATTTTAGTTAGTTTAATTTATAGGCCATTCAATTGTCATTTATTTATAAATGTACATAATCTGCGTGTGTGTGCGCGTGTGCGCTGGAATTTCCAGGGAGACTTGCCTCTCATGAAGTCACTCAGTACAACCTGAGAAAGTACCCTGCTGCAGCTCGGACTTTCCCCTGCCACTGGACTAGCTGCCGGAATGCCGGAATGCCAAGACAGTGGACCGAGGTCTGTGCACCCTCTTACCACTTAAGATATCTCACGCACAAGTTTCACCCATGAAGTGAGGTCATTGTCGTCTGCGACGGACTTCTATAAGCTAAGCTAAGCTAAGCTAAGCTAACCTATGCTAAGTGTGGCGTATGTGTGTGTGTGTGCGCGCGCGTGTGTGTTAGGATAGCGAAGACATGAAGTCAACGGCGCTTTGTAATTTTCAGTTTCCCGCCTAACCACTTGATTTGAAAATCACATAGGCCAACTTAGATATACATAGTGATATGTTTATTGAAGCAATGTACTTACTTGCAATAATCTAGAGAATAAAGCTATTTCCAGTCCAGGCTGCATGATAATTTTGCTCAGTCGGTAGAGCAGCTGCATAGGAATCGCAAGGTTCTTGGTTCGATACCGTCCCTCGCCAACTAAGCGCGTGTGTAGCACAGATTGTGTAATCTGATCTGTGCAGTAAAGTGGAGAACATACGATATGCGTGGCGCTCCACCTCAGCAAAAAAAGAAATCTCCCTGGGCTAGCGTTAGCTAAGAGGGGATTGACTCCCTCGCTGTCAGGCTGATACCGTCAATAGACCATTCCTCCAGCTTATTTTCTTTTAATCCTCCAAATTCTTGATATGATAATCGTGGAATTCTTATTAGCATCCTTAATTGAATAGAAGCACCAATATCACCATGGACAGGGCTCTTACAACAAATACAATATATATATATGTATGTATATATTTATATATTCACACACACACACACACACACACACACACACACACACACACATATTGCCAAAGTTGCCGAAAAATCCGTGTTTTACAAAACAAATCCTTCCCCCCCGATTGAAAAAGAATTACCACAATTATCTGATTTTAATGAAATTTTCAGTGTTGATTTATCAATGAATGAATGTTATAATGCATGAGTTATTTTATTTCAAAACTTTCCGATTTTTTCAGGTCACCTAATTTTGACCCCACTTATTTTGGGGGCGCAAAATATCGATGTGGTTATATAAATTCCAAATTAATTACAGTATAAATAAAAAGACAAAAGACCGAAGGTGTGAATAGAAGAAAACAATTAAGGGAGCTATCCTAGTAGAAAATAAGTATCGAAAATTGGAAAATAAATTTAGAATAAAAACTACAAAAATAATTTTTGGAGATCTTTATTTTACTCTTTTCAATAATTATTTAATTGGCTATTATCTTATAAAATAAAAAAATTATACATCGATATTTGTTCTGTTTAAAAGGGAAGGTTAATTTTCAATAGAGTTTTTCTACAAAAATTATTAGAAAACGGTAATAAACTAAAGTAGTAATTAGTTAAATATGTTTTTAGAATCTAAAAATATGAAATTTGAAACTTAAAATGAGGCGTTTCATATTTTAAATCAATTTTATATATTAATATACCATAGCAGAAATACCTAATTAAATCAGAAAATTTTGTAATAGAATAACTGACGCATTATAAAATTAATTTATTGCTAAATCAGCACTTCCTCAAAATTTCATTAAAATCGGATAATTCCCTGATTTTTGGTATTTTTTTTCAATGAGGAGGGTGAATTTATTTTGTAAAATATGGATTTTACGTCATCTTTAGACAGCGTTTACGGTCATATTTGAGCAAAATTGACCGAAAAAATAGTTTAAAATGTATTAAAAATAAATTACATGTGTAATATTATTTTGCTTTTCTTTTCTTTTTTTTTTTTTTTTTTTTTTTTTTAATGATGCTCATTATGTTACTACTTTTAGACTTCGACAAAAATTTGACCATTAAAGTTTTGACTTCGCAATATCATTTATAGAGCATGTTACGAATAGAGCTAAGTTACGAAAACATGAAGTCAACGAGTTTGAAAATCGCATAGGTGAGAAACTGTCAGTTCCCAAGCCCCATAGTCTTCGTTACCCTAACACACACACAAACACACACACACACACAAACACACGCACGCACACACACACACACACACACACACACACACACACACACATATATATATATATATATATATATATATATATATGCGAACTACTTCTTCAAACTTCTCTGTCGGCTAGGTATGTAGAATATGCCGACTGCAGAGAGGTAAAATGCCTCCAAAGTGGTGACTTATTGGCTGTGGGTGGCTTAAGGACGGAATCCTGGTGGTTGAGCACTCCATGACATGCAACACTTCGCTTTGTTCCTTACTTAAGCTAGACGGGCGGTCGGAGGGGGGCCCTCCAATTAATCGGCTGGTCACGCCAAGCCCTAGAACCTTTATGATTATCCCAACCCTATCGCTCTTATGACAAGCCCCAACCCTTTTTATCATATATGTTCCAGAAGGCGGTGGCTGAGGGTCTTATTATCTTGAATATAACGTTAAACTGCATATAGTAGGGAAGTTTCAATTCTGAAGCTCTGGGGAGTGTGGAGTTGCCTTCATCGCCATTACTCCCAGGTCTGCTCTGACCCGGAGTTGTAGTACCTGTTAGGGTCACATCTATGGGTTAAATAGAAAAAAAAAACGAGTTTGAAAAATTGTGTTTAAAAAAATTGAGTTTTGAAAAAAAATTGTACACCATCAAGAATGGATAAGGCAAAACGTTTTTGGCATAATAAACCCAACAAGTGTTGACATGCCGTAAAGAAAAACTTCTATAAGATAGTTTTCTTTTAAAAGTTTGCATTTAAAAAATAAAATAAATTACTTTATTGAATTTATCTTACGTCCGTAAAATTTTAGTTTCTCTTATCTGTGAATATTTTTATTTTTATTTTCTCAAAGTACAACGGTGGCTTTTGTTGTTTTATCTTCGTTGTACTATAAACCAAAGCATAAAAACCTCTTGCGTTCAATGTCTATGGAGAACTCGTTGCTAAACTACAATCGGCGTGATTCACGCTGTTTATCACCATAAAATACAATGAACTTCAACAAAACACACACACACACACACACACACACACACACATATATATATATATATATATATATATATATATATAGGTAAAAGTATCCAATCGACTGGTAAGTTATGATGATTCTATTTGGGATCATCTATATACCCGGTATATATAAGGGGTTTCCTTTCTTCTCCATTCTAGTATATTTTCTTATTTATTTGGTAATGGCTATCTGATGAAACTGGACTCATTTATTGAGTTTATCTTATATTTATGATATATTGAGCACGCTTGGATAAATTAGTAATGCCACTGCAACGGAAAGGTTAAAGCAGCAATTAGACACTATATATACATGGTGTCCACAAAGTCCATTTTCATTTTAAAATTGAAAATTCTTTAAAGCGGACACAGACATTATGGACACCATATATATATATATATATATATTATATATATATATATATATATATATATATATATATATATATATATGAGAGAGTAAAATAATGAAATAAATGCTACAGTATGTAGAAAATAGAAAAACAAAGTATTACAAAAAAGATGAATTTATTCTAAATGGTATCTCTTTAGAAAATACATTACATGTTTCAAACATCCTCACTTGTACCAATCACGTCACAATTTTTCAATAAAAGAAATTCTACCAAACGGTTATAAACCATTCTCTATATACACTT
The DNA here is from genome assembly GCA_023376005.1 of Doryteuthis pealeii. Classification (NCBI taxonomy): domain Eukaryota; kingdom Metazoa; phylum Mollusca; class Cephalopoda; order Myopsida; family Loliginidae; genus Doryteuthis; species Doryteuthis pealeii. The sequence goes on along the minus strand of CM042143.1, from coordinate 92,960,506 downwards.
TCTCATCGCCCGTTATTTTGAAAAAAAAATCCATCACTGTTCAGACAAAATTTTTTCCATTTTAATGTCGTGATGATAATGTCTGATAAAAACCGAAACGTTTTAACGTCAACTTCATAATCTAGAGTAAATTCATCTTTTTTTAGAATTCTTTGTTTTTCTATTTTCTACACACTCACTGATTGCCGTGCTTTGGACTTGCCAGGAGCGATGACCGATAAAGCCGGGTGGCAATAGAGAGGATTAGTGTAAACCGTGCGGTCAGCACGACTTGATGATAATGACTCACACACACACACACACACACACACACACACACACACACATATATATATATATATATATATATATTTATATACGCACAGAGCTCCCATAAAAAGCAGCTGTACGCCCACTAACCTCCTATGACACAGACTATCAAAGTAAGACGAACAAGACATGCTGGAGAACTAAGAACGACCAGACAAGCGACGTTCTTCAGTGAACTCTCCCCATATATATATATATATATATATATATATATATATATATCATATTTTAGAAAATACGTTGAAAGCAATGTCTTTATTTCTTGCACGGTTTCCTAATTCCAATTTTTTTTTTTTAAATTGAACATTTTCGATGATTGTTTGATTGATTGATTTTAATGGCATATCAACTCATCTAGGGTTATTTTATGCACAGAAGTTCGGGAATAGCGTTCTTTGTTTTTTTTGTTTAGATTTTTTTAGGAGTGTTTTTTGTGAACACGGTCCTATCGAATACGAATAATTTTTAAACAAATCTGTCTGACCCATAGATGGGATCCTAATAGATACAAGCCCTCCAACTTAAGGTCAAGTTACGTTGAAAGCACCGGTTCCCGATAGATCACCGAAGTTAAGCAGCGATAAGCCTTTTTCAATACTTAGATAGGTGACCATTTAAGCAACAGCAGGTACTATAAGAAACTGAGTATCAAAATGAGTTGCTGTAAGCAACCTGAATTCTTTGTTTATCAAATGACTTGATTCGGCATTAAATGACCCGAAATGGGTTGATATGCCGTAAAACAAAACCAACCAATCAATAACCACTTCATTTCCGAATAGACCTAGGAGTAATGACAATGAAAGGGTACTCCAAACTCCCTAGATCTACAAAACTTGAGCCTTACACCCTTTTTGGGGGGAAGTACAGCCAGCGTACTATAAACCTAGTCGACAGGACGACATTTTTGATGAAATATTATCTATAAGGAATCTATTTACTCAGGACACTTAAATGGTCACGCCATTTTTCTAGGTTTTGAAAAATTTATCTCTATATGTAGGTTATAACGATAAAACTACACCAACAACAATAAAAGAGCGGAGTATCGGATCAGTAAAATACGTCTATTTCTATGTATGGAGTTGAATAAGGAACAGCCTTTCTGTGATTGAACATAGCAATCACGTGACGCACCCAGAATTTTTGGCACCCACATTCATTAGATAACTTTGGACCAGTTCCACGACCAGTCGACCAGAAATAATCTCTGAGAGGATTGACTCAAATAGAAGATACCAGTTTCCCTCTCCATCCGACTGATAGATCTCCCAAACTTGACTCAGTTGATTGGAAGGACGTTTATATTGTTAGTCATTGTCTTGTTTTTAACAAACTGATAGAATTGAACTAAGTTTTAATCCATTTATTTGTTAGTGTTAGTTTTTGAACAAAGGCTATATGTACATAATAAGGGTGTATATATACTGACCCTAGCTAAAATTATGGAATTAGCACACTTAAAGGACGTTCTCTTAGGTTTTTGATTTAGTAGTAAATAAACTAATTACAGATAAGATGCAAAACATTATTATTTATTTAAGGCTGAACCTTCTGACTTTTATAAAATATACCTAAAACAAACTAGATTAAATAAATAAAATTAATGGTATAATATTTTTTCAAGCCATACAGAGGAAAATATAAAATATCTCTTTGTTAAAGGAAAATTATTACGGTGTAAGTATTTAAGTTTTAGCTATTTCTTTATTTGTATAACTTATTTTTGGGGGGATATGTATTTCTCTTCTGTTTTCTGTGACGGCATTAACCCTGAGACAGTTGAGCCGTCCCCATCCAACGAATTCACCCGTGGTGAATTAACGGAAGGAGTAACAAGGGAATAGGAAGTTCACAAACGGTCCTCAAACCCCGCATGCATATCCCTGTCAGAGAAAGGAGATGTCCTTGTTTGCCGCAGATTTTCCACAGACATAGTGACAAATACGCAAAAAACTGTTGATTCCTGACGATGATGGAGACACCCTTTGAATTTTCGCCAGAGTTCCTTTGGTTGTGTTGTGGCACTGCCAGACCTGTCCACCTTGGGTGACCCTACGAGGAACTTAATTTCACGACGGCGTGGCTCTGACACTACCAAGTTTACACGGCCCTATCACGATGAGGAGGAGTTGGAATTTAGAAATAAATATGCAAGATGGCCATTGAGCAAAGAGCTTCCTCTGCCCTTTTAAAGGTCTTGTTTTTCGTTCTGCAGGGTGTCCACCAGTCAAAATCTGTGGGGTTAACGGTTTAGTCCCCGATGATCCGACTATGAAACAGGTAGTACCGAATTACATAATACCAGTAGCACTTTGAGCGACCGGACATAGATATGTTTTAGTAAGTATTAAAAAATATTAATACTGGACATAGCAAAATAAAAAAATAATACCAAAATAAAAAATAGTACTTAATACTATTTAAAATAAAGTTATTACGTTATTATTTGAAACGGGGGGGGGGGTATAATCAAAGTACAGAATGCTAGCTCTCGCTATCACTCACTGCTTTCATTGCTACATTTTCCTAATCTAACTAAATTAGACAGTAAAGAATAAAATTACTGTTATTTATTTTTGTTAATGGGGTTTTTAAAGGTTTATCGGCGAGATTTTTTGCTTATATTTATTAAGAATGAAACTAAAAGAAAATTGGAAATCAATAATACCAAGCAAATCTATCAAAATCAAATTTCTAAGATCAATATGCAAATTGGCCATCCCGTTAACACTGTAAAATGCTATTTGTATCTATAAATACAATTGGCCAACCCCAACACTATTGATAATATAAAACTTTTCCCCTTAATAATTGAGGTCAAAATAGATGTAAAACCATGGATAATGTGACGTAGATAACAAAAGGTAATTGTGACGTCGGTGATGACGTAATTTCAGTTACAGACAGACACATAACCTCCATTATAATATGATTGCTATTAATGATGATCAAGCGCTTCTCGCAAAACCACCTGCCCGAGCCGAATCACTGTTGCATAGCCTAAAGGTAGCAAGTGTCATTTGCTTCAATGTGAACTCAGATAAAACGGAGATTTTAAACAAAATGAAGACATATCTACTGTGGATAGCAAGCTCTGAAATTAGTAGTCCAGTTCTCATAAGTAAAGTCGTCGGGGCGGTCTAAAGCCAGTATCAGCCTATCAGCGAGGGAGTCTATCCCATTTTCACTAGCGCTAGACCAAGGAATTTGTTTTTGCATCTGAGGTGGAGCGCCACACCTACCATCAGCTCCTTACTTTACCGCACAGATCCCTGTGCTACTCATACGCTGAGTGGGCGAGGACCGGTATCGAACTAGGAACCTTGTGGTTTCTAGCCGAACACTCTACCGACTGAGCTAACTCAAAATATCTCATCTACAGAAAGCGATGTCAATACACGTATAGGAAAGGCATGGACTGTTATAGACAGTGCATGTATAGCACAGCTTGGGTAAACAACAAACGACAAAGTAAATATATATATACACATTGAACATCCCCGGTTCTTGCTTTTTGTGCCAAAATTATGAAGATTTGATTTATATTCGAAGATATTTTAAAATTCAAATATACATAGAAATAGCATTGAAAATCTACTTAAAATGTCCAGCATTTGTAAATCTAAAAAATAAACAAATCAATACACCAGGATTGTTGGCCCCCGCCTTCTACCCAGGCAACGCTGGGTAGCCGCTTCTAGCAAAGGCATACATCGCAAAATTTATTACTTCGGTGAGTCAAATATTTTGATACGTGTTAGTTTGCAGCGGGTATATGACGTGACTGAAGCATTCCGAGCCATGAAAGGTACCCACTGTAGTTGGTAGTATCCTGGTATTCGGTGCGCTGACATGTTTTACATTTCTTCACTCCATGTGTGATTTGAAACAATTGAAAACAATCTTCCAGTCTAGCGCAACATTTCAGTTGATACCAAAAGTATGACTCTCCGCAGGATACTTCAACTAAAGAATTTCTAAAAATAATTTGTCCCACTATGGGCCGGTTTAGCTCAGTCGGTAGAACATCCACCTTAGGACCACAAGGTTCTGGGCTCAATACCAGTCTTCGTCAACTCAGTGCAAGAGTGGCACAGCTTGCATCTGTGCGGTTAAGTGGGGAGCTGATGGTAGATGTGGCACTCCACTTCAGAGGCAAAAAATCTTTCTACTTTAGCGCTGGTGAAAAGGGGATAGACTCCTTGACTGTCCGGCTGATACCGACAATAGGTCACTCCGCCAACTTTTACTTTTTAGATCTAATGATGTTCGAAGTATGTAGTGTTGGTAAATTATAAATAAAAATTGTGCTAATGTATCTGCTTGTAGGACTCCAATGATAATGTCAAAGAAATCTGTGTCACCATCGAGTGAACAAACTATTGATTCCGTGTTTTGGTAGAGCATTATTATAGCGGTAACAGTTTCTTTGGGGGAAACCACATGCTAGTAGTATTTGCTCCATCTTTCCTCTGTGTGTGGAGTCAAATGCCTTAGAGAAATCTACAAACAGTAGTGTTGCCTCGATTTTCTTTGTTCGAACTCCTTCTACGATTTGATGACTACTTTTACTAGTTAGTAAAATCAGAGAAGATATAGTGGTTGGTCGGTTGGTTTGGATTTTATGGCATATCAACCCTTGTTTGGTTATTTTATCCCGAAGAAGTTTTGTTTTATTCAACCATAATGGTATTCACTTTTTAAAAGGAACAATCCCCCTTCTCTTCCTCCTCCTCTTCCCTTTCATTTCAAAAGAGAGAGAGAGAGAGAGAGAGAGAGAGAGAGAGAGAGAGAGAGAGAGAGAGAGAGAGGGGGGAGTAAATAAAAAGAGAATAAAAAATATTTCTATTTAAAAAAAAAAGGTGTGCAAAGGTCAGCAACATTCCTTGCAATCTTTGATTAAATGTAGATTTTGTAGATGGCGGAGGAGAAATATATGAATAAAAATTGACCGAGCTTAGGAAAGATAATTTTTTATTCATTTTTTTTCGGTGAAACGTCAACAGCATCATTTTTTATTTTTCGGTTTGAAGCCTTTTTCCCGCGTCGTAATCTGTAATCGTCAAAAAAGTTGGCAGTTTATCTTTCTCCAGTAAGGGCAAATGGGAGGTCGGCTTTAATGTGGGATTCAACACACGTACTGTGGTTAGGAGCAAACAACTGCACAACTTTCCTGTTGTGTTGTGCCCCAGAGGCACCAGGACGACTCACAAACATTCCCCTCCCTTAGTGCGTCTTATCTGATTGTCAGAAACATCTCGGCAGTTTAACATCTTGGCATACATCGAAAAATTTAATACTAGGTTGAGTCATGCGTTTTTGCAATATTTTATGTCTTGGTGTATTGACACATTGTGTATTGCTTCACCCCGTGTGTAATTTGAAAGCTGCACAGATGAACGTGCCACTTAAATCTAATTCGTTATATTTTATCTTATGTTTTTATACAATACAGTGCTATTTTTCTTATTTAAAAGATATAACAAAAAAGTATGGTGTTTTTTGGGGGAGTGTGGGGGTGCGATATCAGCCGGACAGCCTATCCCTTTTTCCATAGAGCAGGGAATTTGTTTTTGCGTCTGAGGTGGGGCGACATGCCTACTATTAGCTCCCCAATTTACTGCACTGGTTCCCAGCTGTGCTACTCATGCACTGTGTTACCGAGGGCTGGTATCGAACACTGGAACCTTGCAGTTACTTAGGCGGATGCTCAACTGACTGACCCCTATTATAAATTAAGATTACTTAGATATTAAGTAAGTCATTTGAGTTTATTTCAATGAGGAAAATTGATTTGATATACGGGGAAATTTAATTACGAGCGGAATGGATTAAACTCGTAAGTCAAGGTAGCATTGTATTTCAAGAAATATCAGTGACTGTGTTAAGGATAAAAATATGCATAAATTAACTAATTTTATTTGGGTGAGTCAAAAGTTTTGCAATAATTTAGTAACGTGAGGCACAATTCGGCCGCTCCAGATGCTTTTGCCCAGGTCTTAAAGGTGATGAACTACACCGGGCTGTGGGATGCCGAGCTCGCCTGATACTCTCCGAATGCTACTCACCTAATTTGCCACTATGGCATAGAGCACAGACGTGGAATCAACTGTTTTAGACCTTCCTGGCCTTGCCTGATCGTTCTTGCAACCGAAGTTAATTTTTTTTAACCATCTGGTTACTGTACTGTACTTAACCGACAGTAAACCTCTCTGCAGGATACTTCAACTAAAGAATTTCTAATATAAACTAGAGTCGTTGGGTGGCCTAAAGTCAGTATCAGCCAATCGGCGAGGGAGTATATCCCCTTTTCACTAGCGCTAGACCAAGGAGATGGGTTTTGCGTCTGAGGTGGAGCGTCACACCTACCATCAGCTCCTTACTTTACCGCGCAGATCCTTGTGCTACTCGTATGCTGAGTTGGCGAGGGCCGGTATCGAATTAAGAACCTTGCGGTTTCTAGCCGAACATTCTACCGACTGAGCTGCCCCCCATAGAAACTACTCAGTTTCAAATCCGAAATCAGTCTCTAGAGTTATTACCATGTATATAACGCAACATGTATCCACACACACACACACGGCAGGTAAAACTTTTTTGCTTCAGTGTCAACTGACAGTAAGGCAAATACTAGCTTAAAAGCCATCCTCTCAGGCGGCAATTAAGCTAGTTCCTTCGGATGGCTCTTAATTGAACTTTCGGTCCAACAATGACACTTCATGCATTGAGTACATATTAAATTTTATTAAACTTGAACAATATTTTTTAAACAGTTAAGAGTTTTCACCAAAACAATGATATAATTTGTTTATTTGCAAAGCTGCATGATTAACAACATTTTTAGTTTTCCCATTCAGGGTCAGTACAAATAGCTTGTTTCCATTCTCAACCCTTGAACAACCAGCATAGAATCGATTATTCCTGAATTTATTTCCAAGTTTAAAAAAATGTTATCGCACAAAAAATTCGTCGCCAAAATTCATGTACAAAAATCGCTGAAAACAATCACGGTAATTAAAATTTGTAAATCCTAAATTTCAGGATTACGGACCTAGATCCAGCTCGGAATTTTTTTTAATTTGCTCATGGAGTCGGCCTGATTCCAAAATGGTATGATATGTTAGACTACGGTCTCTAGGAATAAAGTTGAAAAATGTGATACACTGACATTTATTATTAGAGAAGATAATTTCCTATTTTCTTTAAGAAAATCTAAAATGCAGTGAGGTCAGTATATTCTAAAATTCCACTCTGAACCCATAATTGCGACATACCCGGGGCGAATGGATTGGGCAAAAAAAAAAAAAAAAAAGCTCGTCCCATCATGGTGAAATGGTTAGCAAGCTAGTCCTGCAGATCCATTGGTACTGAATAGCGAGTTAGATCTTCGCTAGATACCCCATACTTGTGTCACATCGTACTTGTGGCGGAAGGGTTGGGTAAATATAAGGCGTCTTATTGCAGTGTACTGGTTATCAAGCTAGTCTCGCAGATCCATTACAACTGAATAGCGAGTTCGATCCTTGTTGTATTACCCATACTTGCGACCTTGCGTCACACCCTAACCGTGCCGAAACTAGTAAACTCATTGGTCTATTATAGTAGTTCCGTGACCATAACTCTGAACATACATAAGAAGCACTACTGAATAATGAGTTCGATCATCGTTGTATGACCCATACTAGCGACCTTATATCACACCCGACCCGTGACGAACGAGTTGGGTAAAAAAAAGCGCGTTCCATACTTGTGAAATAGTTAGCGAGCTTGTCTCGCAGATCCATTAGTACTGAATAGCGAGTTCGATGCTCGTTGTATGACCTATACTCGTGACCTTGTGCCCCATCCTACCCGTGGCGATTGGGTAAATACCTACATAATAAGCAAAGTAAGTGTTATGCAAAGTAATTAGTTTCATTTTATCTGGTTCACAGATTTCGAAGGTATCACTAAGAAAAAGGAAGCTTGAATTAATCGTCTTAAAAGAGAATACTTTCAATGTTCTTATTCATAGACACTAATTGGTGTATTCCAGGAAAAAAAGAAAAGAGGCCTTATTATCAATGTTCGTCTTGTAAAAACGCGACTGATATTTCCCCTCACAATCAAACAGAGGATCTAATGTGCCCGATTTTTACAGTAAATAAGTAAGACAAGCGAATGTATTCAGATGCCATGCTTGGCATCCATTTTGAGCTATTTATTTTATTTTATTTATTTCGTCTTTATTTTTTATTTTTTTATTTTTTAAAGACATCCTTCACAATATGTCTTCTGATCTAGCTTTTTCAGATTTATCGGCGAATCGTATTTACAGAGACCCACTCTAAAAAAAGGTAAAAATTGAAAACGTGAGGGGAGAAATAATAAATAAGCTAATATCTAAAATGTTCAGTATATATATATGTATTCATTTCCGTAGGCGCGGTACGTGGGCGGCGTGTTGTAGTAGTAGTAGGAGGGTGGGGAGGAGGGGGAGGAGGAAGTACTGACAAAAAGTTCAATGAAATTAAAACTTGAAATGCCTTCTTCAAGGAAAGAGGGTTCTTTATTTCTGGGTGGGGTAATTTCGATAAGTCTGTGTAATGTCCAACAAGACACGGGAAATGCTGGTTAATATGACAGTCTGTTCAAATTCCCCTTAAACTCTTGGGGTAGTGTACTGCGCATGCTTAACAAATGATCTATTGTCACTAAACCAACAGTTTATGTAAGGTGTGGTGGTCTGATGACTAAGAAGCTGAGTGAATTATATTGTATCAAATACGACATTCGGCTCAATGGTTAATACCATATATAAAACGCAATATATATACATAGTAGTAGGACCTGTGGATATACCACAGTATAATCATTTACTTATTACAACATTTGCTATGTTTACTTAAGAGCTATTGCGAAATAGTTCAATATATGAAAAGTATAATAATCTTGATTTAACTCGATCTTTTTTTCTTCTCTCCTTCTTGTTGTATTTTCCTTATGTTCGATTGAAACAGATCAGCGTTATCACTTCCGCACACCCACACCCTCTTTCTATCTGGACCCTATTCTCTTTTGGCGTATAAGCAATACCAGATAATCAGGATTAAAATTTTTGTATTACCAGAAAGTGTTGCAATATGATAACGGTTTACTTTTTAGGAACACGAATATATATATATTGCGATATATATATATATATATATATATATATATATATATATATCAGGAAAAAATAACAAATAAGATTTAGGTTTTTAGCGTTATAGACTATTTCAGGTAACCTAGAGGAATTATCTAGTTGTTCCCATCATCAGATGCAATATATATATATAACTGAGAACATACACATGGCGATGCTCGTGACCCATTAAACAACAACGGACCTCGGTGATGTCGTGAGTGACTGAGCAGCCCCCTGAGTAGCACTGTTCTCCCAGACATCTGGGAAGTGTATAGAAAAGTAGGCCTAAACAAATACCTGTTCACCTATCAAGCTGACCAGCAACATGCGGTTTGACGGCTGTTCCTATTAGCAGGACAAAAATAAGAAAATATTGCAACATAAATCAGGCTAACAATAGCCACCTGGAATGTCTGGACAATTCTCGATCCTGAGTGATTGGAAACCCCCAAATGACGAACTGGACTCGTGACAAACTTTCTTGATGTGGGGTAGACATTGAGGCTCTTGTGGAAAACAGTTATAGCGATTAGGACCAATTAACGGAAGTGGAGTCTGGCTACACTTTCTCTTGAAAGGGCAGGCCGATGGTAGCTGTAAGGGGTTTGATGTAAGGTGAATCGAGCACCCCATCCTGAATCGGTCTCTAAACAGGCGGCACATAACGGATGTCACAGACACAACTCCTACATTTGACCGACCTGTGTGACAGGGCTTGTCCATCGAGGCTGGGCTGCTCAGTCACGTATCATCGCATACGTGAGGAATACGGAAGGGATTCACATGTGATAGGGTACATAAAAAACAAATCTAGATCATTGGACCAAACTACTTGTAGAAATGACCTTATTCTGTGAAGAAGTGGCAATCACCATATATATATATATATATATATATTATATATATATATATATAGAATATGTGTTTAAATGAAGTCGAACCTAATTTATGAAAGTTAATTAATTAATAATTAATTAATTAGGCGGATTACCTATTTAAATTTAAGGCTAAACAAATCGAGAAAATCAATCTCTGTATGTACATATTATCATCAGCAGAGCTATAGATACAAAGACATTCGAAACCTGATTGTCAAGCTGACTGTCAAGCGTCTTTCACCACACCAAACGGACTTAGCAGATTTCTTCGTTTTGTTAAGGAGTAGGTATCCTGAACTTACGAGAAGTAAACAAACAGACGATGTTTGTGATATGGCTTTTCATGTGATTTTCAGCCGACAATATTTGGGAGAATATGTGTTTAAATGAAGTCGAACCTAATTTATGAAAGTTAATTAATTAATAATTAGCCTTAAATTTAAATAGGTAATCCCGCCTAATTAATTAATTATTAATTAATTAACTTTCATAAATTAGGTTCGACTTCATTTAAACACATATTCTCCAAATATTGTCGGCTGAAAAGCCATATCACAAACATCGTCTGTTTGTTTACTTCTCATATATATATATATATACAATGTGTACGGCTCACAAGACTTTCGGACCACCCCAGAACTATCACCAGTGTTATAGAAATAGATATCTCTCTTGATTCACAAATTTTACTAACTTAATAATGAAATATATATATATATATATATATATATATATATATATATATATATATGACTTTCATTATTTTTTGTTGTTATTTTAATGATATAATATATAAGTTATGCACTTATTTTACCTCTAAAACAATCTTTAAAAATTAAATTATTTTCTAGAATTTCGAGTTGTATTATGTAATTATTTTACCTTTAAAAAGAAATATATAGGGATGATAAGACTTTCGGATCACCCTGTATGTGTTTGTGTCATAAGATATGATTAGAAAGTGTAGCGATTTCCTCGGAATGGGGGGGGGTATCATCAGTTACAAGCAAGTAGAAGGTAAATCAATCCGAAACCGAAAAACGGCAACTGACAGAGACGACAAGAAAATAAGAGAAAACACCTTGCCTCGAATTTGAAGTAGGCAGAATTAATTTTGCAAAAAATTACCGATGTTGTGACCTTGGTTCGGTATTCGATACCATAGTCTAGGACCACTGTAATTCTATAAACACGATCGATGTGTTGTAGGCAGAATTGTATAAAATCAGAGTAATCTGCGTCAAAACAAGACCCTTATATCATAGGACTGATATATCATAGGGCGTGGCACGTGACATATGCGGCCAACACGTGACCTTTATGCAAACAAACATGTGTATAAATATGACCAAGCACAAGATAGGCGCTTCTCAATCCTCATTTACCCCGACTGAAGTCACTGTAATGTAAGTACCCATAGTTTTTTTTCTGACAAAAGAAAAATTAACTTATTTTCATGTTTACGTTATTAAATTATTCCTTTTCTATTTCAGATTTCCGTTCGTGGAATCAGAAGAGAATTAAGTAAGTATTTATCTGGTTCATTGGCTACACCGCTGCATCCAACTTCCCCAGAAAAAAAAACACACTTTATTTCATAGAAAAATTGGATTCAGAGGTGTAACCTGGGCACCAAGCCCAAGATTTATTTTGGACGGAAGGGTGTAACTGCCGCTGGTTTGCGTGTAAACAAAACGCTGGACGCTAATACTGATGTCATTAAGTTTATTTGATAAACACCGTAAAACTGTACAAATAAGAAGCAGATAACATACAATACATTTCAAAAGAAATTGAAACAGAAGAACTAAATGGACACAAATTCTTACCGTCTCGCCTCTTTGACCAGCGGTAGAAATCTAAATAAGGCTTGTATATGGGCTCTAATTCACTTTACCCAATTCCGCTTTGCGAGACCGCAGTAATTCAAGGACTCGGCAGCAACTGATAAAATGAGATATATAAAAATCAACTAAATTAATCTAAGACTAGATATTGTGGTGGTAGTTAAATTGATTAGAAAATACCTATATAAAAATAAGATATAGCTAGCAGGTCAATTTAGAGATGTTACACAGAATGACAAAACTGGTCATGTTTTTTTTTTCGGGGGGGGGGGTGAGGGGGTTCCTTTACTAGTTCCACTCGCCGACCGATTCATGCAAAAAAAATACTCTCGTCCATCGCCCATCACAGCCTGCTTTCACCAAATTACCCGGGGCTCTATCGTTATCGAACCTACTTAAAATCTCCTTGGATGAATAAATTGGGTTTTCTTCCAGATATGCACTCCCGAATTTTTCAGATTTTTTAATTAAGGAATTACGAAGAGAAATAATTTACCTCAGAGCCCAAAGCGGACGCAAACGTGCCGACAGAGTGAGAAATATTGCCGTTCTTGGAGTTAAAATCTATAAGACACTCGTTTCGTCGCGGGCGAGACAAAATTTGTAACATATTCAAATTTCGGCTGATCAAAACTTCGATAAAAAGCAAAATCTGAGTTATGCGAACAGCTGTCTTGCAGAACGGCTATAGGATTCAGAGAGAAATTCACGGCTGGACTTGGTTTTTCGAGTGGACTAACGAGGCGAGAAATCGAGTGAACTGGCAGAGCGAGAAGTTCACGATCGAACATATTTTCTTACTAAGTTTACAAGGTAGTGAAGCGATAAAACTTTGAATTTCTTTCTCATGAAATATCAGCTTCCTTCAAATTAGCTGCAGGAGCCAACTCCGCACGATCTTTCGATCTACTTTTTGAAAGAAAATAAACTTGTTTTTCATCTGAATTCTAAAATAATTTTCTTTTATAATAAATCATTTTGGACATTTTTCAATAAATATGTCTCAAGGAAATTATTTAGAGTGTTTTTCAATAAATATTACCTTTTTTTAGCAATTAATTAATTTTATTAACTTATTTCAGAATTCGGATGAAAAACAAGTTTATTTTCCAAAAAATTTTCCCGAAAAAAGCAGATCAAATAAACGTATAAGGTTGGCTCAGCTGCTAATTTGAAGGGGGTGTTCCTTTAAAAAACCGAAGAGGTGGGAGTGCATTGGAGAAAAAAAAAGTAATAAAGTCCCCCAAACAAAAAACAGAATTAGCGAGAAACTATCAGTAACCAGACGCCGTTAGCTTCATGTCCACGGTATCCTAACTTAGATATAAATGCTTTATCCACGATATTGAACACTATTTACTTATAGATATAACACCCTATATTATCAATATTAATTCATATACATATGCATATATATTCTTATTTATTTATAGATGATGTCCATATGAATTGTTCAGGAATGCCTGCTGATGTTGTTTTCATGCTTGATTCTTCCACAAGTATTTGGTCGCCACATTTCCACAAAGAAATTGAATTTGTTCAAGATATAATCAAACAATTCGATGTGGGCATCGGTCCAGATCAGGTTAGTTTGATGTTTTTCTTTCTTTTTTTATCAGAAATATCAAAATGCATTGGTTTCAAATAGACTTTGCCAAAGCAGTTCCTATGAGCTTACGTAAGGTTATTATTACATTGAGAGATCAAAATCTATTAAATCGCATATACTAAATCAGAAACAGTATATGATCAAACAAATCTTTTATTACAGTATGTCTGCAAAAGAAGTACATAGATTTAAAGGTATTTTAAAGTAAGATATTGACACTTATAATACACAGTTTTGAATAGAAACACTTGAAGTCGATTCCTTGCGATGATGGAAACGTCCTGTGGATTTTCTCCAGATCCCCTTTGACCAGGTTGTGGCCCTAATACCACTCGGTGTTAGACCTGTCTGTTTTGGGTGACCCTACCAGGAACTTAATTTCCTAACGGTATGGCCCTGACACTACCAAGTTTATACGGTCTGCCGCGATGGGGAGGGGTTGGACTTTAGAAATAATGTGATAGGTGGCCATTGAGCAAAGAGTTTCCTCTGCCCTTTTCCTTTTCCTGTGTATATAACAAGCACGAACATGTTCCTATTACTGGTAATGTTCCAGAATCTTTACCCAAATGTCATATCTGCCCTATCGGCGGGGCCTACTGCATCCTCTGCAGAGCGGTAAGTCTACCCTTAGTGCTGTCTTAACTAAACTTCATCAGATGACGAGACTAATGTTCTGGATCTCTGGGGAAATATGCAGTCACCCCTTCGTTGCCATTACTCCCAGATTCGCTGTGACTCGAAGTGGTAGGCTAATGGCTAATACTTCTGCTATGAAAATCATGCACAAGCATTCCATTTCTCCAAACATACAATTATTCGAGAGGAAATAACTCTTAATTTAAGGTGGTGTACCCCTTCATTGCTATTTTTCCAAGGTCCACTCTAACCCGGTGAGCTAGTACCTATTAAGGCCTCGTCTATTGGATTAGTGGGCCGGGTTAGCTCAGTCGGTAGAGCATTCGGCTAGAAACCACAAGTTTCCTAGTTCGATACCGGTCCTCGCCAACTCAGCGTATGAGTAACACAGAGATCTGTGCGGTAAAGTAAGGGGCTGATGGTAGGTGTGGCGCTCCACCTCAGACGCCAAAACAATCTCCTTGGTCTAGCGCTAGTGAAAAGGGGATAGACTCCCTCGCTGACTGGCTGATACCGACATTAGGCCGCCCCGACGACTTTACTTACTATTTGACTAATAGAGATCTGAAATGTATCAGTACTAAATAGGAATACTGAAACCATGTGTGCGTATATAAGTTAATTGTATTAATAATAGTTATATTTGAAGTTATAATTGTTTTCAAATTAACATAAGTTACTTGAAACCATATAACTGCTTGCAAAAAAATGACTCATGTTCTGCCTTAATCGAGGTCAACACCCTCTTTTCTTTAATATTAACTGGACCACGAAATCTTATTCATAGAAGACACTCCTTCAAAAACACCTTCTCCTCCAACACCATCTGTGTTCGTCCAAAGCTATGACCTTTGACTCACCTTTGGAACCGCCAATTCAAACCTAATTACGTCATCAGATTTTGGCGCTTAGTTTAGATTTCTTCAGTTTCTTCCGAGTTTCATCTTCGACCCTTTCTGTGTCGCCAATTTCTATACAGTAATTATATTTTATGGATATAACACGGTATAATAATTTGACTATTACAACTTTTGATATATTTACTTAAGAGCTATTGTAAATAATTCAATACATACAAAAATCGGACCATATGACCTTTAGGCACCCCTTTCTCGATCTCGTTTCATAAGGACATTTTTTTCATTTACACCGCCAAAATCCGGTTGTTTGTTAACAGATGATTTTTAGAGGTTTTTTTTTAATTATAAAACTAACTCTAACCCTAACCCTAACCATAACCCCTAACAAACAACTGGATTTTGGCGGTGTAAATGAAAAACATGTCCTTATGAAACGAGATTGCAAAAGGTGTGCCTAAAGGTCATATTGTCCCAGATATTTATTTGGTAAGATACATGTGGTTTTATCGATTGAATTATCTTTTTTACAGCGAAGTAAATAACAATAATAAGCGAAAACATTTAATAATAACTCAACTTTGTTTTTAATCAGTATTTAATTTTTTCGTATATACAAAAGAGTTTTAGAAAAAAAGCATTTTACAAAAATAGGTAATTAAATTATATAACTAATTATTTCGTAAATAGGAAAACATATAGTTTGTTATTAGGAATAGGAAAACATATAATTTGTTATTTAATTTATAACAAAATTTAAAAAATAAAAATACGATGTAGTTGAATAAATTATATGAAAAAGTTTAACTTAACATTTCGTATATAAACAGTGTTTGAAATGTTAAGTAAAGCTTTGTTTCTTTCGTGTTTATTAAACGCTAAATAAACATAAAATAAAAATGATTCTAATGTACGTAACTTGAATAAGAAAATTTGTTATTTAATTCATCATAATTCTAATGATAAATGAATAGGCAAATTTAAAAAAATTAAGTCACCACTTCTTTTTTTTTTTCTAAAAAACATCAAAAATGATCTTTCGAACTTATCTCGGTTGTACTTGAAAAACGGTCGGAAAATTAGGGTGACCCAGAAAAAACAGAACCCACACATTTTGTAATAAAACTGTTAATTTTAACTAGGGGGTAGGGTTAGTTTAATGGGAAAATAAATGGGTAATTTGGGTTCTGCTTTTTTGGGGGTCACCCTAATTTTCCGACCGTTTTTCAAGTTCAGCCCTTATCTCGAGATTTCTTTTAATCATTTATTAACATTTTTCAAAAACTTCAGAAGTTACTTTAATTCATTCATATTAGTGTCGTCTCGAATATAACATTTATTTCGACCGTTTATTCATTAAACAATTCTCGGCGATTTTTAAAAAAAATTGATAAATAATTATCTCTTATTAGTTACCACCAATTTTCCCTGTGAAATTTACCCCCCCCCCCTATTTAACACAATGAAACTTGCATAAAAATTAATATTCTCTTGAAAAAAATTTTCCATTCGAAAGAAGGAACATTAAACAACTCCTGATTTTTTTAAATTTTTCGGAAAAATGAAGAAAATTAATTATTGAAAAACAATGTTTCATTCACCGTTAATCAACTGAAGAGGATTTTATAATTGATAATTATGTTTAAAAAAATAATAGGAAATATTTTTTTGACCTTATATAATTTATTAAATATTAAGTTTTTATGTTATACGCTCCCTTATAAAAAGAATTCATTTTAGCTTGAGAACACTTGTAGTTGAATGAATTGGTTTTACTTCGTGAAGAAAAGGTTAATTTCTTTGTTTCCTTTAAAAAAAAAATAGCAACAATAGCAAGAAAGACCAAAGAAGTCCCAAGAAAGCAGTCCAGAAGAACAGAGAGAACCAGACAGATACCCAGATAACGATGGATAGCCCAAACAGCATGGAAGATGCCAAATAGTAGAGTAGACGAGATGGCCCAGAAGACAAAATAAGATAAGTTTAATATGATAAGAAGAAGAAAAGATCTATGCAACAACAATCTCTGAAAGCCGGAAGTTTACATTTGGCGCTAAAAACTTAATCAAACATGATCCACTTATTATTGAGTTACATTTGTTTCATTGTTTCTTTCAGTCAGACGTGTCTTTCTTAGCTCATTAATATATCTTATCGTTTTTCTGATTTACAACTTGGACTACGATAACCATAGCAACGATGTTTTATTTAGAAACCAAAAGTAATACTAGTCATTTTTATTATTATATGAATAAGTAAAGTAAAAGTAATGTTGGCAGAGTTGCCTATTGTCAGTATCAACCAGACTGCGAGGGAGTTTATCTCCTTTTCCCAAGCGTTATACCAGGGAGATTGATTTTACTGGGGTGGAGTACCAGACCTTGCCTCACAGATCAGATTACTCAATCTGTGCTACTCATACGCTGAATTGGCGGTTCTTGCGATTCCTAGGTGGGTGCTCTGCCAACTGAGCAAAACTGACCCCGTAGTTGCGTGGTGTATATGAATACACTGTAATATTATTAATAATAATTTTCCACATATGCATAAGAAATATCAATATGTTTGGCATGACTCATAAATACTGTACAGTTTCGGTACAGCACTTGGCTGTTTTGCAATAAAAACTTTAGCTCTTCCAATCACTCTCTGCTTTCATTGCTACATCTTTCCAATTATCTAAATTAGACTGTAAAGAATAAAATCACAGTTATTTCTTTTTGTTAATGGATTTCTTTTAAAGTTTATTGGTTGGATTTTTTACTCATATTTATTACAATGAAACCAAATAATTAATACCAAGCAAATTTATCAAAATCAATTTTTCAAAGGATAAACAATCATTATCAAATAAAAGAAGATAACAAAAAGATAACTATATTAAAAAAAGAAATGGAAAACAAGAAAGAAATGGACACAAATTCTTACCGTGTCACCCCTCTAAACAGCGGCAGCAAACTAAGGGTTTGTATATAGTTCCCCCTTACCCATTTCCGCTTAGGGTCTCATAGACCGCAATAAATTAGGGGTCAGCACCAACTGATAACATGAGATTTATAAAAAACAACTAAATTACACTAAGACTAGATATTATGTTGGTAGCTAAAATCACAAAAAAAGGTAACTATATAAAAATAAGGTATAGTTTACGGGTCAATTTAGCGATCGTTACAACACATGATGATATTTATCATATCATGACATACATACATACATACAAATTGCCATTTATATATGTATAGATAGATGGACAATTACCCCTCTCAGTATCATGGACTCCTGGTGATA
This sequence comes from Doryteuthis pealeii, assembly GCA_023376005.1. NCBI lineage: Eukaryota > Metazoa > Mollusca > Cephalopoda > Myopsida > Loliginidae > Doryteuthis > Doryteuthis pealeii. The sequence goes on along the minus strand of CM042143.1, from coordinate 92,941,910 downwards.
TAGAAAAATCGGTTATTTCCTATAACTCCAACCTAAAAAAAGGGGACCCACTCTGAATTAATTTTATCTGTTAACTAATCTACCTATTATCTTCCCATTAAACTAACCCTAACCCTAACCCCGTCTTCTTTTTTCCTAGTAGATCAATAAATAAATAAATAATTTTATCAGTCAATCAGAGTGGTTCCCCTTTTTATGTTGGAGTTATAGGAAATAGCCGAAAAATCTTAGATATAATAATTTGCGTGCATGTCTGTGTCTGGATTGATAAATAAACATAGAAAATCATTTGATATGACAACCCACAATTTTTTTGTAGAATTTAAAATTTTAAAAATATCCCTACAAATTACAATGTCCATAAATTTCAAAACTTATAAATTACAATGGCACTCTATTTTGTCATATGATTTTTAATGTGTAACTGGACTAAAAGAATTGTTAAACTATTTCTCTTTATAGATCCGAATTGCAGTCGTGTCATTTAGTAACAGTGCCCATGTGGATATTCATCTAAAGGAATCTACAAACAAATTCGACCTGATAAGAAGAGTTGGACGAATCAAACAGATGAGCGGAAACACCAACATCAGCGATGCTTTGCTCATGACCATAAATGAAGTGCTCTGGCCAGAAAATGGAAGCCGACAAAACGTGAAAAAAATTGGTATTGTCATGACAGATGGAAGTTCTCAAAACAGAACTGCTACACAAATAGCCGCCCGATATTGTCGACAGAGTGGTATCGATTTGTTTGTGATTGGTATTGGACACCGTATTGATTACAATGAATTGGTGGCAATTGCAAGCTTACCAACAGAACAATTTCTGCTACTCAGTCCGACTTATGGCTCTTTGATTACCTTAGAAAGTCAGCTCAGGATACGTGCTTGCAGATTTGGTATGTAAATTGATATTTGTATTGTTTATATATTATGTTTTATATATTTTACTAGCAAAAATACGCGTCTTCCAGGCGTAAGTATTTATGTTTTAATGTAATGAAATAGCTAAATTAGAAAGACTAACGAAATTTAATAAGAACGCATATAAAAAGATTACACTTATTTAATTATATCTTAATTGGTTTCGATATAAAATCATTCATAGGATTGATTTTAATACGTTGGAGAATAAAACAATAATATTAGAGAATTAATAACACTTAGTAATCATTTATTAAACCCGGTTTTGTTAAAACCAGTATGTAAATTAACCATACCATATATTAAGTAAACCTTTATTTCTTAGTGATATATAAACCCATTACAGGATTTTAAACGCATTATTAATTATAATTTAAACTGATATTTTAAAAAAAGGATTTTAAGTGTCATTTTATAAAAGACAATTTTAATCGAAATGCATTTACATATCATAAAAAATGAAAATAAAAACCAAGATAAATGCGCTTAATTTTAATTAACAATCATTCTAAATGCATTTATTTTATTTAAATATCATTTTTTTAGTAATAACCGCAACGAACCATGATAGAGCCGCCGTTGCACCAGGTCAATTAGCACGTAAGTATACTTTTTGTTCTCATTATATACTAAGTTTTAATTGATTGATTCTAACGAGAGGTCTACCAGTTTAGGGTTATTTTGGGCATAAGAAATAATGATCAATTCTTAGTAATAAGTGTTGGGTCAATGAAATACATTTATTTCCATGAATGGAGTTAAATGAGGGAGAACCTTGGACATAGCAATCACGTGATGCACCCAGAAGTTTTGGCTCCCATATTCAATAGATACACTCGGGCCACTTCTACGACCAGTCGATTAGAAATTATCTCCGAGAGGATTGATTCAAATAGAAGATATACAAATATTCTCAATTTCACTCTCCACCAAACCGGAGGGTCTCTGAAACTTGCCTCTATATATAGGAAGGACTTTTATATTGCTGTAAATCTCTCTTGGGTGGGGGGTATCTGCGCAGTCCTTACTGCACATCTTCTGTATTTCCTGCAACTTCTCGTCTTACTCAGCTTTTCGTCTTTCACATCTCGTTGGCCGTGATTGTCTGCTAGCTTGACCCTCACATGTGTCCATAATACTGCCTTGGGACTCACCCCCCCCCCAAGAGGTTTAACAATCAAATATCAACAAAGAAAGAGAGGAACAAACAAGGCAAGACCAAATCCGGTGAACATCAAAAATGACAAGAGGGATGGTGTGTACTCGCATTCATTCTTCAGTCATTCTTCCATTATGTACTGCCGAGCCATGGGGAATCCCCCCCTCCATTCACGTTTTCTGCTAAAGTTGTCTTCTACTGGGCTCTCTAAGGGTAATCTATTCTCATCAACTCCTGGCTCTCCACTCACTCGTCCGGAACCCAGCAACTAACTTTTTCAAATTTTCCCCTTACCCCTCAATTCTCATGCAAGTCTCATCCTCCGAGATTTCATACGGGATTTCATATCTCTTTGTTCTAAAAATCTGGTCAAACTTTATTGCTGGTTTGACCTCTCTTAACCACCAAATTTTGCCCCAAACCAGGTCTTATCACCTTTTTTTATCTATTACAATTTTATACGTTAGTTTTTAATGGTCTTTCTGGCTTTCTATTGACACTCATACACACATACACTTATCTATACATGTATTCATATATATATATATATATATATATATATATATTGAGATGAAACAAAGAAATCAGTGCTCAACCACAAATTTGTAGGAGCTTATTTATTTATTTGTTGAATTTTTAAAATATAATTGTTTTCCATACTACCCAGGTTTCAGGCTATTTTGCCATCATCAGGTTGCTAATAATTCTTCTGGTGTTTATGCGAAGACATTTCTTGCTGTTATATTTTTGGACCGCAAATTACGTCGGTTGATTATTGTGGACGCTCTTTATGCTTTGGATTTTATTTTTGAATTTTTGAATTTTTGCATTTTTTAAAAAAATGCTCACAAAGTTATCTCCCTTTAATCTATATATATATATATATATATATATACTCACACACACATGATCCACACTGAATACACACATATATAGTTATATGTGGCTAGTCTCCTACAACACACGGATATATATATGTATAAACATATATGTACCTATATAGGGCCTTAATCTCATATACTACTTATTTATATAACTAAGTACTACACCTTTATATATACACACACACTTGCACCCCCAATTGCATTCTGCACCGATGCGTTGTGTCACATTGCTATTCGTTGTTTTGTTGTTTAATAAACCGTTACAATTGAACTATTTTAATTAATTTATTTTTTTGTTGCTAGTCTTAGAATAAATGCTATTACAACGTTTGATATATTTACTTAAGAGCTATTGCTCAAATACTTCAATATGTAAAAAGTATAATAATCTTCATTTAACTCACTTTTTTCTTTCTCTCTTTCTTTTCATCTTTTCATTATATTCGATTGAAACAGATTAGCGTTATCGCTTCCGCGCTCCCACCCTCTCTATCTTTTCACTACTCTCTTTCTTATTATATTTTTCTGAATAGCATGTCCTTTTTCTCCCTTTCTTTCTAATAAAAACGGAATACTCCAGTATTTAGCTGACAGGACGTCACTCATAAGAAATAAGAATTCGCTGGATAAGCAAGCCCAGATAATCAGGATTTACATTTTTGCATTTAATCTTGGGCAATTTGGACGGTCTCATTTTTAACCAGAGGGTGTTGCAGGATGATAGTGGTCATATAATTAAGGAACACGAGTATCAAATAATATATTACATAATACAAAATACCACTATTTCTGCCTTATCCTATATTTGTGTTCTTTGTGTTCCTTTTTATATTTCATTAGAAAACCATATCGTATTTTTCGGTATGGATAGAATCTCAAAGATTTAAAAAATGTCTGACTTATTTATTTGTTTATTTTTGTACAGTTCCCGCACTTTTGCCAACACACAGTGAAGAGAATGGTAAGTTTAATGGACGATCAGTATTTTAATTGATCAGCAAGACAAATATTTTCCTAGCAGTCTTTGTCTAACCCCTTTACACTCTCTCTATATCGGGTGTCAATAAAAGAAAGAGATAATTTAAAAATGTATATATAAAAAAGTTTTATATTTTATTTTAGATATTTACACTCACAACACACAATTTTTTTACAGAAACACTTTATGAATATTATCAAGGCTTTCAGCAGTGCAAAAAAAAACCTGTAACTGTTAAGGCATTTTATGTCTTGGATAAAGTAAAACAATTCTGTTCCTATTACTGTATTTGTTAATTTGAATTCAAAGTTTTCCTTCAAGACTGATTACTTTACCAAGGTGAGAGAACCCAGTCTGTCCTGCTGTTTACTCTGTTTACTCTTTACACCGGGGCTTCCGGGAGGCTTACCTCTCTTGAAGTTACTCAATACTACATTAGACAGCACCCTGTAGCAGCTCGGCCCTAGACCAACTACCGGACTGCCAAGACAGTAGACTAATGTCTGTGCACCCTCTTTCCACTTAAAATATCTCATGCACAAATTTCACTCCATGGAGTGAGATCATCGTCCTCTGCGACGGACTTCTATAAGCAAACAAGCACTGTTTACTCATAGTTTGGGGGAGAACAGAGGGATTCGTGTCTTTCTTCGGGTATTGGCACGATGTGAAACGCCAACAGTTCCGTCCAGTATTTGAACTCGCGTCACCGATACCATTTCTTACGCGCGTCAAACAGGATGTTTGCATAAAGGTTATAAGTACTGAGGGACCACCAGTATAAAAAAAGCAACAATAAAAAGCAATTGAAACGTGTTCGTGCTACTTACCTACAAAGTCCACAATAACCTACACGGAGGACAGGTCAGGAGTTAAAAATTCCACATCAGATTGCGTGGAAATTTCTATGAGAAAGGATTCTTTACAAACCACAGTTATTACAAGATCTAAATGATTGGGACAAATGCTCAAGTGTTTTTAAATGTTTAAAAGACTGAATAACGGCAACTCTAGGTCATCAATGTTACTCGGGCTCATATTTTTAACATAAGTTACAATATGTTTAGCATTCAGTCACTTTAATTTTCTTAGTACAATTTATCAAATCTCTGTGACTGTACAGGTTTGCACAGCTGATACTTGATAACTGACCATTCTACAAAAAGTAAAACGATATTCTCTTTATCTGTTGTAATTTTCATAACAAATGTATTTGACACAGTCTCAGTCGTCACTAGAACCTTTGATGTTACCCGTTCAATGTCCTGTTTAATGGTAAAGATCTTAGACTAACACACACACACACACACACACACACACACACACACACACACATAAGCACGAAAAGAACTTAGGTGGGACCCAAATCTTTTGGGTCTGATGTTGTATTATCAAATTTCCCTCATGTAATAAATAGAAATATTTATTTAC
>CM042143.1:92759031-92931531 GCA_023376005.1 Doryteuthis pealeii | reverse complement strand
TATAGTAATACAGGTAAAGCTGCCCAAAAGGTGTAGAGTGACTAAAAAGACCATTTCTTTTTCTGGTTATTTTGTTTACGTATTTTTTTCTCAATAAATTCTTTACCACACATCCTTTTCTTTACACCACACTCATTTTGCGTCGCATCTTACACACAGAACAGTGTACAAGAGTACACTTGCATACCCGTGGTTGTACACAAGTGTACTTGACTTTTTTGTTTGGATACTTAACTTCTGTTTCTTCCATTTTGCTGATTTAAGTTGAGAAAATACGCACTAAACTTTTAGAAATTATAATTCCTAACAGCTTATGGAGGCGCAATTCTTTAAATTGTCTTGGGTGCCCAAAACCCACGCTACGCCACTGCATGACCAAAGAATACTATGGTCTATGAAAGCTTAGAGTCGACAACTTTTCATGAAGCGTATGTTAAATATGGTCAATTCTGGGTCTATCAAATAGGTTAACATGAAAAATATTTGTTTAAATTTTTAACAGACAAAATGTCTTAAAGATTACGTAAATAGCGGGTCAGAAGTGGATTATTGAATTAATTGAATTGACCTGCGTTAATGATTTTTTCTAGAGGTCAAAGATTTACCAAGTGATATATTATCGCCATTTTATGCTTAATTCAAAAATACCATTCATTGTGTTTGGTCAGGTCTGGTTTTTAAGATGTGCTTGAATACTTAACAACAAGTTGTACATAATGATAACACTTATTCCAAAACCTGTGGACTCTACTTGTCACAATTATAATATATTATGTTATAATATTGTTATATTGTTATATACATTTCAAGTAAGAGCTTGTATCTTAAAAGTTTGATCGGATTAGAAAAATTGAGTATGATTTTTGGATTCAGCGTAAAAAAGCCTTAAAATCAGCTATTATTATTATTCGATCTTGAAAACATCAAAGTGTAATTAATTAATATTGATCTCTGCAAAAATGGATAAGCTGGTTCAAAACCAAAGAGGTTCAAAAAAACCTTTGTAAGAGCATTTTTTTAAGATAGAGGAACTTTTAATATTTTTCGATTTCATTTTAAGATTTTGAATGTTAACAAATTTGTCATGGATGAAGTTTATTTTTACTAACGAACATATATTTTTGATTATTTAAGAAAAAAAAATTTATTTTTGACTCTGGTATTTTGCTTGTAAATACTGAAAAATAAAATTACTATTCTTGGCACATCAAGCGTTTTTCCCTCATTTTTTACACACACACACACACACACACACACACACACACACACACACACGCACACACACACCACACACATGTACACGCACGCACACACATACACGCACACAGACTAACGCACGTACACACACATGCACTCTAGCACACACACGAACTAACAAACACACACATGCACACACATACACGCACACACACATGCACACGAACAAACAAACTCACATATACACAAATATACGCACGCACACGCATGCACACTCACACGCATACACACAATACAAACAGGTTTATGCATATTATATTAATGTTCTGAATATTTCAACTATTCTAAAAATGAAATAATAAAACCAAATCGAAATACTTTTAAAATAAAGATATTTAAAGAATAATTATATCGTTTCTAAACTTGATGATATAAAATAAATAACAGAATTTATAAAAATTTGTTTTCATTAAAATTCACTATGCTGTCGACATTCTACAGGGTGGTCCAAAAATATTGTCACCCCAACACTTTTAATTTAGATCTAAAATAATTCCATGATACAACCCAAAATTCTAGAAAATAATTTAATATTCAAAGATTTTTTTAAAGTAAAATAATTACATAACATATATTATTAATACAAAAAATAATGAAAGTTAAAACAATATATAGGGCTGACAAGACTTTCGGACCGCCCTCTACAATAAAATATACAAAATCGAAAACGGAAAATGTGTAATTTCCTTAAATCAATGTACTACACAGATTGTCTTTTTGAAATACCACCTGATGGAATCATGATGAAAAAAAAAAAAAATAAATAACAGGTTGTCTCCCTTGTTATAATATTTCTATTATCTCTCTTGTTATTATCATAATTAATCAATTCAATCTCAGTAATTATTTATTAAACTTTGCTTAGTTTGGCACAAAGCCAGAAATAAGGTTTGGTTTCTTTGTTTAATGGTGTAAGATGTAACAACAAAGTAGTAGTAGTAATAGTGCCTGTATTAACACAAAGATATTTCCAGCATTCAGCTTGAATACGAGTTCCCCGGCCTCTAAAAAGCCAGGCTCTTATATACTACTGGAGTAGGTAAGTTGTATAGTTCAGTTTCCTGTAAAACACCCATTACTTAATGGGACAATCCATTTCTACTCTAATAGCATATCAAACTTTGTGGGTTATTTAAAGCCAAAGCCATACTTGTAGAAGAACAGTACAGATACTATTCAACCCATAGTTGGTGGGATGACGAGGTTCATACCTTTCCCAAGAGTATTAGTCCGAGAGTGACGTCGCAGTCCAACGCGTTATCCACTACGCCTTGAGGCGAATGTTGCACCAAATTGAATAAACATTTATTAACGATTACATTTATTAACATTGAAAACGATACCTTTAAAAAATGAGCAAATATGTGCATCATCATTTGGATGTATGAGGTAGGTGATGGTTTTATTTGGGATTAGACTTTTTGGTTATTTTGATGCGCGTTTGTTGATTCCTTTTTGTAACCCCCTTATATTCGGCTCTTCCTTCTCTTGAACGTCGAGCTGAAATGGAATTAAGGAATAGAAAAGAAGAGACGAAGAAAAAAGATACTTTCAAGGTTCGGGCTTTATTTCTAGCTTCATACCTATTTCTTGGAGAGATTTTCTCGTGAGCCAGTCAGTGACGTATGTTTTCAGTAAGGTCTGCGTTGGAAGGGGTTAAGGGTTGTTTATGGTGTCAGGAAGGGACCTTTTTATCTGCACATGCACAGGAGGTTCTTCCTGTCTGGCGACTTCTGGGAGATTATTCTTTATTTTAATTCTTATAATTTTATTTTAATCCCCACAGATGTATAAATTGTGAGAGATTAAGTTGAAATGAATAAATAAATAAATAATAATAATAATAATAATAATAATAATAATAATAATAATAATAAAGGAAAAGCAAAGACAAACTACTTATGGCGGCCAACAATAGTAGAAACGGCAGATGGACAAACAGAAAAACAACAAAGACTAGAAAACAAAAATGGGAAGAAAAACAATTATACGGACGCTTCAAACGACAAATAGAAGAGGTTGCACATGAAAAGACTTGGACATGGTTAAGAAAGGGAAACCTCAAAAAGAAAACAGAATCACTTATAATTGCTGCACAAAATAATGCCATAATGACAAACTACATCAAAGCGAAAATTGATAAGACCCAACAGAATAGTAAGTGTAGACTTTGCGGTAATAGAGATGAGACTGTTAACCATATACTCTGCGAATGTAGTAAACTAGCACAACGAGAATACAAAGCTAGACACGACTGGGTTGGGAAGGTGATCCACTGGGAATTATGCAAAAAATTAAATTTTGACCACACAACAAAATGGTATATGCATAAACCAGAATCTGTTCTTGAGAACAAAACGCACAAAATTCTCTGGGACTTTGAGATAAAAACGGATCACCTTATCCCAGCAAGAAGGCCAGACCTAGTGTTGATAAACAAAAAAGAAAGAACTTGTCAACTGGTGGATTTTGCAGTGCCAGCAGATCACAGGGTGAAGTTAAAGGAAAATGAAAAATAGACAAATATCTGGACCTTGCCAGAGAAACTGAAAAAGTTATGGAATATGAAAGTGAAAGTGATACCAATGTGGTTGGTGCACTTGGAACAGTCCCAAAAGGATTGGAAAAGGGTTTGGAAAGTTTGGAAATCAGAGGAAGGATTGAAACCATTCAGAACACTGCACTGCTGCAATCTGCCAGAATACTCAGAAGAGTCCTGGAGACCTGAGGAGACTTGCTGTCACCATCAGAAACACTGATGTGAAAACTCAAAAGGAGTAAATAATAATAATAATAATAATAATAATAATAATAATAATAATAAAAAGAAGAAGAAGAAGAAGAAGAAGAAGAAGAAGAAGAAGAAGAACACACACACACACACACACACACACATATATATATATATATAATATATATATATATATATATTAATATATATAGTGGGTGGCCCAGAAGTTGCACACTATCTTGGTTTAAAACACCTTTATTGATTTAAAAAACATACTCATTGATAGTGATTGCCGCAATTAATTTTCTATCTCTCAATTTGAGCATTTGTTATGATTATTCTCATCAACAGTGATTTGAAATCAATAAAGGTGTATTTTAAAAACCAGGGCAGTGAGCAATATTCTGGGACATCCTGTACACATAGTTTACTATATTTATAAGTAAAGAGAATTCAATATAATTGATAAAGCATGTATGTCTAAGTAAACGCAGCAAAGACATCAAGTCAACGGCACTTTGGTAAATGACACTTTCTCGCCAAGTGAAACTGTCAGTTACTATGCGCCGTTGACTTCAGGAATTCGCTGAACTAACTTTATATATATATATATATATATATATATATATAAATAATATATATATATATATATATATATATATATATATATATATATATATCCATAAAGTCCGTATGCTTTTAAAAGAATTTATAATACAAATAAAGTTATAAAAATTTTAAAGTGCACACTGACTTCGTTGATGCCCATTGCATACATATATGTGGATTACTTAAAACTGTACAACCTTTCAGTGGCGTAGCGTGGGCGGGGCCAGAAGAGTCATTGCCTCAAGATTGTGAAGTACACCTCAGTGTGTTTTTTTTGTCTTATTATAGTAATAGGACTGTGTTAGCTCAGTCGGTAAAGCGTTCGGCTAGAAACAACAAGGTTCTTAGTCTCGCCAACTCAGCGTATGAGTAGCACAGGATCTGTGCGGTAACGTAAGAAGCTGAATGGTAGGTATGGCGCTCCACCTCAGACGCAATAACAATCTCCTTGGTCTAGCGCTATTGAAAAGGTGTTAGACTCCCTCGCTGATTGGCTGATACCGACTTTAGGCCACCCCGACGACTTTATAGTAATACAGGGTAAAGCTGCCCAAAAGGTGTAGAGTGACTAAAAAGACCATTTCTTTTTCTGGTTATTTTGTTTACGTATTTTTTTCTCAAATAAATTCTTTACCACACATCCTTTTCTTTCACACACACTCATTTTGCGTCGCATCTTACACACAGAACAGTGTACAAGAGTACACTTGCATACCCGTGGTTGTACACAAGTGTACTTGACTTTTTTGTTTGGATACTTAACTTCTGTTTTCCATTTTGCTGATTTAAGTTGAGAAAATACGCACTAAACTTTTAGAAATTATAATTCCTAACAGCTTATGGAGGCGCAATTCTTTAAATTGTCTTGGGCCCCAAAACCCACGCTACGCCACTGCATGACCAAAGAATACTATGGTCTATGAAAGCTTAGAGTCGACAACTTTTCATGAAGCGTATGTTAATAATGGTCAATTCTGGGTCTATCAAATAGGTTAACATGAAAATATTTGTTTAAATTTTTAACAGACAAAATGTCTTAAAGATTACGTAAATAGCGGGTCAGAAGTGGATTATTGAATTAATTGAATTGACCTGCGTTAATGATTTTTCTAGAGGTCAAAGATTTACCAAGTGATATATTATCGCCATTTTATGCTTAATTCAAAAATACCATTCATTGTGTTTGGTCAGGTCTGGTTTTTAAGATGTGCTTGAATACTTAACAACAAGTTGTACATAATGATAACACTTATTCCAAACCTGTGGACTCTACTTGTCACAATTATAATATATTATGTTATAATATTGTTATATTGTTTATACATTTCAAGTAAGAGCTTGTATCTTAAAAGTTTGATCGGATTAGAAAAATTGAGTATGATTTTTGGATTCAGCGTAAAAAAAATGCCTTAAAATCAGCTATTATTATTATTCGATCTTGAAAACATCAAAGTGTAATTAATTGATATTGATCTCTGCAAAAATGGATAAGCTGGTTCAAAACCAAAGAGGTTCACAAAACCTTTCGTAAGAGCATTTTTTTAAGATAGAGGAACTTTTAATATTTTTCGATTTCATTTTAGATTGTTGAATGTTAACAAATTTGTCATGGATGAAGTTTATTTTACTAACGAACATATATTTTTGATTATTTAAGAAAAAAAAATTCATTTATTTTTGACTCTGGTATTTTGCTTGTAAATACTGAAAAATAAAATTACTATTCTTGGCACATCAAGCGTTTTTCCTCATTTTTTACACACACAACACACACACACACACACACCACACACACACACACACACACACACAAACACGCACACACACACACACACACACACATGTACACGCACGCACACACATACACGCACACAGACTAACGCACGTACACACACATGCACTCTAGCACACACACAGAACTAACAAACACACACATGCAACACACATACATGCACACACATACACGCACACACACATGCACACGAACAAACAAACTCACATATACACAAATATACGCACGCACACGCATGCACACTCACACGCATACACACAATACAAACAGGTTTATGCATATTATTTAATGTTCTGAATATTTCAACTATTCTAAAAATGAAATAATAAAACCAAATCGAAATACTTTTAAAATAAAGATATTTAAAGAATAATTATATCGTTTCTAACTTGATGATATAAATAAATAAAGAATTTACAAATGAACGTGCAACGTAGTCTTACTTTTTAAAAAAATTGTTTTACTTATTCTTTTTTTTTCATTCTCTTTTTTACATTTTATTTCTTATTTATTTCATTTCTTCTCAACAATGTACATTTATCTTATTTATTTATTCATCTATTTATTTTATTTGCAGCCTGTTTCTCAAGTCAAGCGACAGAAGTCACTTTTTTGATCAATGCAAATCATCTTGGTTCAGTAAAAACCAAAACAAGTACTACGATCTGTGGGCGAAATAGTTAACCGCTTGGTACAGACTCTCCCTTTTCCATAGGAACATTGTATGACGACTGTCCCGCAAACCAGGGAGTCTGGCCCGGTTCAATTGATAACAAACTAGAACTACTAAACAGAATGTGAAATTTCAGATATCGACCCCTCAGCTCTATTTTCCACCGGCTTCTCGAGAACATTCAAGAGGAAATGTCGTCCCAGTCTTCGACGGGCGGCGAAGTACGAGAAGTTGCCGTGCTCTTCCTTGACCATACAATGGACTTGAACGACGGGAACTTCGAAAAGAAGTCAACCAGGTCATTTGGAAGGGACACAGATATACGTTGTAGCCATTGGTAGGAAAATTAACATGCAGCTATTGCAACACAACATTGCAAGAAGAGACGGCATTATCCTAGTCCCTTCGTATGATACACTGACCGACGTGATGCCTTCACGGCTTCTTAGTAGACTATGCAAACGATCACCCACTGTATCATACGCGTATAGTTAAACAGTAAACAGAGTATTATGAGCATAAAGTGCATAATAACCTTACAATTATATACATCACATCAACATTGTATATTTGGGCAACAGTTTTTCGTTAATGCAAACTTGGCTAATAGAACAGACTGGGAAGAATGTATGAATTTCTAAAAAGGTTTTTCTTGTTTACGCGCAAGGAAACATGAATATATATATATATATATATATATATATATATATATATATATATATATATATATATATTAACTAACATAGCGTTCAACCGTTATTATCCGAAAATAAATTTATCTCAGAACTAAGGAATTACATCGACATAGCTAAACATAGGATAGGGTCCTGATGAAATCGTTTGGATTGAAACATGATAGACCCTTAACTTTTTCCTTTACTACTATAACTAATATCATTATTATTATTGCTGTATGTTTTTAATATATTAAGACTTTTGGATAATTTGCTGATGCCACTGCAACAATGTAAAAGTTAAAGAGACAATTGGATAATATATATATATATATATCATAGATAACATGGGTACTATATATGTAAGTATGAGTTTCTAAAAAATTTTTCTTGTTTACAAACAAAGAAACAAATATATATATATATATATATATATATATATATATTATATATATTGGGTGCTAAATTTATAAGTTAACAGTGCTCAATATCGTTGATAGAACATTTATATTAAGTTATGGTAGCGTGGACATGGAGTCAACGGCGCCTGATTACTGACAGTTTCTCACCTATCTATATAACCAAGGCAGAAATAGTATATCAATAAGCATCTCCGGACGATTTTAACATCAATTCCAACTGGACCTACGTTCCATTGATCGTAAACAAGAAAAGCATTTTTTAACATATTCATACATTATTCCTTGTCTGTTCTTTTTAATAAAATTTGAATCACATGTAGAGTTCTCTACTGAATTAGTAAGTTTTCGAGGCATGTACCACCATTTTAAAATATGAAGAGTTTATATAATGTTCACATTATTCCGGTAGCATTCATGACAAATATTTTTCAAAGAGATTTATAAGAACGTATTTTTTCTGTCAACTGATGACTTTATATATATGTATATATATATAATATTAACATATAACATATATATAATATAATATATATATTAACATATATTATACTATATTAATATACATATATATATATATATATTAAATATATATATATATTATATATTAACATTATATATTATATTATATTAAATATATATATATATATATATATACATATATATATATATATATATATAATACTATTAACATATATATACATATACATATATATATTAACATATATAATATATTAACATATATACTATATATTAACATAAATATATATAATATATATATTAACATATAATATATATATTATTAACATATATATATATACTATATATATTAACATATATATATATTAACATAGTATATATTATATTAACAATATACTATATATATATATATATATATAGTGTGTGTGTGCAATATTTATAAGTAAATAGTGCTCAATATCATTGATATAGCGTGTATATCTAAGTTAGGTTATCATAGACACGAAGTCAACGGTGCTTGGTAACGGCCAGTTTCTCGCCAATGTACTTGGTTAGAAAATCGTATAGATGAGAAACTGCCAGTTACTAAGCGCTGTTGACTCCATGCCTACGCTAACCTAAATTACACACACACACACACACACACACACACACACACACACACACACACATATATATATATATATATATATATATATATATATATATATAGTGGGTGGCCCAGAAGTTGCACACTATCTTGGTTTAAAAAACACCTTTATTGATTTAAAAAACATACTCATTGATAGTGATTGACGCAATTAATTTTCTATCTCTCAATTTGAGCATTTGTTATGATTATTCTCATCAACAGTGATTTGAAATCAATAAAGTGTATTTTTAAAAACCAGGGCAGTGAGCAATATTCTGGACATCCTGTACACATAGTTTACTATATTTATAAGTAAAGAGAATTCAATATAATTGATAAAGCATGTATGTCTAAGTAAACGCAGCAAAGACATCAAGTCAACGGCACTTGCGTAAATGACACTTTCTCGCCAAGTGAAACTGTCAGTTACTATGCGCCGTGACTTCAGGAATTCGCTGAACTAACTTATATATATATATATATATATATATATATATATATAGTCCATAAAGTCCGTATACTTTTAAAAGAATTTATAATACAAATAAAGTTATAAAAATTTTAAAGTGCACACTGACTTCGTTGATGCCCATTGCATACATATATGTGGATTACTTAAAACTTGTACAACCTTTCAGTGGCGTAGCGTGGCGGGGCCAGAAGAGTCATTGCCTCAAGATTGTGAAGTACACCTCAGTGTGTGTTTTTTTTTTTTTGTCTATTATAGTAATAGGACGGGTTAGCTCAGTCGGTAAAGCGTTCGGCTAGAAAAACAACAAGGTTCTTAGTCTCGCCAACTCAGCGTATGAGTAGCACAGGATCTGTGCGGTAAACGTAAGAAGCTGATGGTAGGTATATGGCGCTCCACCTCAGACGCAATAACAATCTCCTTGGTCTAGCGCTATTGAAAAGGTGTTAGACTCCCTCGCGATTGGCTGATACCGACTTTAGGCCACCCCGACGACTTTATAGTAATACAGTGTAAAGCTGCCCAAAATGTGTAGAGTGACTAAAAGACCATTTCTTTTTCTGGTTATTTTGTTTACGTATTTTTTTCTCAATAAATTCTTTACCACACATCCTTTTTCTTTACACCACACTCATTTTGCGTCGCATCTTACACACAGAACAGTGTACAAGAGTACACTTGCATACCCGTGGTTGTACACAAGTGTACTTGACTTTTTTGTTTGGATACTTAACTTTCTGTTTCTTCCATTTTGCTGATTTAAGTTGAGAAAATACGCACTAAACTTTTAGAAATTATAATTCCTAACAGCTTATGGAGGCGCAATTCTTTAAATTGTCTTGGGTGCCCAAAACCCACGCTACGCCACTGCATGACCAAAGAATACTATGGTCTATGAAAGCTTAGAGTCGACAACTTTTCATGAAGCGTATGTTAAATATGGTCAATTCTGGGTCTATCAAATAGGTTAACATGAAAAAATATTTGTTTAAATTTTTAACAGACAAAATGTCTTAAAGATTACGTAAATAGCGGGTCAGAAGTGGATTATTGAATTAATTGAATTGACCTGCGTTAATGATTTTTCTAGAGGTCAAAGATTTACCAAGTGATATATTATCGCCATTTTATGCTTAATTCAAAAATACCATTCATTGTGTTTGGTCAGGTCTGGTTTTTAAGATGTGCTTGAATACTTAACAACAAGTTGTACATAATGATAACACTTATTCCAAAACCTGTGGACTCTACTTGTCACAATTATAATATATTATGTTATAATATTGTTATATTGTTATATACATTTCAAGTAAGAGCTTGTATCTTAAAAGTTTGATCGGATTAGAAAAATTGAGTATGATTTTTGGATTCAGCGTAAAAAACTGCCTTAAAATCAGCTATTATTATTATTCGATCTTGAAAACATCAAAGTGTAATTAATTAATATTGATCTCTGCAAAAATGGATAAGCTGGTTCAAAACCAAAGAGGTTCAAAAAACCTTTGGTAAGAGCATTTTTTTAAGATAGAGGAACTTTTAATATTTTTCGATTTCATTTTAAGATTTTTGAATGTTAACAAATTTGTCATGGATGAAGTTTATTTTTACTAACGAACATATATTTTTGATTATTTAAGAAAAAAAAATTTATTTTTGACTCTGGTATTTTGCTTGTAAATACTGAAAAATAAAATTACTATTCTTGGCACATCAAGCGTTTTTTCCTCATTTTTTTACACACACACACACACACACACACACACACACACACAAACACGCACACACACACACACACATGTACACGCACGCACACACATACACGCACACAGACTAACGCACGTACACACACATGCACTCTAGCACACACACGAACTAATAACAAACACACACATGCACACACATACACGCACACACACATGCACACGAACAAACAAACTCACATATACACAAATATACGCACGCACACGCATGCACACTCACACGCATACACACAATACAAACAGGTTTATGCATATTATATTAATGTTCTGAATATTTCAACTATTCTAAAAATGAAATAATAAAACCAAATCGAAATACTTTTAAAATAAAGATATTTAAAGAATAATTATATCGTTTCTAAACTTGATGATATAAAATAAATAACAGAATTTATAAAATTTGTTTTCATTAAAATTCACTATGCTGTCGACATTCTACAGGTGGTCCAAAAATATTGTCACCCCAACACTTTTAATTTAGATCTAAAATAATTCCATGATACAACCCAAAATTCTAGAAAATAATTTAATATTCAAAGATTTTTTTAAAGTAAAATAATTACATAACATATATTATTAATAAAAAATAATGAAAGTTAAAACAATATATAGGGCTGGACAAGACTTTCGGACCGCCCTCTACAATAAAATATGCAAAATCGAAAACGGAAAATGTGTAATTTCCTTAAATCAATGTACTACACAGATTGTCTTTTTGAAATACCACCTGATGGAATCATGATGAAAAAAAATAAATAAATAAATAACAGGTTGTCTCCCTTGTTATAATATTTCTATTATCTCTCTTGTTATTATCACAATTAATCAATTCAATCTCAGTAATTATTTATTAAACTTTGCTTAGTTTGGCACAAAGCCAGAAATAAGGTTTGGTTTCTTTGTTTAATGGTGTAAGATGTAACAACAAAGTAGTAGTAGTAATAGTGCCTGTATTAACACAAAGATATTTCCAGCATTCAGCTTGAATACGAGTTCCCCGGCCTCTAAAAAGCCAGGCTCTTATATACTACTGGAGGAGGTAAGTTGTATAGTTCAGTTTCCTGTAAAACACCCATTACTTAATGGGACAATCCATTTCTACTCTAATAGCATATAAAACTTTGTGGGTTATTTAAAGCCAAAGCCATACTTGTAGAATAACAGTACAGATACTATTCAACCCATAGTTGGTGGGATGACGAGGTTCATACCTTTCCCAAGAGTATTAGTCCGAGAGTGACGTCGCAGTCCAACGCGTTATCCACTACGCCTTGAGGCGAATGTTGCACCAAATTGAATAAACATTTATTAACGATTACATTTATTAACATTGAAAACGATACCTTTAAAAAATGAGCAAATATGTGCATCATCATTTGGATGTATGAGGTAGGTGATGGTTTTATTTGGGATTAGACTTTTTGGTTATTTTGATGCGCGTTCGTTGATTCCTTTTTGTAACCCCCTTATATTCGGCTCTTCCTTCTCTTGAACGTCGAGCTGAAATGGAATTAAGGAATAGAAAAGAAGAGACGAAGAAAAAAGATACTTTCAAGGTTCGGGCTTTATTTCTAGCTTCATACCTATTTCTTGGAGAGATTTTCTCGTGAGCCAGTCAGTGACGTATGTTTTCAGTAAGGTCTGCGTTGGAAGGGGTTAAGGGTTGTTTATGGTGTCAGGAAGGGACCTTTTTATCTGCACATGCACAGGAGGTTCTTCCTGTCTGGCGACTTCTGGGAGATTATTCTTTATTTTAATTCTTATAATTTTATTTTAATCCCCACAGATGTATAAATTGTGAGAGATTAAGTTGAAATGAATAAATAAATAAATAAATAAATAATAATAATAATAATAATAATAATAATAACAATAATAATAATAATAATAATAATAATAATAATAATAAAGGAAAAGTAAAGACAAACTACTTATGGCGGCCAATAATAGTAGAAACGGCAGATGGACA
Source organism: Doryteuthis pealeii (assembly GCA_023376005.1). Lineage (NCBI taxonomy): Eukaryota > Metazoa > Mollusca > Cephalopoda > Myopsida > Loliginidae > Doryteuthis > Doryteuthis pealeii. Next base: position 92,918,067 of record CM042143.1, on the reverse strand, counting down.
AACAGAAAAACAACAAAGACTAGAAAACAAAAATGGGAAGAAAAACAATTATACGGACGCTTCAAACGACAAATAGAAGAGGTTGCACATGAAAAGACTTGGACATGGTTAAGAAAGGGAAACCTCAAAAGAGAAACAGAATCACTTATAATTGCTGCACAAAATAATGCCATAATGACAAACTACATCAAAGCGAAAATTGATAAGACCCAACAGAATAGTAAGTGTTGACTTTGCGGTAATAGAGATGAGACTGTTAACCATATACTCTGCGAATGTAGTAAACTAGCACAACGAGAATACAAAGCTAGACACGACTGGGTTAGGAAGGTGATCCACTGGGAATTATGCAAAAAATTAAATTTTGACCACACAACAAAATGGTATATGCATAAACCAGAATCTGTTCTTGAGAACAAAACGCACAAAATTCTCTGGGACTTTGAGATAAAAACGGATCACCTTATCCCAGCAAGAAGGCCAGACCTAGTGTTGATAAACAAAAAAGAAAGAACTTGTCAACTGGTGGATTTTACAGTGCCAGCAGATCACAGGGTGAAGTTAAAGGAAAATGAAAAAATAGACAAATATCTGGACCTTGCCAGAGAACTGAAAAAGTTATGGAATATGAAAGTGAAAGTGATACCAATTGTAGTTGGTGCACTTGGAACAGTCCCAAAAGGATTGGAAAAGGGTTTGGAAAGTTTGGAAATCAGAGGAAGGATTGAAACCATTCAGAACACTGCACTGCTGCAATCTGCCAGAATACTCAATCATATACCCAGAAAATACACAAGGGGATACAAATTCACTAACTCTTAGGAAAAAATAAACCCCCTCATGTACATGGATGACATAAAATATTTTGAAAAAAATGAAAAAGAACTAGAAACCATGGTACAAACCATCAGAGTATATAGCCAAGATATAGGGATGGAATTCGGAATCGAAAAATGTGCTATGCTAGTAATAAAAAAAAAGTGGAAAGAAAATTAATGGACGGAATACAACTACCAAATCAGGACACTATAAAATCACTGGAAAAAAAGAAACTTACAAATACTTAGGAATTTTAGAAGCAGACAATATCAAGCAAACTTAGATGAAAGAAAAAGTTTTTAAAAAAGAATACCTCAGAAGAACAAGAAAGCTCTTAGAAACCAAGCTCAACAACAGAAATCTTATCAAATGAATAAATACCTGGTCCGTCTCCATTATAAGATACTCTGGACCATTCTTAAATGGACAAAAGAACTCAGACAGATCGACCAAGGGACTAGGAAATTAATGACGATGTACAAGGTTCTACACCCTAGATATGTTAAAGATAGGCTATAGGTATCAAGAAAATAAGGTGGAAGAGGTCTTGCCAACATAGAGGACTGTGTAGAGGCCACAATCCAAGGAGTCGAAGAATATACAAAAAGGAGCAAAGAAAGATTACTTATGGCAGCCAACAACAGCAGATATATTGACAAACAGAAAAACAACGAAAAGTAGAAAACAAAGATGGGAAGAAAAACAATTATATGGGCACTTCAAACGACAAATCGGAAAGGTTGCACATAAGAAGACTTGGACATGGTTAAGAAGAGGAAACCTCAACAGAGAAACTGAATCACTAATAATTGCTGCACAAAATAATGCCATAAGAACAAATTATATAAAAGCAAAGATTGATAAGATGTATTAAGTGAATGTAGCAAACTAGCACACCGCGAATACAAAGCTAGGCACGACTGGGTTGGGAAGGTGATCCACAGGGAATTATGCAAAAAATTAAATTTTGACCATACAACAAAATAGTATATGCATAAACCAGAATCTGTTCTTGAGAATAAAATGCATAACATTCTCTGGGACTTTGAGATAAAGACGGATCACCCTATCCCATCCAAGTGACCAGACCTCGTGTTGATTAACAAAAAAAAAAAAAAAAGAAAAAGAAAAAAATAAGAGAACGTGTGAACTGGTGGACTTTGCGGTTTCAGCAAATCACAGGGTAAAGCTGTAGGGAAAATGAAAAGATGGATAAATACCTGGACCGTGCCAGATAATTGAAAAAGCTGTGGGATATGAGAGTGAAAGTGATACCAATTCTAGTTGGTGCACTTGGAACGGTCACAATAAACTTGGAAAAAAAGACTGGAGGATCTGGAAATCAGAGGAAGAATTGAGACCATCCAGACTACTGCACTGCTGCAATTGGCTAGAATATTCAGAAGAGTCCTGGAGACCTGAGAAGACTTGTTGTCACTCCACCTCCAGTGAAATACCATCAACGTTAGCTGATGTGAAAAACTCAAAAGGAGTGAAAATAATAATAAAGAATTAAAACAGAATAAATACATTTTTCCGATGTTACAAAAACTAAAAGATATTGGGGAAAATATATGATTTATTATCTGCCCTTGGCAGTCAAAGGGGCCAATCAACGCACTACCGTAGATTAGCTCCCATTTTTATTGTTTTCGATTTTACTTCACTTGTAGTGCTGACCGTACATCCATCAAGACATTTCTGGAAATCACTCCCAGTACCAAGGTGGACATCAGTAGATAAGTCTGGATGCAATGTCCTTAAGTTTGCAACCCTTTGAAATTGCTAAATATATGCTTGTACATTTATGTTGTTTTTGAGTCTTCTTCATCCGAAATGATAGCTAACCGGTTTAATGTGGGAAAATATATGGGGCTCAGCAAAAAAATACCATAAAGAAGGGTAAAGGGTTTTTGCTTATCTGCCCATGTTTATGACCCCACTTCCGAAAAGGAGATAATTGCCCCGTTTTACTACAACAACGTTAACGAACGGCCATGTTTTCAAGAGCTCAAAAATAAAATTTAAAAAGTCGTCAAAGTAAGTACATTGATATTTGGCTATCTTCCCAACTCAGCACCAGACTGACTTGAGCTCAACCAACAACTACATTCTCATGGATATTATACAAATTTACTTCTTGTGCATAACTACAAAAAGGATTCCGTACTTGCAAGAAATAATTTAGGAATTTCATTTTCCCTTTAATCTCACCAAAAAGGTATAAATGATTCGTAGCAAATACCAAGGTTTTGTTGCTTCTTTTATTTAACAATTGTATTTTTTTATATGGGAACATAAACACGCAGCTACTCCACATATCACCTGAAATCGCCATAAGCTGGACCCAAATATAAGAAACAATAAAACCTATACAATAATGATACTTATTCATCCTCTCACGAAATTAACACGTGACTATGGTCGAGTTTTTAATGTGGGAATCAAACAGGTGTACGTGTGAGTAGTGAAAAAAATGCCATTTTGACTGGACATGGACATCAAGGAATCACTATGATACTCTCCGTCTTAGTGCAATGGAGAGTTGCAAATTAGGGTCACTTTTTGATACTCCCGACCAAAGCGCAGCGTATTCATTTATTTTTTTACATTGTTCTTTTAGATTTAAACCTATATTATTAATGATCCAATTTGTGTGTATATTACCATAAGACAGCAAAATTGGCACATCGTGACTAGATTTTTGCTAGCACAATTGTGTTAACATGCTCTACATTAGATCAATTTATCTATTGATTGATTGCCTAATTTTAATGGCATATTAACCTATCTGGGGTATTTTATGCCTAAAGATTAAGGAATCATGTACAATGTGCATTTATATTTACATTTAATATAATTATTCTCCCTCCAGCTATGGGTAAATAATAGAGCAGACTTTGGTATGGCAACCGGTCTAGAAGAAGGGAAACTGAATTCAAATCTGTTAAAATCCGCTTAAAAATTGATGTTGTGTCACATCCTACTCGCGAGGAGGGGTTGGGTAATATGTATAAACGCAGAAAACTCAACTTCAAGAAGTTCAAACAAAAAATTGATGAAAATATTTTATTCATAATTTATGTTTATCATTCTGTTGTGCTTTAAAAAACATGGTAAGTGTATAAGTTGGTCAGAAGTGTCTTGTTGGGTTCTTACTGCGTAATTTAACCTGATAATCCGATTATGTAGTTAATCCGATCCAGTTCTGGAACGCAGACTAGAGGACTTGGATTTGGACGCAGAAAGCGGTAAAATCTTGAACGCTGTTTCTTTTTTTTCCCCTTTTTCTTTTTCTTTTCTTTTTTTTCTTTTTAAGCTTTCCATTGTCTTCTTTGCGGAGAGCTGTTTTAAGTGCTATGATCGATATTTTATGAAAAATAGTATCTTGCTGAATCTATTAAAACTAGCAGTCTCTCAGATTCATTAATAATGAATAGTGAGTTTGAGCCTTGTTGGATGTCCCATACTTACCGACCTTGTCACATCCAACCTGTGGCAAACGGGTTGGGTATATACTGACCCTAAATTGTAGCTGTACGTGGCGAAGGCTTCGCTGAACATAAAATTAGTGCAAGATCGTGGTTTAATACTTCAGTCCATATTTGCATGTCTGCATATGGATGTGAGCGTATCAGTATATATATATATATATATATATATATATATATATATATATATATATATATATATATATATATATATAAAATAATTATATTAACTTGATGCTTCAAAGGAGTCTAATAAGAGATGAGAAAAACTTTTTATCAGGGACCCCACTCTCAAAAAGTGTTTTAATACTTTTGAGAGGGGTCCCTTGTAAAGGATTTTTCATTTATCTTGTTTCATCTATTCATTCATTTTGCCATTGATTTTTAACTAAATGATTTGGAAGCATACGCGAAAACTTAAATTATATATATATATATATATATATATATATATATATATATATACTGATACGCTCACACCCACATGCAGACACACACACACACACATATATATATATGTGTGTGTGCCTGTGTGTGTGTGTGTGTGTGTGTGTGTGTGTGTGTGTGCGTGTGTGCATGCGTGTGTGTAAGTTAAGGTAGCGTATTATATACGGCTTTTAAGATGGTCATTGATTGTATGCCTTAAAATGAACTATTCGGGCTAAGACAAAAATGTAAACGCAAATCTCTCAAAGTTGAATTCACATAGAAAAATACTTCTCTACAAAATGTTACACATACGAATACTTCGCTTACTTAACGTTTTATTGGCATAAGAAATATTTTTCATTTCTTGTTCCAATAAAATATAGGTATAAATTACATCTACAGTTCACTGCATTTTCGCAGGACGAGGCTGCTTGAATTTCTCGTCGCACGAAGGTATGAATCCATTTATTCTGCCCCACCCCCCGTAGAGCAATAGGTAAACAGTATAACAGACTTAGTTCTTTAAATTTGGTGACGAAACCAGTCAAGGAGATTGAAAACTCTGAATTCAAACTCGCTCTACTTCACTTAAAAATGACCTTGTGCCACATCCTGCCCGTGGCAGAAGTGTTAGTTACAGTTCAAAACGTTTTCAGTCGCGGTATGTTTCACTGTCGTACTTTTATTACTAGAAATTATTTTCTGAAAAAGTTTCAGTGGACACAATGCTTCTCTCGAAAAACACGTCTCAACGAGGAACCAGACAGAGAGACTTTGTGAGTATCAGTAGACTTTTGAAGCAAGCTGAAAACTGGACTCTACAACAAAAATAACCACGACTGAAAATGCGAAAAACACCAAAAACAAGTTTTTAATTCGATACACAACAGCGGTTCAGTTTAGCTAATGTGATAACATGGTAAGTCAATGTAATTTAATACATCATCGAGTGCAGAACCTGGTAAGGGAGATTGACCTCGAGATCAGACACCATCGGGGAGGAGTGACTGACGGTTAAGAGTTCGATGGTTTTGAGCCAGTATATGAACTGAATGAAATAGGAAAACTAACGATTTTGAATCATGAATGTGCGCTAATTGCCTACAAATCACGTGATCTGAAAGAAAAAAAAAAGAAATCTGAGGATGGTTATTTTTTTTTTGAAATTTGTTGGGGTTTGTGAGATTGACACACACTGTCGGGCTTGTTTTGGGGAATTTAACGTTTTCCCCTTCCCTATTAAATGATGGTTGGAAACTCACTGAAAAAAACGTGGAACCACCTAGCCTGGGTGGGTTGATATGAAGGATGAACAGCAGGTCCTCCCTCTCCACACTGCCGTTGTGGCCCAAAGGAAAAGAAAAAAACAGTGCAGTTTGGCAACGATAATGTGGAAGGAGTTGTTGGATAGCGGTGAAGTTCAGCATCACACCACCTTAGGGACTCCAGCTCCGGGTGTGATTTCGGGGTTTACTCCCCTAGCCTTTCCTTGGAATGAGGTATAGCCGATAATAGGTAGCGGAGGTTTCATAACAAACTTTTCCTTGTCTAGATGGATTGCCGCCCAAGGCTAAAGAGCCCCATCTACACCGTTTAGGGATTTATATGAGTAGTAAGTTCACCAATCCTACTACTATCGATGTGGATGGCCGTTGTTTTCATAAAAACATGCACATACAAGACGACTGCCCAAATTCCCTTTCCCTACATTTGTTCCATTATTGTTTTGGAATAAGGAATCTTAAAGATGTGTGCATGAAAAGGTCATATAGTGACATATTCTCTCTCTTTACTTAAAAACTGAGTTTGATAAATTTATACTGAATACACTAATTAACGATTTTCCAACCAGCAAAATAAAATAAAAAATAAAATAAAAAACCCTCCCCAAAAAACAAAATCTTTCCCATTTAAGGTTACATCCAAATGGTGAGAGAAAATGGAACCATATATGGCATCATCATCTATACATATCTAAAAAGCAGTTGTGTGTATGTAGATAGGTTATAAACAATAAACGACAATGTAAATATATATACACATTCGCTATCACCAGAGCTTGCTTTTTGTGTAAAAATAATGGAAGATTTTATTCATATCTGGAAAGATTTTTTTAAAATTAGGATTTGAAAATTAAGAGAATGGAAAGTCATTGGTTGCGTTCGTCATTAAAGCATAAATTAATTATGTAAGACCAAAACAATCAATGGATCGGCGAGACTAACTTTTTATTATACCCCTACAAAGATCAGCAGTGTGTATAAAACATTAGGAAATATGGTGCTGAGCAACCGATGTCAGCAGTATTGGGTGGCTTTATATATATTTACTGCACTTTTCCAAATTCTATTTTCTTTTATGCACTTTTCCTAATTCTATTACAAATCTAACTCTATTGATATAAGAAATATAATTTATTCATTCCTAGTTATAAGCAACGCTCTTCTGTGTTTTGTTGTTTTGTTGTTTTTTTTTTGGGGGGGGGGTAATAGTCAACGCTGTTCTGTTTTTTTAATTATCAAAAATAATAAAGATGCTATATATGCTTCCATGGTGTAAGATTGGCGTGGAATTATTTTTCTTCGTCCATAGATTGTTTTGCTTCCTAGTTTTTATCAACTTCCGAAAACAATTCACTTGTGGAATTCATGTCCCCTTACAACAAACACGGATCTTGGATCTTCTTATCACGCACAACACATACTATTTGACTTTTACGTTATTTATGGGGCGAGACCTGTTTATTTCTTGGCATTATCAACAACAAGGCGAACTAATACTTTATTAGTCAAAGGAGAACGACCATTACGTTCTCATCCTTTGAAAATGGCCGGAGTTTTCCTCATATTTTTCTCAGTAAGTATTTTTAACTGTTTTTTTCTTCTTCGTAGCAAAATTCAGAAATTCGTTTGGTTGTTTGTTAACTGGTTGTTTTCTTTTCTTTTCTTTTTTTCGCATAACAACCCTTTCCGGGTTATCTAATGCCGAATGAAGTCCTTTTCATAAACAAATGACTCTGATTATTTACATTGCTACATTTAGATATGTTACTAAAACAATTTGTTACAATTAAAATTTTACATTACACCCTAATATATATATATATATATATATATATATATATATATATATACGGTGGGTGTTGAACAAAACAGCCATTTCATGTCTGACTAGTTTCTTTTCGATCTTTTCTAGTTTTTCTGGGCAGTTTCTTAATATTGGAGTGGTGTCTGTTAATTAGTCCACTAAACTTTTTGTCCCTAGTACTTTGGTGGACTAATCAACAGGCACCACCACGATATTAAGAAACTGGCCAGAAAACTAGAAAAGATCGAAAAGGAACTCATTATGCTACCCATATATATATATATATATATATATATATATATATATATATATATATATATATATATATATATATAAAGTTTCATCCGACTATCGTATTTTCTATTTTAGAGAAGACCTGAAGCTATTAGTAATGAAACAAATCTAAATAGGAGATATTTGAATTATTTAAAAAAATTTTATACTAATCTATAAACTGCATTTGACCACGTTTGATTTATGAAATACTTTTAATTGATTGTTTTTTTTTTCACATCTCTCTCTCTCTCTCTCTCTCTTTTTTTTTACGCACACACACACACACACACACTCTCTCTCTCTCTCTCTCTATATATATATATATATATATATATATATATATATATATATATGTGTGTGTGTGTGTGTGTGTGTGTGTGTGTGTGTGTGTGTCTGTGTGTGTGTGTGTAAAAGTTCTGATTTCATAAATATTGGTATTATGTTTGATCTCTTCGAAATGGTGATTCAGTGTTCGCCTCTTTGCCAAAATGTTTTCAACCTAAAACATATTTTATTCTTTCTGTGAGTAAATGTGCAATTTATCATTTAAAATAAATCCTTCTCATTATAGATACGATTTCATAAATGATCGAAATCTTAGCCTGACTATCTTTAATGTTTTTCTCTATTTTAGAATTAAATTATTCGATCGTTTTAGCGACCACCCGTATTCTTTATTACTTAATTTTAATCTTTTGGGATCCTTTTGAATAAAAGGCTCGGTTCGAAGTCCCATGAAGGCTCCCGATTTCGACAACAAACTTCTTAAGTTCGAAGTCCGAGTTTGAGAAGGTTCCTAAGTTCTTCAAGAAACATCTGAAGAAAGCCGGAGGGCACATCGACTGAAACATCGTATAAATAACAATAAAAATGAGGACAACAGTCCGAAAAATTTAGATAATACAAATGATTTTTGATAGAATATTTGCTAATCTATGTAAATGAAAAAAATAATAAAGTATGTGTCATATAGCCATACTTTATATCTTCGTATATTTTTGATTGCGGTGAGTATACCCGTGGTCGTATACTCATCTTCTATCATTTCAGAGTCGCTGATATCTGTCGATTTTCTGTCATCTTCTATCTTGGATTTTGGCTGGGTCTAAATTTTTTTTTCTGGATCTGGGATTCTTCCTGGCTTGATATTGGGCCGTCCTGTGTTGTTACTTTGTTTTTAATTAACGACACAACCCTTTCTTTCTTTTCTTTTTTGAGTTCCAATTTTATTTTATAAGTATCCTAGATCAAGTCAAACAGACAGGGATTTTGGCTATTGGGATGAGAGACACCATACATCTTACTCGACCCAGCACCCTGCCAAATTTGACTTTTCTAGCTACTTTCACAAAGCTCGCACCGGAAACGCTGGTCAACACAGGGTTAAACCGGAAAAGCTGGTCAACACAGGGTTAAAACGTGTCAATCATCTTCCCATGTTTTCAACTAAAGCGTTATTTTGAATCTAAACTACACTTACCGTACACAATTAATAGGCTACCTATCAACCATGTAACATTTTAGACTTAGTGTTCCTCGAGGGAGGTGGTGTAAAATCCTTCAATGAATGATCGGTAATATTTATTTAGTAACCCATGAGACCAGAATGTGACAATTTGTAGGGTAACAAGGAGTTACCTTATCTTGGTTTTGTGGTGTGTATTCTTAGATCTCTTTGAGACATGGTTCCCCACATATCGTGTCCGTTGGTCACGTGAAAAACTGAACACCTTTATCAATCTCTCTTTGGTCATTCTTACCTCTCTCCAGCATGATAAATCCTTTTTTCTCGTTGTGGCGATGATGAACCCTTAAACGTCAGCGAGATAATCCTTTACATTAACCTTCGTATTGCCCAGAATGTTTGGTTGTTCTTTGAAGCATTATATATAATTTATTTTGTTATTATAGTCTTGCATGTTGTTAGATATAGATACCCATATGTTTATTCTTTACATGAGTTTTGTTTTGTCTTTCCTTACCAAATATTTAGTGTTAGTGCATCAGTGGATATACTAATGCAGGTATGTCAAACATGTGACCCGCGCTCTCATACAGCACTTTTACAGTATTTCAGGTTAAAAAAAAACAGTCGTTTATTTTCATTAGGCCAATGTGTTGTCAAGAAACAGGGTCTGTTATCAACACCTTGTCTCTCACCACTTCCTTTGAGTTGCGGAAAGAGGAGGCTAACTCAGTCAATAAAAAGGGGTGAGTCTTTTCTCTTGCCATCTCTTGATTCCAAGCAACACATGACTATAATTGAAAGTGACAGTGACACTTGTGTGTTTATTATTTGAACTCGGTCAGTAATAGTCTTTTTTCCTTTCTTTTTAACAAAAATACTTTTAATTTTAGATATTTTTTCATTGGCTTTTTGTTGATAATAAATAAATTTTTGTGATAACAATCATCACTTATTAAAAGATTTAAAGACTTAGTTATCACGTGCGGCCCTCATGACATACATATGTAATCCATGCGGCCCTAAGGGGATACTTAATTTGACATGCCTGTCCTAGAGGTCTTGGCCTCTCCCTCTTCCGGCTGCTTTTGCTATTTTAAGGAGGGCAATCCATATTTTTCATGTTTTATTGATTTATTTTAAATATTAACCTTTCTTTTCATTTCCTTTTTTAAATTTTCAGATTATCATCACTGCAGCAGACACCATTTCCTTCAAAACAGGTCTGTCTTAGTTTTTAAATTTTCTAATGTTAATAATTGGAAGTAAAAGAGTGGATACTCGTTTTGATGTAAAAAAAAAAAAAAAGAAAGTAAAGTCGTCGGGGGAGGGGGGGCTAAAGTCGGTATCTGCTAATCAGCGAGGGAGTCTATACCCTATTGACTAGCGTTAGACCAAGGAGATTGTTTTTGCGTCTGAGGTGGAGCGTTACACTTACCATCAGTTCCTTACTTTACCGTACATGTCCCTGTACTACTCATACGCTGAGTAGTGCGACCGGTATCGAACTAGGAACCTTGTGGTTTCTAGCCGAACGTTCTATCGACTGGGCTAACCCGGCCCTATTCCGTTCATTGTTTTTAAGTGTGCTAAATTTTCAAATAACGAGCATGAATAATCCATGCAGTTTTAGTGTATGTATAAGAATTACCGGGCTATTAATCTTGTTACGTTATGGCTCTCATTTCGAATGGAGTAATGACGTGCTGGGCTGATCTTAGTTGGCTGACATTCCTTGATGTTTGGAGTTTGGAAACGAACTTGGGACTGCTGGAAGACATCTTCCCTTGTGCCAATTATAGTTTTTAGTAATATCACAAGACCACTTCTTTTTCTCATGAAATTTTTACTTTCCCCAAACCAAAACTGCCGAGCAAGAGCACCATGTTTCACTCTGTTAACGCATCGTACCAAACTCCCTTCCACACTCATCTCTCTCCCATTTCGCCACGTCTCACTTCTAGTCCAATAAAAACAATGCTATGTAGCCATATCCCACCAGGCAACACCTTTCCCCTCGATTTATAAGGGGCAGGGCTGGGTTTATTTCCCGGTGCCTGAGTCGCCTCCTTGAGGGGGAATGCCAACGGGATCAACGGATTTTTTGCACCCGACACCCATGAACTTCGGTACGTGGGTGGTCCCACATTAATAGGACCTTGTGCCCAACCCGTACAACGTGGGGTACGTGGTAAATATCATGTAGCCATATGATGATTCATCCTTAAACTTTTCCATTCTAATCTAAAAACGTAATTCTTATTTTCTTTATAAAACTTTTCTGTGCTAATTTATATGTCAGATTAAATTCCTGGGTCTCCCCCTATTATGTTACAGTTTGAAGCTAACACCTGCATTCCTTGTAATGCATTTGGCTATGAAAAATGATAACCTAACACTGAATAGGAAAACGACAAAGTCAATTTGTAAAGTTTGTTTCAGTCCCAAACCAATGAAAAGAGTACAAAGGTGTTACAAAGAACACAAGTAGCAAGATAAATGTGGAATGTACTGATTTTCCTGAATAGCCTAAAAGACTTCACCGATAAAATAATTGTGTAAGTTGCTTATCATTACGCGAACCAGTTAATCTAAAACGACATTTTCTACTGTACGAATAATATTGTCTTTTCCTATGTTGCATAACTCATACTTGCGACCTTGTGTCACATCCTACCCGAGGCGTACAGGCTGGGTAAATACCAACATACTATAAAGATTTAGACCATTTTTCTTCTTCTTATGTCATTAGTAACGTTTATTGGTTATTTAATCATTAATAATTATCAAGTCACTACGTTCTATTTTTTGATGAATCGGCTTCGAAGTTTTTCTGTTGTATCATTGATTTCATATTTCCTTGTCAACATGATTTATGTGAACGTATCCGTTTACACACAAATGAAAGCTGATTCTTGGTTCATTTATTATTGAATATTTGTTTTTAATTTACATGTCTAGTTAACTTCTTTATTGGTAAACCTCGACCTTGGAACTGTTAAACATTTTTCTATACACATGCATTTACTATACTTTCACATAAATATATATGTGTGTGTGTGTGTGTGTGTGTGTGGTATCAAGTGTTTCCTTAATAGAATTCAGTCAAAATTGGGAACTGAAATTACATATAAAGATTAGCGTAAACGTTTGTTTTTTTTTCAAATACGGAGCATAATAAGGTATTGATTCACACACACACACACACACACACACACACACACATATATATATATATATATATATATATATATATATATATATATATAATGTCATCCGCAGTCCTGTTTCGACGTATCACGCCTCCTTGGTACGGCTAGACTTAACAGGCTACCATCCGGGGTCGAAACCCGACCGATTTTTCATCTGAGTTCCTGCTATCGTGCCATCAGCATACCCATAAGCGGTAGAGGGAATTCATACAGATAAATATCCCCCAGAGTGCTTAAACTACCAGGGGTGCCTACCCCCTTTTCGCTAGCGTTAGACCAGGGAGATTCTTTTTGTTGAGGTGGAGAGCCACATCTACCGCCAGCTCCCAGATGCATTACCGCACAGATCAGATTACACAAGCTGTGCTTCTCATGCACTGAGCTGGAGGGGGCCTGGTATCGAACCTGGTACTTTGCGACATCCTTCCGATTGAGTTTAACCGACCCTTTACTGGTAGTATTAAAGTGGAATTGTGAAAGATTAAAACTTTCTTCATTAACTGTTTGGTTTTTTTGGGTTTTTTTATGATAATTTGTGTATTTTTCAGGATGTCAACAAAGTTCAACAGATATTTTCTTTTTGATGGATTCATCAAGCAGCATCGAAACCGAAAACTTTGCCAACCAACTCAAATTCGTTGCCGATGTTGTTGATAAACTGAATCTGAAAAGGAAAGACATTCGTGTCGGTTTGGCCTCCTTTAGCGATTCTTTTTATCTAAACATCGACTTGACAGACAACAAAGATTCGTTTCTATCGGATCTGAGCAGCGTCTTCCCTTTGGCCGGCAGCACAAGAATCGGGACGGCGCTCATCTATCTGAAAAGGGAATGGTTCGACAGTCCCATCGCTCGGAAAAACGCCACAAAAGTCGTCATATTGATAACGGACGGAGAGAGTGTGGACAACCTGTGCCGATTGCAGAAGAATTGAAATCCCAAGGTGTGAAAATATTCGCAATTAAAGCGAAGCACGTCAACAACATGGGTGAACTGCGGCTGATCGCCAGTAAACCAACTTATCGCTTCATTCTGAGTCTTGACGCTCGCAATGTTAGAGACGCCGTTGCGAAAACAATTACAAATATTGGCTGTAAAAGTAAGTGATAAACAATGTTGCAATTCATTTGTCTGATTTTTTTAGATGAGGCTTGATAGTTTGTATTATTTAGATTTTTTCAGACTGTTGTCCTCATTTCTGTTGTTATATACTCAAAGTTTCAGCCGCCGTCCAGTTGTACAAATGGCACAACGGATATAAGGGTTGAGCTAAAACAATTCTCAGTGACAATCATCTGGATATCGCAGGTTCAATCCTGATTACAAGCGAAAATAACATAGAATGCTTAACACTTCATGTCGTAACCGGGAACCTTCATAGAACTTCGAACCGAACCCTTTATTTAATCCATTGGGGTAAACTGCTCCCTTTCTTTTAACCATGACCGAGTACAAGTGTTAACCTATGTTAAGTATTCTATGTTACTATCACCCTTGGTCAGGATTGAACCTGCAACCTACAGATGATTGTCACTTAGAACTGTATTTACTAAACCCCTATATCCGTTACGCCATGTGTCCAACAGAGTGAATTTTTGGAACCTTTAATCCTAATGTTATTTTTACCTTGAATATTTACCTTTATACTTATCTATGATTTTTTTTACATTCCCTCATATTGCGTTTTTTTTTTTTTTTTTTTTTTCCAAACTGTTGTCCTCATCTTTATTTTTATATGTGTATATAAAACAGTCTGAAAAATCCAAATAATTCAAAACTTTCCCTGTATATATTATAATTTCAGTGGGAATAGATTGGAGGCATTACTTTCGGACCATTGTTTTATCTATCTTATCATAAAAACACATAAAAACAAATTCATTTATCGAATAGAATGTTTTCAGAAAATTACAAAATTTACAAGTATCGGATCAGTGTCATGTAATGTTATGAGCTATTATCTATGTAAGAGACAACATGAATTAACAATGTATTTGCCCATTGCTGGGGTAGGGAGATGGATTGATGCCTTTCCAGGGTGAATTAGCGTGAAGTGAAATGCAAGCAACCGATTCTATTTCCTAAGTGCGCCTGCTTACAAATGTAATCATCATCAGATTGTGCCGACAGCACATATCTCTATGACTCTTCCTCGTTACCCGTCCCTATCGACCATCGCTCCTGGATGCACAGCATTCGGTAACCCACACAATGGCCGACCCACACTGGTGTGCCCATGTGTAGGTGCCTGCAGGAGAATATCACTTTCTTTGCTTATCCATGTCTTGTTCATTTTACCCGTATGTTTTGTGTGATAGGAAGCAAGTGGCCGTACAGCTGCTCTTTTGTGGGGGGTTGCTTCCAGGATTTACCAATTATGCTAATGTTATTAACCCTTATATATATTTACCAACCCCCTCCGCACAAGCAGGATGTGATACAGGGTCAATTTCTTAAGAGGAGTTCAACAGGTTTGAATTCAGAGTTTTCCTTCTCCTAGACCGGTTGCCTAACCAAGGTTAAAGAGCCCAGTCTGCCCTACTATTCATCCATAGCTGGAGGGAGAGTAGGATTCATATCTTTTCCAAGGGTATTAGCGCAAAGTGAA
This sequence comes from Doryteuthis pealeii, assembly GCA_023376005.1. Lineage (NCBI taxonomy): Eukaryota > Metazoa > Mollusca > Cephalopoda > Myopsida > Loliginidae > Doryteuthis > Doryteuthis pealeii. Next base: position 92,902,680 of record CM042143.1, on the reverse strand, counting down.
ATGCAATTACCACATCCAGGATTTGACCCTTATAAACGTCGACTTTGCCTAAGCCATTTTCCTTTATTATGCGATAATTTACACTCAGCAATTCGCTAAGTATCAATACGGGTTAAAATATTCTCGTTGCATTGGTGCTATATGTATGTGTTATAGACAAGCGTATGGTTGCAAAAGAAAATATAACGGATGATAGGATTGGGTTTAATTTCGTTTATCTATCTATACATATATAAAAGGCAGTTGTGTAAATCTGTATGTCCGGAGGAAACTTCGAAAATAAAACAATTAACAACAAAGTAGATATATATACACACATTAGATATCACCAGGGCTTGTTTTTTTAGCAAAATAATGAAGATTTAATTTATATTTGGGAAGATATGTAAAAATTCAAATTTGAAAGTAACAGAAGGGAAAGTCATTTGCATGTTATTTTGTTTATCTCCTTTTTTTTGTATGTTTTTTTTTGTTTTATTTATTATTTTTTTCTCGCTTTGAAATATAATATTGATTGATTGAATTAATTGCATCATTTATATCTCTTTTTTTAAAATTGTAAATCATTTAATGGAAATTTCTTATTATATTGTTATATATTTCCGTGGGGATTTTTATGGGGCAACCAGTGAAGATCTCACTTGCGATAAGTAATAATGGATCTGCGAGACTAACCTAAAAAAAACTCTACCCAGACGACGCCGGGTAGCCACTTCTAGTTTAAATAAATAGAAGTTGGTAGATTTTTAAAAAATACAGGCTTTCTTCTTCCACTCGACACGGGGTCAGGAGACGAATGGGTGTAAGTCTGTTCTTGGCCGGGTGATATGCTTGTGTGCGGCGTGGGTTGACAGGATACCGGCGGTCTTTGATCTTATCCAAAATGTGACGCGTGAAGATTCTCTGGTACCGATCCCCTGTCAACTGCACGTTGGTGACTTTTTGTTGACCATTTTATAGACATGTTTGGGATCGAAATAGGCTCCGAAAAACTTTGTGGAGAACATTTTTGATTGGTTGAAAAAAGAACTTTTTTTAATTGTCTGTTAATTTCAACCTGATGCAGCGTGGAGCCTACATGCACAGAGGCATGTTTTATTCACTGTGTTGGTAGCTACTGTCGGGTCGAAATCTGGTTAATGTTACCTTACTTCAACCAAATATACGCTTGTTGGATTCTCTTTCCAAGTGTTTTGATTTATGTTGCTCGTGAGTGGGTGTATCGAGTTAGTGAATTTGTGAATTAGGAGAGATTTTGATTTCTGTTGTATATTATATAGCAGTGGTGGATTCAAACATGGTGACGACCTACGCAACATAAACATTGGAGGTTACTTATTTTAAGAAAATACGTTAAAAGGTCTTATGTAGATACATTTTGGGATCCCTTGTTTTATTTGGCCTTAAGCTGTAGAGTGTTTAGCTTATGCTTAAATCCAGCAATGTATCTATGTATCTATGTATATATTTACCCAGCCCTTCCGCAATGGACAGGATGTGATACAGATCAACTTTTAAGCTAAGTAAAGCTGGTTTGAATTCAGATGTTAAAATTCCATATCTGTCCAACTATTTTCCCATAGCTGGGGGAGAACTGACGGATTAATACCTTTCCCAGGGGCATTGCAAATGAAACGCAAATAGTCTCGTCCAGGATTTGAACTCAACCCATCGAGTCCATTTCATACGACAATAACCAAGCGCTTGTTTTTTTTTTTGTTTTTTTTTTATTTATTTATTTATTTTTTTAGTCTTATTTTCATGAAATAATACAAAATATTTCAGGATAAAGGTGTGCCAACAAATAAACTTCATTTTTTTTATAATTTTTTAATGAAAAAAAAAAAAAGCTGAATTCTGAATTTATATATCTATATTCTTTATTTTATTTTAGCCCCAATAATACGTGATAGTGAGTATACCTTAATTTTCTCTCTGCATGCTTATCATTAATAGACATTTATATTAATATCAATAGATATTTATATTAATATTATATTAATAACAACCTTGCTTAGACTAATATCTAACGCCGAATTCTTACCTCTTATGTGTGTCGTCACATTAGCTAAACAAATGGAACATTCCGTTTTTATTATAAAGAAAGAAAGAGAAGAAGAATGACATGCTACACAGAAAGAAAGAAAGAAAGTAGGAGGAAAATAGAGAGAGAGGATGAGCGCGTAGAAGCGAAAGCGCTAATCTGTTTCAATCAAACATAAGGAAAAGATGAAAGAAGGGAATTAAATCAAGATTATTATACTTTTTACTTACTTTTTACTTACTTTTTTTTTATTATACTTTTTACATATCGAATTATTCGCAATAGTTCTTAACTAAACATATCAATCGTAATAATTAAATTATCATACTGTGGTATATCCACAGTTCCTGCTAGTTTATATTAATATCAAACTCGTTTAGATTAATATCAAACTTGTTTATTTAGTGAATCAAAAACATTTCTTTTGTCATAATGATAACCTTTGCTCTGTAGTTCTATTGATTTCTATAATTGTTTTTAAAACGATTCATTAGAAAGAACAAAAATGTCAGCACAAAATATTGATGATTTCTAACAATCAGTTCTAAAAATCAGCAATCCCATAGAAGCTCTTATTCTAAACGTGAAAACTAATATGAAAACTGAAATTTCAAACCGACAATATTTCATATTCTCTCAATTTTTCTAGTGTCTGTCTTTTTTTTTCTTTCTTTCTTTTTTCTTAGTTTCTCAACATATGAGCTGCAATATTAAGATTAACGTTACGAAAATGTTTCCTTTTTTCAAATCTTAATAAAAGAAAAAAAGGTCGGTACTAATGCACAATAGTGCGCAAGAGATAATATCATTAGATTATGTATAAAAGCATTACATTTCCCGGAAATACACAAAACCTTTGAGACGCTAGGGTTAGGGTTATAGTTATGGTTACTGTTAGGGTTAAAGTCAGGGTTAGTATTATGGTTAGGGTTAGGTTTAAGCTACTCCGGGAGTTTCCGTAATCTAATGCAATTTATACGTAAAATGCTATTCTAATGATATTATCTCTTGCGCGCTATTCTGCATTTGTATCAATATTTTTCAATATCTTGAACACTGCAAGTATAGACAAATAAATAATTAATTCAATGATTTCAAAAAAATATTTTCCATTTTTTCTCACATTCTGCCTTTTCTTTTTTTTTTTTTCTTTTTTTTTTTTAGGTTGCCAAGGGATACGGAATGCAGATTTCAGGTTCCTCATAGATTTAGCCGGATTTGGACGACTGAAATCAAATCAGATTATGGAATTTACTATCCGCGCTATTAATTTGTTAGAACGGAGACATCTTAGAGCTTTCTTTGGTATCCATTTTAGTTCGATTCCAAGTCAAGGTGTCATCAAAATACCAATGGTGGTAAATGTAACGTCTATAATGGAAAGATTTGATCATTCAAAATTTCTCGGGTTACAGGGAATTATTTCCGCGTTCACTCAGTATCCAACACGCTTGAATCTGCTTAAAAACAAAAAGAAAATAATCGTCATGTTTGTGGATGAATCTTCAGAGCCTTTGGAAAAACTCAAATCGGCGGTTGATAAGTTTCGGTCGAACGACAGGTATGCTGCCATTTTTATTGTCGCCATTGGAACAAAATTGCGAACAGAAAAAGCGAAAGAAATTGCCTCTGATCAAAACTTGTACCTTCACATTCCAAACGTCGACGAAATTGAAAATAGCTATGAAGATTTTGTCGATCTTTTGTGCAATCCCCAAGATTATGATCAAAGCATCCTTTTCGATGATGTTAGTTAAAAGTTTAAACCTCGTATTTTACTTTCATCTTTACAGTATGGGGTATAAATGCAGAATAACGCGCAAGAGATATCATTAAAATCGCATTTTACGTCTAAATAGCATTGGATTATGGAAACTCCAGAAGTAGCCTAACCCTAATCCTAACTTTAACCCTAACACTAATCCTCACCCTTAGCCTAACCTTAACCCTTGCGTCTCAAAGGTTTCGGGTATTTCCATGAAATGTTAATGCTTTTTATACGTAATCTAATCATATTATCTCTTGCATGCTACTCTGCATTAGTACCCAGTCTGGAATATTTTAATCGGGAAAATACAGTAATATTTTGAATAGGGCGGTTTTCAATTATTTGTATGGTTTAATTATTACTTTTTTGATTTGGTGAGTTTGTATGTAATAAGCTAACAGAAGAATAATTTCTTCAGGAAATAAAATTTCTTTTTTCAAACTGCAAGCAATGTTATTTTCTTCTTTCTTTGTTACTTTTTTACTTTGGTGTATTAATTGTATCAGGTCACTCAATGTGCTACTGGTAATATGTAACCCAGTAATACCTGTTTCATAGTTGGATTATCCGCGACTAAACCGGTAACCGGACAAATTTTGTCTGGCGAGGAGGGTGGCTAGACACCTCGCAGAATGAAAAATAAGACCTATAAAAGGATGGAGGAAGCTCTTTGCACAACGGCCATCTAGCACATTATTTCTAAAGTTCAACCCTCCCCATCGCGACAAGGCCATACTATCGGTCATCCAAGGCGGACAGGTCTGGCACCCAGTGGTACTAGGGCTACAATCCAGCCAAAGGGACTCTGGCGAAAATCAAAAAGGCGTCTCCATCATCGTCAGAAATCAACGGCTTTGGGCGTACTTGTCACTGCATGTATCTTCTTCCTCTGACCGGCATATGCATTCGGGGTTTAGAGACCGCTTGTGAATTTCCTATTTCCTTGTTACTCCTTCCATGAATTCACCATAGGTGAATTCATTGGATGGACCTGGCTCAGCCAACCCAGGGTGAATGCCATCACAGAAACAGAAGAACAGAATAAAGGTAAGATTTTTTATTCTTTTTATTATTATTCTTTTTCGAGTAGAACGAGTTACATTGAAACTCATTTATGATAATACCATAAGGAAAGTTATGAATCCCACTATTCTCCCTCCAGTTATGGGTAAATAGTAGGATAGTCTGGGTTCTTTAATCTTGATATGGCAACTGGTCTAGGAGAAAGAAAACTCTGAATTCAAACAAGCTGTACTCCATTTCAAATGTGTCACATCGTGTTCATGGTGGAGGGGTTAAGTAAATATAACATTGAGCAGCAATATGCTTCATAAAATTGGTCACAACCCATATTATCAAATCAAATAACCAAATGAAAGGACCGCCATTTTGACTAGGGCTGTAGAATATGCTGACTTTACCTCTGCAGAGGGGTTAGATCCCCCCAATGGGGCTACCTGTTGACCGTGGGTGATGACCCGTAATGCTTAAGGACTGAATCCTGGTGGCTGAGCAGTCCATGACATGCAACAATCCACTTTGGCCTTTACTTAGGCAAGACGGGTGGTCGAGAGGCCCCCTCCGATCAATCGACTGGTTCCGTCAAGTCCTAGCATTTATATGATTGTCCCGACCCTATTGTCCTTATGGCAACCCAACCCTTTTTATCATATATGTGCTAGAAGAAAAAAAAAACGTCTTCGGCATATAAAAACCCAACAAGGGATGACATGTTGTAAAACGAAACCAACCAACCAGCCAACAAAATGAAAGGAATTATTTTCTTCTTTACCGAATATACGTATAAAATCAGCTCCATCTGTATGAAAGAACTACTCTACAAATAATGTTCTTGTTTGTGGTTAACTTCGAAGGACTGTCGCTTTTATCGAGCGGCAGTTCAAGTTGCACTAGTCGAGATAGCACAGCCCGTGGGAGGTATCACCGGGGGAATGAGTAATAGATTTATGTACTGTAAGGTGCAGTGTCAAATAGTTTCCATGTAGATGATATTGTGGTAGCATATAAAAATAATGAAATAAAATAAAATATAAATAAAATAAAATATAAATAAAATAGAATAAGTAAAATGATAAAAAAATAATTAAAAGTATAAATTTAATTTTTGGTACAAATGCAAAATAGCGTGCAAGAGATAATATCATTAGAATCGCATTTTACATATAAATATCATTAGTTTATGGAAATTTCCGATGTAACATAATCCTAACCCTAACCCAAGCGTCTCAAAAGTTTCGGGTATTTCCGTGAAATGTACTGGAATGCAATGCTTTTTATTTGTAATCTAATTTATTTATTATCTCTTGCGCGCTATTCATCATTAGTACCTAATTTTTCCCATCATGCAAGGGAATTATTCAACAGGAGTCGAAATTTCCGGTCGAGAGCTATGGCCTCCCCCCCTTTTGTTATTTATCTATTTATTGCACGTTTTACTGTCAGTCTCGCTCAAGTAAGGGCACATTCCTCAGTGCCTCCTAGAACCTGGATATATCGAAGTATGTATTGAAAGACAGGATGTGACACAATGTCACAATGTTTTTAAGGCGGGGTAAAGTTGTTTAGAATTCAGAGTTTTCTTTCTCCTAGCCAAACCCAGTCTGCCCGACTATTTATCCATAGCCAGGAGAAGACAGATAGATTCATGCCATCCCCAAGTGAATGAGCCCAAAGTGAAACGCAAATAGCCTCGTCTGAACTCGGGTCACCGATTCTATTTTCTACGATGATAACCATTACACACAGAGCCCCTCCAGAGACATCAAAGTAGAAAACAAGCATCCCAACTCAGTCACACGTTGTTATGGTCACGCGCTTCTTATTATACTCTAACTCTTCACTCAAAAGGAAATGAACGGTAACGAGTATAAAGAAATATATATCTAAAGTAGGTGGTCGATATACCCCTTTTCAAAGAAACCAATCACTGGCCCGCAATTGCTGGCGCCAGAAATCAAAAGATAAGTATCTTCCTTTTTTCAATCAACATCTCGAAGGCAGTGGACATCAAATTGTTGCTGCTACTATACCAGCAGAAAAAACGTGAAGGGCCGTTAAACCATTTACCAAGGACTTCAGTTAAGTACACTAATATTATCATATTTCATATAATACAATATAGCCGCAAACAGAACAATTTCTTTGCAATTGAAATTATTGACACAATGTATTTTCTTTTATAAGACTATGATATAACATTCTTTGAAACTCCAAATTGTTCTATGTACTTCCTGTTATTAACTTTATGTTATCATCTTAACCACCATATTTGTGTGCAAAATCACCATTTCGTTCTTCCATGGAATATAAAACAAAACCACTACGTGAAGAGAAACGATGTGTTAGCTTCTTTATTTTGTAAATTGTCTTCAATTTACCAACACGAGGAACACACACACACACACACACACACACACACACACACATACACACTCAACACATACACACAAAGCTCATACCATTCCATCAATAGAATGCATCAATACGCCATATCAACCCTCTTTCGGTTCATTTAATGCTGAACCAAGTCATTTTCATAATCAAAGGACTTGGGTTGCTTACAGTATATGCTATTGCTTAAGTGGTCACCCAGTTAAATATTGAACAGGCCCATCGCAGTTTAACTTCGGTGATCTAACGGGAACCGGTGCCTTCAGCGTGACTTGACCGTAATGAGAAAATGCTGTTTGTAACATGTTTTGTATGTAAATAAATAAGAATCTATTGTGAAAAAATTCAAAAACATTGCTATCTATTCAACTAACGCTTTTTATTTAGGAATGTTCTCATTCCTAAATAAAAAGCGTTAGTTGAATAGATAGCAACGTTTTTGAAACAAACAACATTTTTGTAACAAACAATAACTTTAACAATAGCCGAATCCCAAAAATTACAAACTCCAGTCTCAGGGGTGAGACCTTCTCTAGGCCCAACCTATCTATTGAAGGGGCAGAGTCAGGGTCGATTCCTGATGCCAGCCCCATCCTAACAGGGGAAATGCCCACGGAACTGGGCAATTTCTATAACTAGTAATACGTACGTATTCTGTGCTATAAATTCGACTTTGCGACATACTCTCCTAGAGACGCAAATACATTTCCTGAATTTAAACCAAACCTGGAGAGGGATGGACTCTGCTAAACTATTCCTGCACAAGATACACTACATGAGTAGGGCCCCCACGATCAAACCATGTTACGGGATATGGATTTAGCCAACCCTTTCCAAAAGCAAGATGGAATATAAGGTCAATTTTTAAAAGGTTTAAATTCAGAGTTTTTTCTTCTCCTAGACTGGTTGCCATACTAAGGTTAAGCAGCTCAGTCTGTCCTACTCGAAGGAAGAATAGTTGGGTTCATACTTTCCCCCCCCTTTTCTAATTGTATTAGCGCTATGTGGAACGCAAACAACATCGTCCGGGATTTGAACTCGGATCATCGTGTCCATTTCCTACGACGATAACCAGGATAAGTCTTTAAATGACAACTGCTTTCACAATGATAGGGTAAAACCCAAAAGCCGGGATAATAGACATACTAGAAAAAACGAAACGCGTTGGGTCACCTATTGAACTCTGGGTAGATAATTGTGATTAGGAAGAAAGTTAATTTGCAAAACGAATTAAATTTAAAAACTAAATACGTCTGGGAAAAAAAGACATTAAAATCATTTTGCTAAAATTTGCACTTAACTTTAGTATAATAATAGATAATTCTGGTTTCAAAGAGAGAATTCCGTCACACCTTAAAAATGACATTTTTACCGCGCAGAGAGAAAGAAAGAGAAGAGGATGAGAAATTACTTTGCAATTATTGCCAGATATATCTATATGTATGTCTATATCTGTAACAGACGATCCTTAAAGTTGAATTAATTTCGGAGGGCGAATCCGGTTAAGGAAGAATCGCGCCATTCAAGAATTAATAGCGTAGGCATCCCTCGTTTGTTTATCTAGTCATTAATTTTATAGCAAAAAATATCACGGCTTAATGACGTCATAACACAATTTTATAACCTGCCTGTAAGTATTTTCTGACATTCCACCATGGTAGTCGAACACAAGGATCATTATAGTGGTAAACCACGCACAAACTGAAGCTCATGCGTGGCCAGGTCTAGGTCTGGTCTTCTTGCTGGGATAAGGTGATCTGTTTCTTGCTGGGATAAGGTGATCTGTTTTTATTTCAAAGTCCCAGAGAATTTTATGCGTTTCGTTCTCAAGAACAGATTCTGGTTTATGCATATACCATTTTGTTGCATGGTCAAAATTTAATTTTTTGCATAATTCCCAGTGGATCACCTTCCCAACCCAGTCATGTCTAGTTTTGTATTCTCGTTGTGCTAGTTTGCTACATTCGCAGAGTATATGGTTTACAGTTTCATCTCTATTACTGCAAAGTCTACATTTACTATTTGTTGGGTCTTATCGATTTTCGCTTTGATATAATTTGTCCTTATGGCATTATTTTGTGCAGCAATTATAAGTGATTCAGTTTCTCTTTTGAGGTTTCCCTTTCATAACCATGTCCAAGTCTTTTTATGTGCAACTTCTTCTATTTGTTGTTTGAAGCGTCCATATAGCTGTTTTTCTTCCCATTTTTGTTTTGTAGTCTTTGTTGTTTTTCTGTTTGTCCATCTGTCGCTCCTACTATTGTTGGCCGCCATAAGTAGTTTGTCTTTGCTCTTTCTTGTATAATCTTCAAGTTGTTGGATTGTGGTTTCTACGCATTCCTCTATGTTGGCAAGACCTCTTCCCCCTTCCTTTCTTGACACATATAATCTATCTCTAGCATCTCTAGGGTGGAGAGCCTTGTGCATTGTCATTAATTTTCTCGTCCCTTGGTCAATCTATCTGAGTTCTTTTGTCCATTTTAAGAATGGTCCTGAGTATCTTATAATGGGGACAGCCCAGGTATTATTTCCTTTAATCAGATTTCAGCTGTTGAGTTTGGTTTCTATGTTAGTCGAACACAAGGATCATTATAGTGGTAAACCACGCACAAACTGAAGCTCATGCGTGGCCAGTGTTTAAAAATTGCGTGAATCCCTTCCGCATTCCTCTTCACTCTTCCTCAGGCACTGGACAATAAACCCTGTCCTGTCCCTTTAAGGTGCTGCCTGAGGGGATGCTCCTCGCCAGGGATCACACTGATATTAATATCTTACCGGTTCAATGGTCGAAGACACTGGACACAGGGCCCGAAGGCCAGGCAATTGCTTGTATTCCGAGTTATATACATTATCTATCTATGTGTATCGCGAGTTTATATACATTTACTTAAAAGAATGTCATTTATCAAACAAAACAATCTATATTTTCAATTAATGGCATTTTCAAAACAAATAATCGACAGGAGTGTCCTAGGTATGACACTGAACTGCATCTGGTTTTGAGGCAGCAGTTCTAGAGCTCTAGAGAGTATAGAGCACCCCTTAATTGCCATTACACCCAGGTTTTCTCTGGCCCGGAGTGGTAGTACCAGCTAGAGTCTCATATATAGGCCACAGATATCCTTGAAAATTATTCGTATTATATGGGAGTACTTGATACCATATAATTATGTGCAAATTAATTGTATTAAGAATAGTTACTTAGGGCTATAATTGTTTACTAAGTAGTATTATTAGTAGTAACTTGAAACCATGTAAGTGTGTGCAAACAAATATATATATTAAAACCGGTATTTCTTAATCTTCCGACCGTTATCATCTTGCAACACCCTCTGGTAAAAAATGAGACCGTCCAAATCGTCCAAGATGAAATGCAAAAATATAAATCCTGGTTATCTGGTGTCGATTATGAGTGTCGTTACCTCAGCTGAATAATGGACCATTCCGTTTTTATTATTTAGAAAGAAAGGACATGTTACACAGAAAGAAAGAAAGAGAGTGGGAGAAAGATAGAGAGGGGGTGAGAACGTGAAAACAATAACGCTATTTCAATCGATGATGAAAAGAAGGAAAGAAAGAAAAAAAATGAGTGAGAGAGTTAAATTAAGATTATTATACATTTTACATATTGAACTATTCGCAATAGCTCTTAAGTAAGCATATCAAACATTTTAATGACTAGATTATCATACTGTGGTATATCCAAAGGTCCTGCCAGTTATGATTATTATTAAATAGAAACAGCTACTTGAAACCGTATAACTGAGAATAAATTATTAGTATTAGATAGGAATACTTGAAACCATACAACTGTGCAAATCATTTGTATTATGAATACTTGATATCATATATCTGTATGTAAACAAATAATTATTGACAATTAAAAAATGCTATGGAACATTGAAAATGAAGTTATGATAGCAATCAAACATTTACAAACGAATCAAATTTCGGCATCAAATAACCCATAACCGTTTCAAGAGCACCAACTACACGGTATATCACTGTCACCTTCATGTTTCACAGCCTTTTCAGCTCTCTGGCAATATCTAGGCATCTGCCTATCATTTCGCTTTCTTTTATTTTACCATTTGTCAGCACGGTCAAATTTTAGTCTCTTGCACAGTTCTCAGTGAATCACCTTTCCCACCCAGTCTTTTATTTCCTTTATGCTAGTTTGCTGCATTTGCTTATTGTGTGATTAACTGTTTCCTCTCTGTCACTACATAACCTACTCTCTATTCTTCTTCTTCTTCTTCTTCTTCTTCTTTTATTATTATTATTATTATTATTATTATTATTATTATTATTATTATTTACTCTTTTTGAGTTTTCACATAAGCATTAGCTGATGGTCTTTCACTGGAGTCTGAGTGACAGCAAGTCTCTTCAGGTCTCCAGGACTCTTCTGAGTATTCTGGCAGATTGCAGCAGTGCAGTGTTCTGAATGGTTTCAATCCTTCCTCTGATTTCCTAACTTTCCAAACCTTTTTCTAATCCTTTTGGGACTGTTCCAAGTGTACCAGCTACAATTGGTATCACTTTCACTTTCATATTCCATAACTTTTTCAGTTCTCTTGCAAAGTCTAGATATTTGTCCATTTTTTCATTTTCCTTTAGCTTCACCCTGTGATTTGCTGGCACTGCAAAATCCACCAGTTGACAAGTTCTTTCTTTTTTGTTTATCAATACTAGGTCTGGTCTTCTTGCTGGGATAAGGTGATCTGTTTTTATTTCAAAGTCCCAGAGAATTTTATGCGTTTCGTTCTCAAGAACAGATTCTGGTTTATGCATATACTATTTTGTTGCATGGTCAAAATTTAATTTTTTGCATAATTCCCAGTGGATCACCTTCCCAACCCAGTCATGTCTAGTTTTGTATTATCGTTGTGCTAGTTTGCTACATTCGCAGAGTATATGGTTTACAGTTTCATCTCTATTACCGCAAAGTCTACATTTAGTATTTTGTTGGGTCTTATCGATTTTCGCTTTGATATAATTTGTCCTTATGGCATTATTTTGTGCAGCAATTATAAGTGATTCAGTTTCTCTTTTGAGGTTTCCCTTTCATAACCATGTCCAAGTCTTTTTATGTGCAACTTCTTCTATTTGTTGTTTGAAGCGTCCATATAGCTGTTTTTCTTCCCATTTTTGTTTTTTAGTCTTTGTTGTTTTTCTGTTTGTCCATCTGTCGCTCCTACTATTGTTGGCCGCCATAAGTAGTTTGTCTTTGCTCTTTCTTGTATAATCTTCAAGTTGTTGGATTGTGGTTTCTACGCATTCCTCTATGTTGGCAAGACCTCTTCCCCCTTCCTTTCTTGACACATATAATCTATCTCTAGCATCTCTAGGGTGGAGAGCCTTGTGCATTGTCATTAATTTTCTCGTCCCTTGGTCAATCTATCTGAGTTCTTTTGTCCATTTTAAGAATGGTCCTGAGTATCTTATAATGGGGACAGCCCAGGTATTATTTCCTTTAATCAGATTTCTGCTGTTGAGTTTGGTTTCTAGAAGTTTTCTAGTTCTCCTGAGATATTTTTTAACTTTTCCTTTCATTTCTGTTTGCATGATGTTGTCCGCTTCTAAAATTCCTAAGTATTTGTAGCTTCCATTTTCATCAAGTGATTTTATAGTTTCCTGATTTGGCAGTTGTATTCCATGCATTAGTTTTCTTTCACCCCGTTTTATTACTAACATAGCACATTTTTTAATTCCAAATTCCATCCCTATATCCTGGCTATATATTCTAATAGTTTGTATTAGGCTCTCCAATTCTTTTTCATTTTTTGCAGAATTTTTTATGTCATCCATGTACATAAGGTGGTTTATCTTTTCTTGTGAGTTAGAGAATTTGTATCCCCCTGTACATTTTTTAAGTATATGACTGAGCGGCATCATTGCTATAATAAAAAGTAGTGTAGCAATGATGCCGCTCAGTCATATATTATTATTATTATTATTATTATTATTATTATTATTATTATTATTATATATATTATTATTATTATTATTTCACTACTTGCGAGTTTTTCACACCACCTAACGTTGGTGATATTTCACTGAAGTCTGTGTGACAGCAAGTCTCCTCAAATCCCCAGGACTCTTCTGGGTATTCTATACGACCATAACAATACTGTTGTCTGGATGGTTTCGATTCTTCCGCTGATTTCCAATTCCTCCAGTCTTTTTCCAGACGCTTCAGGGCCGTTTTAAGAGCACCAACTACAATTGATATCACCTTCACCCTCACGGCAAGGTTCAAGTATTTGTCCATATTTTCGTTCTCTTTAATTTGTACTCTATGGTCCACCGGAACAGCAAAATCCACTAGATGACAAGTTTTTTTTTCTTGTTTATTAACACTAGGGCTGGTCTTCAGGTCAGGATTAGGTGATCCGTTTGTATCTCAAAATCTCAGAGAATCTTATGCGTCTAATTCTCTAGAACTGTTTTTGGTGTGTTCTTATACTATCTGGTAGTATGGTCAAAAATTAATTTCTTGCACTATTCCTAGTGGATGATCTTTACCACTCAGTCTTGTACTCCTTTGTGCAAGTTTGCTGCATTTTCTAATGTGATGAATAGTTTCGTCTTTGTCTTCACACATCCCACACTATTCTGTTGGGTGTTATATATTTTCACTTTGTTATAATTGGTCCTTATGACACTGTTTTGTGCTGCTATTATAAGAGATTCAGGTTCTCTTTTGGGGCTTCCATTTCTTAGCCATGTCTAGATAATCTCGTGTGCAACCTTTCCAGATTGTTGCTTGAAGTATCCATGAAGTTGTTTTTCTTCACCTTTTTGTTTTCTTGTTTTTGTCGTATTTCTATTTGTCCCTATGTTGTAATTACTCTTACTGGCTGCTGTAATTAGTCTTTCTTTGCTCTTTTTAGTGTATTATCATTTTGGAATATATTGCAATTCGTTTTGACAGAGATTAAACAATTTTTATTTCATCACTCAATAGATTATGACAAGAAACTTTTTTTCGAATTTTTGTATCATTTGTAGGGTAAAAAAATAATTAAGTATTTTTTTTTGTTTATGAAAATGCTGATAATTTGCTATCTAAATATATTATTGCGTGTAGAAGAAAAATAATCTTATGAAAAATTGATGATGACGTCATATATAGAACTGACTTTTTTCATTGAAGAAATAGATAAATGAATATGTATTTATATGATTAAATGAATCTCCCCCCTTCTCTCTCTCTCTCTCTCTCTCTCTCTCTCTCTCTCTCTCTCTCTCTCTCTCTCTCTCTCACTATATATATATATATATTTTGAAAAAGACCGCTTTATTAAAAGGTCGAAACAGATCTGTCAGCAAAACTAATATTTTGTTTTTTCTAAAAGATTTCTATTCATACTGTCGGATTCACTTCCATATATATATATATATATATATATATATATATATATATATATATATATAATGTAAAAAAAATATGTATGGTGTAAGGGTTTTTTGGGATAATGTGAAATTTAAACTTGTTAGGAAGTATATGTCGGAAAAGGTTACGTGAAGGAGATTTTATGATTTCTGAGTACAAGTGTCGCTAAATAAGGGGATATATTTAAAGAAAGCCTTGTCTTTGGGGGATGGTTTGATGTGTGAGAATAACGCAAGATTCCATAATTCTACGTAGTGTTCTATTGTGTATGTGAGTTAATATATTTTTTTCCAAAAACTGTTACACTAAGATATAAATTATTGTCGCTGACCGAGAAACGTGTGGCGGATGTGCTTATGAAGAAACGACCGCATGACTTTTTGGAACATCAATGTTTTCGTTTTGAATTCAAATTATTTTCAGCTCCTCTCTCGATGAGTCCGGAGTAAAAACAATCTCTGAAGATAATTTTTATAAATCGAAATATTGTTCATATATATATATATATATATATATATATATATATATATATATATATATATATATATATATAAGAATGTATCTGGTATGTACGTGTCGACTTATAACTCCGAAAAGAGATGTCATTCTGATTTGAAATCTCGCAGACACATTAATGTTTTTCTAACTAAGAAACACACAAAATTTGGTTTTTGATATTTACTAATTAAGTGATATAATTAAATAATTAAACAAAAATCAACCAATTTCTAGAACTCTTCACAGTAAGGTTAAATAAAGTAAGGAAAAATTGGGTCAAAAATGAAATTAATTAGACTAATACATTTCCCTTTAACTCAACAGGCTAGGTACTCTCTCTTTCACACAGTCTGTTCGTCTCTCTCTCTCTCTCTCTCTCTCTCTCTCTCTCTCTCTCTCTCTCTCTCTCTCTCTCTCTTCTATGTTCGTCTCTCTCAAATGAAATTGTTTTAAAACAATTTTAGGATTACATCTTAAAAAATAATATTTTAAATGTAAACAAAAAAGAATTTCATAAAAAAAAACAACATTGTAATATGCGAATTCTCGGCCATTTTTAAAGATGTTATAAAATATTTCCCTCTTATTCTCTCTTACTCATGTTTTCCTCCTTTCTCACTGGTGTTCATAAAAAAATTAGTCCGGTTATGGACCGGGTACTTTTGCTAGTATATATATATATATATATATATATATATATATATATATATATATATATATATACACTAGAAAAGACGTGACCCGTTGGGTCACCCATTGAGCTCGGGTTATATTGTTAAAAAATCACAATAATGTAATTTATTTTTAATACATTTTAAACTATTTTTCGGTCAATTTTGCGCTAATTTATCGTAAACATGACCGTCAACGCTGTCTAATATGACGTAAAATTTGTATTTTACAAAATAAATTTACGACCCACCCAGATTGAAAAAAAATTACCAAAAATCAGGGAATTCTCCAATTTTAATGAAATTTTCAGTGTTTATTTATCAATAAATGAATTTTATAATGCATCAGTTATTTTATTTCAAAACTTTCTGACTTAATTAGGTATTTCTGCTATGGTAAATTAATATTTAGAATTCATTTATAATATGAAACGCCTAATTTTAAGTTTCAAATTTCCTATTTTTAGATTCTAAAAACAAATATCTATTTAATAACTACTTTAATTTATTATTGTTATCTAATATTTTTTAGAAACACTATATTGAAAATTTAGGATTCCCTCCTTTTAAACACAACAAATATCGATGTATATTTTTTCTTTTATAAAATTAAATCCAAAAGAGTAAAAAAAAAGATCTACAAAAATTATTTTTTTAGTTTTTATTTTACATTTTATTTTTCGATTTTCGGTACTTATTTTCTACCAGGATAGCTCCCTTAATTTTTCCCTTCTATTTACACCTTCAGTCTTTTGTCTTTTTACTTATACTGTAATTAGTTTCAACTTTACATAACCACCACCGATATTTTGCGCCCCTATCAAAAAACATGGGGGGGGGGCGTTCAAAGTTAAGTGACCTGAAAAAATCAGAAAGTTTTTAAATAAAATAAATGATGTATTATAAAATTCATTCATTGATAAATCAACACTGAAAATTTCATTAAAATCAGATAATTCCCTGATTGTTAGTAACTTTTTTCATTCGGCGCGTTGGGGAGGAGGGTAAATTTATTTTGCTAAATATGGATTTTACGGCAACTTTGCCTGTGCCTGATATTTTTCATTTAAAAGAATTTTTTTTATCTTTATCCTTCACAAAATATAGATATAAATGAATATAAAATGAATATAAAAATTAATAATTAAAGTATTTAAAAAAAATCTATTCTAAAACATCACATCAATTTTATTTATTTATTTACATCCAAGAAAACAATTTTAAATCTTATTTATATTTTTTTAGAAATCAAACAATTATCTTATGTTTACCTTCCCTCGATAAATTTTAAGTAGAGCTTTGTAATAATAAAAAGAGAGAGGGATATATATAGAGAGGGGGTAAGTCAGCAGGAGTCACAACCAATGTCCCATTCTCGTTTTTTCAAGCACTGTAATGTCTTTCTCTCTCTCTCATGCTAAGGTATTCTACATGTATTGAGAGAGGAAGAGAGAAATAAGCTATACTTATAGACATAGATTGGTCGGTTTTTGACTTAATTGTAAATTACGACTAATTAGAACCAAATGAAATGGATTTTTTTCAAACATTAATTAGATTTATGATTAGATAATATTTTGGGATATTTTTTATATCATTAATATACCTAGAAAAAAAAGCCTTTAGGTGGCAAAGGTTGATTCGCTCAGCTTTAGTATAATAATAGATATATATATATATATATATATATATATATATATATATATATATGCACATGAGAATGTACCAAGTTATATACATGCTACGAAGTGGAGGCGCCCGGTGTTATGGTTATCGTAGTAGGAAATGGACATAGCAAACCGAGTTCAAATCCTGGACGAGGCTGATTGCCTTTCAAAGAGTGCTTAGGAAATGTATACATCCAGCATTCTCCTTCCAGCTATGGGTAAATAATAGGGCAGGCTGGGCTATTTAACCTTAGTATATCCACAGGTCTAGGAGAAGGAAAACTGAATTCAACCCTGTTAAACTCGGCTTAAAAAATTGGTCTTGTGTCACATCCTGAGGGGTTGTAAATTCATACAAAATGTTGTTATATAGCCGTCTTAACATATAGACGGTATATATGTATTATGAGGGGTACCCATTTGGATATCTATTTCCGTATGAGGGCCACCCGTGGTTATGTCCTTATATTTAATTTTCTACTTACTTTAATCTTATTTGTTGAGTGATACTTTCTTACGTCTGTATTATGAGAGATATCCGTGGCTATATCTCCCATATTAAATCTACTTACCGTGTACTCACTTTTTTGTTGTCTGGGGTAGGTCTTAGCTTTCTTGTGGTCTGTATTTCTTTCTTAGTGTTGAGTCGGTGTTTAGGAATAGCTATCTTCATTACTTGATCTTTCTTCTTACTTCTAACATCTTCAAGGTTCTCTGGTTCTGGCTTCTTCTAACTTCTAGTTCTGGCTTCTTTTTTTTTTTTTAAGATGCTGGTAAGGTGGTTTGCGTTGTTGGTTAGCTTTTGATTAACATCACAAAGTATTTCTTCCGTGAATTCACATTTTAATTGTCCTTAACTACTATACCTTAATCTTAGGATCCTTAAACCAGCGCCGCAGTCGAGCCGACACTTTTTTACATTATAACGACCAGCAGCAGACTGACTAACTAAAAGCCTGCCTCACAGTTGCCTCGTCACTGGAAATCGAGGTCAAGCTAAGGTTATCAAGTGTCACTCAATCTGACGGTCCAGATTTGAATTCAACAACACCTGAATTCAAATCTATTTCTACACTAACTGTCCAAAAGTGACGGTGCGCCCCTCAATATATAACAGTGTCCGGGTTTGTTTCATTCTCAACTAATAATGTTAGAGTGAGCTGTGGTACTCAGAACAGCAAACATACGAAAGCCAACCTTCAGTTGACGAGATTATAGCTCCTCCGCCACAAAGGGGTACTTCACACTCCTCAGATCTCCAGAACTGGAACCTTGTCATCAGACGTATTTTAGTGTCATACCTAGGACACCCTTTTTGGGGAGGTGTTTACTGCAAGAAATACAGTCAGCGTATTCTAAGCCTTTTCTGAATTCATGTTCATGTCAAAAGAAAATGGGGTACTAATACAGAATAGGGTTAGGGTTACGGTTATCTCTTGTGCGTTATTCTGCATTTGTGCCAAAAAAGAAAATGGACAATAAGTTAGTACTACCTTCTCCAAAAATAAAATTCAAAATACAAAAAATAAATCAAATAAAGAAGGACAGTGGCTGTTTCTACACGATGTTATCTTAATAGGTATGGCCAAAATTTCGGTACGAAAGCACCTCACCCATTCTTTAAACTTTTATAAAAGAAATTAAAATAGTAAATTGTCACTTATTTTAATTTTTGTTCTTTAAAAAACATAGCCTAAAGTTACGTAGAATTTTTACTATCAATTTCTTAATTATAACAATGAAATAAATTACATTAAAATGAACATATCTTCAAGAAAGAAAAAAAACGACAAAAATGAGCCATTTCGACAGATACAGGTTTTAATTTATAAAATTTTCACATTTTAAAGATTGTAAAACATAATTCTTACGTGTTATTTTTCACCCTAATTCTTCTTCATAATACAGCAAAAGTTACTAATGCAGAATAGCGCGCAAGAAATAATATTATTAGATTATGTATAAAAAGCATTACATTTCATGGAAATAACCGAAACCTTTGAGACGCTAAGGTTAGGTTTAGGGTTTGGGTAAGGGTTAGTCTTAGGGTTAAGAGATAATATAATTAGAATCGTATTTTACGTATAAATAGCATTAGATTACGGAAACTCCCGAAGTAGCCTAAACCTGAACTAAATCCTAAAACTAACCATACCCTAACCCTAACCATAGCGTCTCAAAGGTTTCGGGTATTTCCGTGATATGTAATTAAATTATTTGGATACGTAATCTAATGATATCTCTTGCGCGCTATTCTGCATTAGTACCGCTAGTAGAGATAATAGTACGATTTTTTCTTTTCTTTTCCTTTTTCCTTTTTTAAATTTTTTTTTTTTATGTAAACTCAAAACTCATTTACGTGTCGTTCAATAAACTATGCAATAAAAATATGCTAAAAAAAAACGAAAACAAAACCAAATATAACAAAACATGACAAAATAAAGGTGGGCCTTTTGAATAATGTAAAGAAAAAAAATGTTTCGGTCGGTTAGCAGTTTCTATGGCAACTGATGTTGTTGCGTTCCATTTTACAGTGAAATTCATTGAGCAGACGACAATTGGCCATCACATTGGTCATCAGTCTCTTTTTGTTCACCGTCATTGTATAGTATTTACATTGATGGGTGGTTATTTTTGTTGTTGTGGCGGTGATGATGATGTTGTAGAACAACCGAACACAACGTTAGTAGCTGACATTATCTATCTATCTATCTATCTATCTATCTATCTAATTTAGTCCGTTCACATCTATCTATATATCTATCTATCTGTCTATCTATCTATCTATCACCGTTTTCTCACAATTAGATATATGAAAAAATAAACTCTAACAAATTGTTGAAATCATTAATTCTTTCAAATCCCAAGGATGTGCATTTTTAACGTAAAATTAAAACGAAATCCCTGAAAAAGGAGGAGAGGTCAGGGTGTAATTATCATTTTACACGGAAAAATATACATTTGGATTTCCTTTCTAAATGAAGTTAAATCTACAGGCATTTGTGGTTAGCGAGTTAGGCCGCCACCATGAATTCGATTCTGACAGGGTGACTGACTTTGTGTCAAAACTAAGCCAAGATTATCTATCTATCTATCTATCTATCCCAGTCTATAAATATCTATCTATCCCGGTAAGTTAATATCCATCTATCTATCTATCTATCTATCTATCTATCTATCTATCTCAGTCTGTTAATAATATCTATCTATCTATCTATCTATCTTTCATTCTTTCTTTCTTTCTTTCTTTCTATCTATATCTAGCTGTGTGTTGTCTGTCTTTTAATATATGTCTATCCCCTCTCCCTCTCTTTCTCTCCCTCTCTCTATCCACACACACACACACACATATATATATATATATATATATATATATATATATATATATATATATATATATATAGTGTTTAAAGATGCTTTACACTACTGACTAATATGTGTGGTGGGATGGTAGCAAATATCCATTCAAATAAAACAAATGGCAACAAGTCTCACTTAGTGACTGTGACGGACAGGGAGCTTTTCTTTTATAGATTTTTTTTTCAACTTTTCTTGTTTGTCTTACACTTACAAACAACAAAACGCTTTTAAGTTAACTTACTTAGGGAAAATAAGTGAATGTAAATAAGCTCTCTCCATAGTCATTTTTTCCTCGTTGTCTCCAAGATCTTTCCTTCTGACTATCAAGACGTTCTCGTTCGATTCAATAAGATTTTGTTTGGCGTGTGAGAGCTTGCCTGTGTGTATGTGTGCGCGTGCGTGAATGCACGAGTGTGTGGACGCGTCTATGTGTGTGCGCACGCATCTATTTGTTTGTGCGCACGCGTCTACGTGTGTCTATGTGTGTGTGCACATCCACGCGTTTGTAAGTGTGTGTGTGTATGCGTGCACACGTATGTATGAGTATGTGAGCGCACGCGTGTGTGTATAAATGCGCGCGTTTGGGTTTTTATTATATTCACACGTATTTTATGTATGTATCCATGCATACATACAATAAAATTCGTGTGAGTGTCTGTGGTTAGCATAGTTAGTTGGTACTAAACACGTAGTAAAATAAATTTATTTTTCCTTGGATCGTTTTTTCTTCATCAAAAAAAAGAAAAGTAAATAAATAAATAAAATAAAAGACCAGTTGACGACGACGATGATAGTAGCAGCGAATAATGTGGTGGCTGTTTAGTGTGTTACTATTCGGTTTAGTGCCGTTTGTTCTCGTCTTGTCATCTCTGACGACTGCAGATCAAACGTAAATAATAATGGAGGAGGATCAATCGTCCATCCATGACCACAACACGGAGAATAAAGAAAGCGGGCATCTTTAGACACAAAACCGAAATTAATTGTTTTTTCTACTACAAGTGACAGCAATGGAATTAATAACGATCCTCCTTGTTGTACATAGAGGATGGCATCTGCCGTCTAAATGTAGCAGCAGTCATATTTAATTGCTGGTTTTACCAGCATTTTTACTCAGCTAAGAAAAATTACTGCATTTCTTTAGAAATCTTTTTTATTTTATTTTTATTTTTATTTGCGTCTAATTTTTCAGTCAAACGTAAAAGAGCAAGATAAAAAAATCCCCTATAAATCACAAAAAAATCTACAATATATTTATATAAATTAAATATACCATAAAAACATATTTTTAAGTTACATTTCGGCGTTTATGCAGTAAATGTATATTTTTTATAAATTCTTTTAAAAAAAAGATTTTTTAAAAATATTTATGTCGCAAGAAGAGAGTAAAAAAAATATAAACAATTGTTATTTTTGTTTCTGTTTTTCTATTGTGACCAAAATTGATATTTTGAGGAATATTTAAAGATAATTGCGCGGCATATAAATATAACTACGTTTCTTTTCTTTTTTCTCTTATTTTTTTCTTAATTTCTTAAAATCTCATTTTTTGAGTCAAATTGATACAAAAATGTCAAGTCTGACACAAGGCAAAGGTAAACGCAGCTTGGACGTGGATTATATAATCGAACAGCTTTTGGCAGCTAAATCTCTTCCATCAAAACAGGTGAGTTTCTCTTTCTTTTTTAAAATTGATATTTCTCTTTTTCTTTAGATATATATTTCTTTCTTTTTTAAAATCTATACTCTTTTTTTTAAATAGTGGTAGTACCTGTTAGAGTCCCGTCTACAGGTTGATTAGGAAAATTAATTTAAAAGAAATATGTTAAAAAATTGAGTACTCATCAAGAATGAATAAAAGTTACAAAAACGTCTTCGGCATAAAATAAGCCAAAAGGGTTGACATGCCGTAAAATACAACCAACCAATCTTTTTTTTTTTTTAACGCGTTTACAGTTTTCAGATTAACGTTAATTTAAAAACAACGAACAATAATGATGGAATATTGTCATAAAAAATAATAAAAAGTCTTAAAGGAAATAATGATTGATTTTTGTGATTGACTGTCATTGTGTCATACTACTAAAAGTGTCAACCTTTTTATTTATCATCTAAAATCCGCAATGATTAATTTATTACCTAAAATCATACGGCATTTTCTTTTTCGTTTTTATCTAAAGAAGAATCAATCAATCATTATTGCAACGCATTATTTATTTTAAGTTTTTTTTTTTCTTTTTACACCTGTGCATGTCACCACTTTTTTTAGCCTTGTATTTACTGCTTGTATCAGACATAGTTCGATTTGCGTGTTATGGTGATTGTGCAGATTATTATTATGTCAATTATTCCTAATCTTACTCAACTTATTCCCCCCCCCCCACTTTTTTCCCCACATATTTAGTTGGGGGTGGTTGATTTGTCCGTGTTTTTATGAAAGAAAGAACAAACGTACAACAGGTCCACCTGTTAATTTTATATCGCTGATTTAGCCGCACATAACAGCAGCAATGGATTGTTTACAGTTACACTGTTAAGTGTGATGATAATACATTTTCAGTATGGATCAATTCTTCGTCTTAAGATATTTTTTAATGTAATTGAATGCGTTTACATTTTTTTAGTAGAAATCTCTTTTGTGTGTGTGTGTGTGTGTGTGTGTGTGTGTGTGTGTGTGTGTGTGTGTGTGTGTGCGTGTGTGCGTGTGTGTGGATTAATGCATAATAACGCACAAGAGTACGTATAAATTTCATAGAAATACCCGAAACCTTTGAAACACTAGGATTAGGGTAAGTGTTAGGGTTAGTTTTAGTGTTAGGGTTCGGGTTAAGCTATTTCTGGAGTTTCCGTAATCTAATGCTATGTATATGTAAAATGCGATGCAGAATAACGAGCTTCATTTTGGGTATCCCTAAATATAAATGCAGAATAGCGAGCAACAGATAATAAATATTATTATCTGTTGCTCGCTATTCTGCATTTGTATCCTTTTTTTCCCCCCTGTTTTTATTAAATTCAGTTACTTTCAGTTTCCACAAATTAAATTTGCATTTGGATTTTTTAACTCTTGTATTATCCCTGTTCTTATTATTTCTCATTCTCAATAACTTGAAACATTTTTATTTACTTATTTTCATTTGTTTTAATTCATCTTTTTACTTAGGAAAGTTTTAAAAAATCATTTTTTCCTCCCTCATAGTAAAAAATGTGCCATTACCTGACTTGATATCAACTCAATAAAAATATATATAATATAAATAAAAAATGAAGTAGTAATAACTTTGTAAATTTTAAATAGTAACTTATCTGTTGTAGATTTTAGATAATAAAAAAGCTCGACATGTTATGATTATGATATAATGACAGTCTTCTTAAAAAGAAGGAAAGAAATTCAAAATAGGTTTTTTTTCGGCGATAGTTTTAAAGTTTACTAGGGTTTTCCTCATTTTTCCTTTTCTGAAATAGATAAATAATACTTTCTTTTCTTACTTCTTGTTTTCTTTTTGTTTTGTTATTTAATTTTTTTAAATTTACGTTGATTTTATTTCCACTCCAGTTAGTGTAATTCTTAAATTTAATAAATTAAGACAATTTAGTATTTTCCTTTGGAATTATCAACTATGCTTTTTTTTAAAAGATAAGTTTAATGTTTCAATGAACATAAAGTTTCTTTTTTATCATAATTATTTTCAAAATATTTTTGTAATGAAAGGAAATTCACTAAGTGCTTCTCCAACGATTCTTTTCCGTTACCTCCATGACGATGAAAATAATATTTTACACTATTGTATATTTTATTAACTTTTATTTCAATTTACCGCGAATTTAATCAGTTTTTTAAATGTTTTGTTTTCTTTATTAACATTGTTAGATGTTTTTGTGTTGTTTTTTTTCCTGTGTGTTTTACTTCCGAACTAAACTTGTCGATAAAACAATGACATCGTCATTTGAAAAACAATTAAGTGCCTGGTTAGAGTTTTGATGTTTAGTTCAATTAAAATTCTAATTGAAATTTCCAACATTTTTCTTTGATTAAGGAATCCACCTTATGGGAAAGAAAAAAGAAAAAACTAAAAACTCCATAGCAACTTTTTACCTTTTTTTTTTAAATTTTTTTTTTACTTGTTAAAGTGGAATTTTGTCATTGCAAATCATGGTTACTATTGGACTACTTTCTGTCCTGTTAATAAAAGTCACAGAAAAGTCAGATTTTACTGATAGTATGGATGTTGTCATTGCAAATCATGGCTACTAGTGGACTACTTTCTGTCCTGTTAATAAAAGTCACAGAAAAGTCAGATTTTACTGATAGTATGGATGTTGTCATTGCAAATCATGGCTACTACTGGACTACTTTCTGTCCTGTTAATAAAAGTCACAGAAAAGTCAGATTTTACTGATAGTATGGATGTTGTCATTGCAAATCATGGCTACTACTGGACTACTTTCTGTCCTGTTAATAAAAGTCACAGAAAAGTCAGATTTTACTGATAGTATGGATGTTGTCATTGCAAATCATGGCTACTACTGGACTACTTTCTGTCCTGTTAATAAAAGTCACAGAAAAGTCAGATTTTACTGATAGTATGGATGTTGTCATTGCAAATCATGGCTACTACTGGACTACTTTCTGTCCTGTTAATAAAAGTCACAGAAAAGTCAGATTTTACTGATAGTATGGATGTTGTCATTGCAAATCATGGCTACTAGTGGACTACTTTCTGTCCTGTTAATAAAATTCACAGAAAAGTCAGATTTTACTGATAGTATGGATGTTGTCATTACAAATCATGGCTACTAGTGGACTACTTTCTGTCCTGTTAATAAAAGTCACAGAAAAGTAAGATTTTACTGATAGTATGGATGTTGTCATTGCAAATCATGGCTACTACTGGACTACTTTCTGTCCTGTTCGTATTACTTAAAAAAAGTCACTGCAAAAAAGTCACAGAAGATATTGGATTCTAGCAAGGAAAAATGTCACAGAAAAGTCACATTTTACTGATAGTAATAAGATAAATATTGGATGTTGTCATTGCAAGTTATGACTACTGGACTACTTTCTGTCCTGTTCGTATTACTTAAAAAAAGTCACTGCAAAAAAGTTACAGAATATATTGGATTCTAGCAAGGAAAAAAGTCACAGAAAAGTCAAATAAAACAAATATTGAATGCTGTCATTGCAAATTATGGCTACTGGACTACTTTCTGTCCTATTCGTATTACTTAAAAACAAAGTCACTGAATATATTGGATTCTAGCAAGGAAAAAAGTCACAGAAAAGTCACATGTTATTGATAGTAATAAAACAAATAATATTTTAAAGTAAATGATTTTTGTGACTTTTTTCATTGGCTTTTATTTGGTGACTTTTTCCTCCTAAAATCAAAAAAAGAAAGTCATCCATAAATATAGTTTTTTCTTCTTTTCCATCAAATCTGTAAATGATTAAAGTTAAAAGTTCAGAGTAAATGAGAAATTTTCAAAGTTGCTTTTAATGTAGCAGACAACTTTCTGGAGGTATGTGGATTTGTGAGAGGGAGACTTTGCATGTAAAGCAACACGCAGGCAGTTGACTTTGAGACTTTTAAGAACCAATTTAGTTTTCACTCTGTTTCAGATTTATTCCAGTCAATGCAATTAAATGTTTTAACTATTCTTAGAAATATATTTTGGGTGCATGCTGTGAAATATTGTTTCAATAAAGAAAAGTCAAAGAAAGAGTCTCTAACAGGTACTGATCATAATGAACATCTGCTAAACTGTAAGTAAAGGGTTGGCTGGTTGGTTGGTTGGTTGTTTTTTACAGCATGTCAACCCATTGAGTTATCTTATACCAAAGACATTTTTGTTATATTCATTCTTGATGGATATTCAATTTATTTTTAAAACTCCAATTTTTTTATAAACACATTTTTTAAACTCATTTTTCTCTATTTAACCCGTGGATTGGACCTTAACAGGTACTACCACTCTGGGTCAGAGTAGACCTGGGAGTAATGGTGATGAAGGGGTACACCACATTCCCCATAGCTCCAGAATTGGAACTTCACCATCAGATAGAGTAATGTCATGCCCAGGACACCAAGACCCTCAGCCACTGCCTTATAGTCCATATATGATAAAATAGGATTGGGACAATAGGATTGGGACAATCATATAGATGCCATCCTTAAGTATTGCAGGTCGGTACCCACAGCCAACAGGTGGCCTCATTGGGGGGTGGGGGGATTTTACCCTTCTGCAGAGGTACAGTTGATGTATTCTACAGTCCCAACTGACTGGGCTCCATGTGAAGGAGGAAGTGTCCAAAATTTGTCTCAGTATATTATTTGAAGTTTTTAAAAGCTTAAAAATTTGGCAGGTATTTTCCAGACAGGTTGACATGCCGTTAAAATTAATCAAGTAAACAATACAGGTGGTTTTGCAAAGTTCACCATAAACTCTTAGCTGATAGATTAAAACAAAAAAGAAAATTCCAATTTCCAATGTTCTTTTTTGGAACCCCATCAATAAATTTTTGATACCGACCCTCACCAACTCAGCACATTAGTAGCACAGCTTGGACCTATGTGGTAAAGTGGGGAGCTGATAGTAGGTGCGGCACTCCACTTCAGACGTAAAACAATCTCTCTGGTTTAACATTAGTGAAAAGGGGATAGACTCCTTTGCTGTATGGCTGATACTGACAATAGGCCACCCAACCGATTTAAAAAAAAAGGCTTAACACAAAAAAGGCAAGAAACCAATGATATTCCTCAAAAAGTATTACAGATGCAAACTATGCAGATGATCTAGAATTTCTTGAAAATGTACCTGCATAAGGTGAAACAGTGCTGCATAGCCTAGAGAAAGTAGTAAAGGGCATTGGCCTCTATGTGAGCTCAGATAAAATAGAATTCATGTATTTTAATCTAGATGGAGACACCTCCATATTGGATGGTAAGACTCTGAAATCAGTAGATCAGTTCACATACCTAGGTAGTAATATTTCATCTACAGAAAGCAATGTCAATGTATGCATAGGAAGGGTATGGACTGCTAGATTATCAATCATATGGAAATCTGATCTCTCTGATAAGATAAAGCTAGAATTCTTCCCAACTGTAGGCATGTCAATGCTACTCTATGACTGCACCACTTGGACTCTAACAAAATGCTTAGAAAAAAATCTAGATGGAAAGTACACAAGGATGCTGTGTACTGTCTTGACAGATCTTGGATGCAGTATCCCCCCCCCCAAAAAAAAAGCAACTGCATAACCACCTACCTCCTATCACACAAAACAACCAAGTTGGAGAACCAGGACCAATGGCCGATAGAGACGGGTGTCAAGAGAGAGACATGGGAATCCATGTGTGACCTGATGGTGATGATGATTGAATGAAAGGTGCAGCTGAACTGTATTAATAATATGATAAAAAGTTAGGTATGAAACGAACTTGAATGAAAACCTTTGAAAAGCTGTAAGTGCAAAGGTATGCAATACCTCTGGTAATAGACAGAACAGCTTTAATATTGAGTGTATCCATGCAACATCAAAACAAAGATGACTGCTACCATAAAACAGTAGACAAACCTAGAAATGTAGGGTTTAATAATATTTTTTCATGTCAAGATAAAATACCTCGGTTTGGTAGTCACTGGAACAGGTCAAGGAGAAAATACATTAGTGTCGCTCAGTTCACTTGCTGTCATATTTGAGTGAGTGTGGTCCAGGCAGGAGATAAGACATCATATAAAAATATCTATCAAGTTCTTGTTTGCACCTTCCTTCTGTATGGCTGTGAAACTTGGCTGATGAGGACAGGTGACATGCGCAAACTTCAGGTGACCATTATTGCCTTTCCATGTTCGATGGTGGTAATTTATCTCTAACACCACTGTTCAGGCAAAATTCAGAATCTCCTCCCCCCAGCAGGCTCTTCTTGCAAGACGTCTTCATTGGTTCGGTCATGCTCTGGGATGGAAGAAATGCCAATGAGGTCAACTGAAAACCTGGCTCAAAACAGTCAAGCAAGATGCTGAGCTGATCTTGGGTCCAGGTCTTTATGGAGTTTGTTGATGAAACTGCAAATGACTTACTCTTGTAACTTCAATTGTGTTGGATCGCAGCGCGTGGTCTAACTTCATTCAGGATTCGGGGAATTCATTGGGTGGAGCTAGCTCAATTGCCCCAGGGGGAACGCCATCATAAAAAACAGAAACAGAAAACCATAAAAGACAATATTATGCATAGTGAAACTTTCATTCAAGATTAAAGTCAGTGCTAACTTTGTAATATGGCTGTGGAACTTCTGAAATCAGTGATCTATGAAATTGGAATATCAGAAAGTGTCATCTTGTCCCAAGGGTCCCAAAACAGTTGACTGAAGAACACAACTTCCAGTGTGTGGGTTGATATGGTCAGGATGTTTCACCACATCTACCAAATTGTCTTGATTTGGCTCATTCAGATTATCATTAGTTTGGGCCCAATAAATATGATTTATCCAGCAAGTATTTCTATGCAGATGACACTCTTGTTGCAGAGATCTAAAGATGTCTTTATTGATTTGATACAATGTTCTTTGAGGAGAATATTTATCTGATGTACCAATCTTAATGGTGATAATGTGGAAAAGTAAAATTGTAGTGCTGGTAACATATGCACAATGCTGTATTTGTATAGTAATAAATATGTTGGATTAGTGAATATTTTCATCTTACTTTTTAAACATCCTTTGTGCGTTTATATATATATATATATATATTATATATATATATATATATATATATAGATAGATAGATATAGATATAGATAAAATGGTATGAAAAGACACAATTTTGTTAAAATGAATATATTTTTTTATATCATTTTCATTGCTAATATTGACAATATTTCGATTTATAAAAAATCATCATCAGAGCATAATGATAATTAGGTCCGTATTTAGATGTAAATGTTTTTAATCCGGACTCATCGAGAGAGAAGCAGAAAATAATTTAAATTCAAACCGGAAACATTGTTTTTCCAAAAAGCGTGTTAGCCATGCGATTGCTTTGTCTTTGTACATTCACTTCAAAGTCCATCCAAATATAAAAAAGTTGGCCAGAAAGGTTGAAAAGATCATTAATAAAATTGTTAAACAGGAAATGTGCCTTTTGTTTAATTCTACATGTGTGTATATATATATATATATATATATATATATATGTGTGTGTGTGTGTGTATATATATATATATATATATAAAGTTAAGATAGCATAGACACAGAATCAATGGCACTTGGTGACTGTCAGTTTCTCATCTATATGATCAACAGACCAAATCCTGAGCACTCACCCATTCTCTCTTTTTTTCTTTTTTTTTTTCTTATTATATTTTTTCTGTGTAGCATGACCTTTTTCTTCCCTTTCTTTCTTTATAATGAAAACGGAATTGTTCATTATTTAGCTGAGGTGACACCACTCATAAGAAGTAAGAATTCAGCAGATAAGTAACCCCAGATAATGAGGACTTAGATTTTTGCATTTCATCTTAGATGATTTGGACAGTCTCACTTTTACCCAGAGAGTGTTGCAAGATGATAACAGTTATACAATTAAGGAATGCAAGCATTAATATATAGATTAATGATATTTAGAACAACTTTCTTGTTCCAGCTTCATGCTTGTTTGTAATGCATTTATATCTTGAAGACAGATATTGCAATATAGCAAAATCACCATTTTATTTCCCTTCCCAGAAAAATATGTTTTCTCTTCCAATACAGATGGGTCTGTAAGGTTGCATATCAACTGTTTAAATTCAATTTAACTTGATTGATTGATTTTAAAAGCATATCAAACTGTCTATGGTTATCTTATGCCTAGAGGTTAGGTAATTGTGTTCATTGTACATTCATATTTATATCTTTGGGGTAGTTGTTTCTTTGTACATAGTCTTATTAAATACAAATAATTTTCAAATAGATCTATTTGACTCATAGATGACACCCTAACAGCCTGGTCTAAGTGGACCTTGGAGTAATGGCAAAGAAAAGATACTCCACTCTCCCCACATCAGGCATCCCATCATAGTGAAATGATTAGCAAGTTGGTGCACTTGGAATGGTCCTTAAAAGTTTAGAAAACAAACTAGAGGAATTGGAAATTAGAGGAAGAATTGAGACCATCCAGATAACAACATTGTTGAGATCAGCTGAGGAGATGTGTTGTCACTCAGACTCTGGTGTACCATCAGCTTACACTGGTGTGAAAAACTCACAAGAAGTGAAATAATAATAATATAATTTTCTATTTCACTTCCAGTGGTTTATTTCATGAAAATATTGTTGTTAATAATAATTATTAATTTGGAGTTATATTTTATTAGGGATGATATAATGATATATCTATCTTGTTACAATAAAATCTGCTCTTCATATTCTAGTTTGAAATGTTATTCACAGAATAAACTTTCATCCGTCAATTTGGTTAAAAGTAATCGACTGTAGATGCCACGGAATTTTAACCAAGTCTATTATCATAATCAATTTGATGCCCTTTGTAGAAAACTGACATTTTCATTAACCCTTTCATTGTTTTGAGAGTCACCTGTGGCTCTCAGAGTTTCCTGTAACATATATTTTATATGTGGCTCTGTTTGAAATAAAGGATAAAATCTTGTGAAAACGTAGGAGTAGACACCTCTAAAAGTGAAAGGGTTAAATATAAATAGAATCTTTTTTTTTCCAGATTGACATCAGCTATTATTGAAATTCAACTTGAGGTGAATTATATTTAGAGGCTTCACTTTTTTTGTCTTTCTCATATTATGAAGCTTTATTTCTGATTTGAAATCTGATTATCTTCATCATCTCTTTCTCATAGAATTTCTGTTTTTCTTTTCTTTTCTAGTTACTGCCATTGACATTTAAGCCAAATTTTCAACTGTCATTTTCTGGCTGACTAATTCAGTCTATTGTTCTGCCTATACAAAAAACAAAAAAAAAAAACAAAAAAAAACAATAGGACTTATCTTGAGGATTTAAGACAAACTTCATTTTATAATTTGGTTACTGCTGATTAGGAATAATATATCATTTTGAAAAGATCAACATTTTTATTTCTATCTATATATTAATACTTACATTCCTTAATTGTACAACCATTATCATCTTGCAACACCCTCTGGTTAAAAATTTAATGAGACTGTCCAAATTGTCTAAGATGGAATGCAAAAATGTGAATCTTTATCTGGATTATCTGGTGTTGCTTATTTACCAAATTCTTATTTCTTATGAGTGTCATCACTTTAGCTAAATGATGGACCATTCCATTATAAAGAAAGAAAGGGAAGAAAAAGGACATGATACACAGAAAAAATATAACAAGAAAGACAGAGAGCAGGGTAAATAAAGAGAGGGGGTGAGGCGTGAAAGTAATAACATAATCTGTTTCAATTGAACATAATGAAAAGAAGGAAAGAAAGAAAAAAAAGAGTGAGAGAGTTAAATCAAGATTATTATACTTTTTACATATTGAAGTATTTAGCAATAGCTCTTAAGTAAACATATCAATTATTGTAATAATTAAATTATCATACTGTGGTATATTCTCAGGTCCTGCTAGTGTATTATTATTCCTTACAGTATAGATTGTACATTCTTCTTACTATGAAATTAATGACAACTTATTAGAACCAGTTGTTTCTAGAGTCAAAGTAAGTACTCAATTGAAATAAACTAATACATTGGTTAGCTGGTTGGTTGGTTGGTTGGTTGGTATACAGCAATGGGTTATTTTATGCCAAAGTCTCCAGTAGGGTTTCCATTATATAGAGTATAAAAATGTATATTTACAAGCATATTCACTCTTTCACTCCCACAGGGATACTGGTATCCCAGTCAAATTTAATTGTCATTTTAACCCTTAAGAAATCATACTCAAAGCATAATTTTGAATATCGAAAACTTGTAAAATTATTTTTTTTCTTTTTCAAATAAATAATTGCCAAACAATTTCAATTTAACTTGGTAGTGAAAGGGTTAAAATGGAATTATATCTAAACATTTTTTTAAATTGGTCATGAAAGCGTTAAAGGTGGAGCTTATCTGTAAAAGGCTTGTAGCACAAAGATCTTTTTTAAAATAAACAATTTCAATTGGTAGTAAAAGGGTTAAACAGGTAAGCACTTCATATTTAGTTGCAATATCAATGCATTGTCACAACAAAGATGACTGCCACCATAAAATAACAGACACGTATAGAGCTATGGAAGTACACTTAGCTTAATGATTATCACTAGCAGGACCTGTGGATATACCACAGTTTGATAATTTAATTATTAAAACGTTTGATATGTTTACTTAGCTATTGCCAAATAGTTCAATATGCAAAAACTATAATAATTTTGATTTAAATCTCTCTCTCTCTCTCTCTCTCTCTCTCTCTCTCTCTCTCTCTCTCTCTCTCTCTCTCTCTTTTCCTTCTTTTCATCTTTTCAATGTTTGATTAAGATTATCGCTTCTGCATGCTCACCCTCTCTCTCTCTCTCTCTCTCTCTCTCTATCTATCTATCTATCTATCTACTTACTCTCTTTCTTTCTTTCTTTCTTTTTTTCTTATTATATTTTTTCTGTGTAGCATATCCTTTCTCTTTCCTTTCTTTCTTTACAATAAAAATGGAATGGTCCATTATTTAGCTCAGGTGACAACACCCATAAGAAATAAGAATTTGGTAGATAAGTAACACCAGATAATCAGGATTTACATTTTTGCATTTCCTCTTGGATGATTTGAACAGTCTCATTTTTAACCAGAGGGTGTTGCAAGATGATAACGGTCATACAAGTAAGTATCACAAGTATTAATATATAGATAATAGGAAATGGAATCAGTGTCTCAAGTTCAAATACTGGACAAGACTGTTTGCATTTTTTCAATTTGCACTAATGTTGTTGGGAAAGGCATTAATCCATCTCTTCTACCCTTCCCCATCTATGGGTAAATAGTAGTACAGACTGAGTCTATGATGGATAAACATAGATGTGTATAATGTTACTAAGCTCTTCAACTGAAATTCACTATAAACTTGTTAATATGTATGGCGAATATGTAATAAGCAGGAAGCAGTATTGATCTGATTTAATGTATTCACAGTGAGGCATACAAATTTGCTGGACATCTGAATGTAGATGTATCCACATTCATCAATTACAAATGCTAATATTGTGCACATTAAAGCTTCTTTGGTTCTACAAGATGGTCAGTGCCAATTTTGTAAAAATGGCTGTGCAACTTGATCTTTTTAAGTCAGTTGTCCATGAAATTGTCGTCACAAAGTTGGAATATGAGTAAACGTCATCTCATTGGGTCATAAAGCAATGCACTAAATTTTTAGTGATGCTGTATTCACCACCACACGGTCTTAACTTAGTTTGTTCAGATTACCATCTGTTTTGGATTCTTCAAGTGACTTTTATCTGGGGTGCAATTTTACACAGATGACACTTGTTGCAGAGGTGCAAGGATCGCTCTATTTGCTTGATACAATGTTCTTTAAGGATGATATTTCTGCACACGTGTATCAATGGGACAGTGTATGAATATTGATGGTGATAAAGTTGACAAGTTGCATAGTAGAAGAATTATATATATTTACCAACCCCTCTGCACGACCAAGGTCAATTTCTTAAGCGGAGTTCAGCAGGTTTGAATTCAGAGTTTTCCTTCTCCTAGACTGATTGCCTAACCAAGGTTAAAGAGCCCAGTCTACCCTACTATTTACCCATAGCTGGAGGGAGAGTAGAATTCATACCTTTCCCAACGGTATTAGCGCTAAGTGAAATGCAATTACCACGTCAGGATTTGAACTCGGGGTGACGAGTCTATTTCCCATGACTTTAACCATTACACCACCCGCTTCCTTAGTAGAAGAATTATAAGGTTTGGGTTTGATACCAGCCCTCACCAACTCAGTGTGTGAGTAACAGGTGAGCAACCATAAGGAATCTGATCTTTCTGATAAAATAAAACCGGAATTCTTCCAAGCTGAAGCCATGTTAATACTATCATATGGTTGCACCTCTTGGACTTTAACAAAAACTGGAGAAAAAGCTAGATGGGAACTACATAAGGATGTTGTGTGTTGCTTTGAACAAATCATGGAAGCAGCACCCTATGAAAAAGCAGCTGTATGGCCACTTACATCCCATCTCACAAACTATCCAAGTAAGACAAACAAGACATGCTGAGCAGTGCTGGAGAAGTTAGGATGAACTCATTAGCAACATTATCTTATGGACTCCTACACAAGGACACACTAGTCAACCAGCAAAAACTTACATTCATCAGATTTGTGCAGATACTGGATGCCGTCTAGAGGATTAGCCAAAATTGATGATGGATAATGACACAAGGCAAAGAGAGTCAAGAGAATGCATACTGTTGGCATACCTTGATGATGATGTTGATGATATATATATATATATATATATATATATATATAGTCATCCACATACAGTCCTGTTTTGACATATCACATCTTTTCAGTGCAGCTAGACTTTGTAAGCTGCTTCAAGCCAGAATTGAAACTCAACTGATTTTTTGTCAGTCAGAGCCTCTAACCAGTGGGCTATCAACACACCCGCTAACAGAAGGGAATTTTTACTTATAAATACATACATATATGAAGCTATTAAAAGGGAGCTCTATCTGTTTTAATGAGAGATACAGAGAGAGAAAGATAGAGAGAGAGAGAGAGAGAGGGGGAGAGAGAGAGAGACAAATAAAAAAATATGCACAATTATAATTCAGTACCATGAATAAGTTGCTAACATCAAAATCTTAAATCTCTACATTTTAATACATATCTTATTATAATGGAGATTGTGTGTTTTTCTGTCTGTAACCGAAACTATATTACTACTCAAGTCACAATTCCCTTACGTCACATTCTCCATGATTCTATTTCTATTTAAACCTCAATTAATAATAAAACTGATTGACATTATTAATACTGTTGGCCTTACCTAAATACTAATAACATGCAATTGTATTTATATATACAACAAAATACCAGTTTTCAGTGTAAACGTAAAGCTAATTTGCATATTGATATTAAAAAAAACTGATTTTAATAAAAATGTGCTTGGTATTATTGATTTTTAATTGTTTGGTTTTATCTTAATGAATATGATTAAAAATCTCTTCAATAAATCCTAAAAGAAATTCATTAACAAGAAGAAATAACTGTAATTTTATTCTTTACTTCCTATTTTAACTAAATAGTTAAATTAGGAAAATTTAGCATTGAAAAATGGAAGTAATGAAAGAGTAAGTTTCAGTTGTTCTATTTTCCGATTGTACCCCCTCCGTTTTAAATCTTTTTATCTGAATTCTTAATTAGTTTCCTTAGCCTTTCTGATTTAATCTAATATTTTATTACATTTAAACTTAAATACTTGCACCCGGAGGGTGCATATATTTGCTAGTTTACATAATTACTTTTATTCATATTTACATATTTACATTTTAATACATACATACATATACATATATACACAATTGGTTGAGAGCATCAAAATCTTAAATCTTGCCTTTTCAAATCTATAGGAAAATCATAGAACTCATATTAATTATTCTATGTAAAATGTTTTATTAGACAACTGAGAATATCAAATCATTTACTCTAAATATTTAATTGAACTGTTGTTGATAAAATTAAATTCAGTTAAAATCTAATATCTATTAGTTTATTTTAAAGCACTATATGTATCATATATGATACAGAAATTTTAATGGAATTTTCTTTTAGACTTGATAAAGAGATAAACGTTTACAGTTAAAGCACTCCATATTTACAAGTCCTTGTAACTAAATGATAATCCAGTCACAACGTGATTTATGAGCATCTCAGACAAGCTCATAGTTTTTTAAATTATTATTTTATTTAATAGCAATTTGAATGCAGTTATTTTGATGCAGTTCATTTGTAGATATAGTTAGTATAATTTTGGAAGCTTTTGTTGTGTAATGGTTATTGTTGTAGGAAATGGATATGGTGAACCAAGTTCAATACCCTTAGAAAAGGTATGGAATCAGATTCTGATACAACTATTCTCGCTCCAGCTATGGGGAAATAGTAGGGCAAACTTGACTCTTTAACCTGGGTATGGCAACAAGAAAGAAAACTGAGTTTAAACCTGTCAATTTCTTGAATGGAGTTTAACAGATTTGAATTCAGAGTTATAGCTATACATCTAACTATTCTCGCTCCTGCTATGGGCAAATAGTAGGGCAGACTGGGCTCTTTAACCTTAGTATGGCAACCAGTCTAGGAGAAGGAAAACTCTGAATTCAAACCTGTTAAACTCTGTTTAAAAATTGACCTTGTGTCACATCTTACTCATATGTTGGGTAAATATATATAGTTGGTACCAGAATTATTCCCCCCTCTCCCATAATTATGAATGAAGTGTTAATACCTCTAATTTTCATGGAAATTTTATGACCATTTTTTCACTAATGATGAAATAGTGGATTTGAAAGAATGTGCAGTTATTCTCACAACAAAATGTTATCTTAATGTCAAACAATAATACTAAAAAAGATGAAATAAACATTCAACATAGGACAAAGTAATTGGCCCTCTTAACTTAATAATCAATTGTGTAACCTTTATCTATGTATTAATACTTGTGTTCCTTAATTTTTCTAGCAGTATCATCTTGCAACACCTTCTGGTCAAAAATGGTACTGTCCAAATCATTCAAGATGAAATGCAAAAATGTAAATCCTGATTATCTGGTGTTGCTTATCTGCCGAAATTCTTATTTCTCATGAGTGTTGTCACTTCAGCTAAATAATGGACCATTCTGTTTTTATTATAAAGAAAGAAAGGGAAGAAAAGACACATGCTACACAAAAAATGTAATAAGAAAGAAAGAGAGTTGGGGAAAGATAGAAAGAGAGGCTGAGCATGTGGAAGCTATAATGTTAATCTGTTTCAATCAAATATGAAAAGATGAAAAGAAGGAAAGAAAGAAAAAAAAGAGTGAGAGAGAGTTAAATCAAGATTATTATACTTTTTACATACTGAATTATTTAGCAATAGCTCTTAAGTAAACGTATCAAAGTTTGTAATAATTAAATTATCATACTGTGGTATATCCACAGGTCCTGCTAGTCCTCAATTATTGCCTTTAATCATTTTTAATAGTTCCTTACAAGATCACTACAGATACTAACAGATAATATTTGGTCCTATTGGCTGGGGCTGTAGAATATACCAACTGCACCTCTGCAGAAGGGTAAATGCTCACTCCCAATGGGGCCACTTGTTGGCTGTGAGTGGTGACCAGTGATGCTTTGAGGTCAGAATCTTCATGACTGAACAGTCCATGACATGCAGCATTCCACTTTGGTCTTTACTTGTGCTAGACAGGCAGTCAGGAAGCCCCTTCTGATCAATCGGTTGTCACATCAAGCCCTAGCACCTATATGATTGCCCCAACCATATTGCTATTATGGCAAACCCACAACCTTACTTATATATATGTTAGAAAGTGGTGGCTGAGGGTCTTAGTGTCTTGGGTATAATGTAAACTGCATCTAGTGGTGAGGTTCCAGTTCTGGAAGTCTGGTGAGTGTGTAGTACCTGTTCATTGCCATTACTCCCTGTCCACTTTGACTCGGACTGGTTGTACCTTTTAGGATCCCATCTTTGAGTTAAATAGAATGTTTAAAAACAATGAGTTTGAAAAATGTGTTTGAAAAAAAAATGGTGTTTGAAAAAAAAATTGAATACCCATCAAATATGAATAAAACAAAACATCTTCAGTATAAAATAACCCAAGGATTGATATTCCATAAAACTCAACCGACTGACCAATCAACCAACCAATATCTTAATTTGCTGTCATCTAAGTATTTCATAACAATTTGTACCATGTGTTTCAGATCATTATTTTTCTATGTATTGTTTAAAATCATCATTGGATTTTTTTATCAGTTAAAAACTCTATATAATTTATAAAGACATAGTGAGATTATAGTATTTTATCTAAGTTTTTGAGAAATCATATGTAGATTTCCTAATGCTTTAGTTGTTTCATTTTAATTTTAATTTCAGGTGCAGTTACCTGAATATCAGATTCGTCAACTATGTATGGCATCGCGTGCTATTTTCTTGGAACAGCCGATGCTTTTGGAACTGTCTGCCCCTGTCAATGTGATGGGTGACATCCATGGCCAATATGATGATCTCTTAAGACATTTTGATAATTGTGGTTACCCTCCAAAGGCAAATTATATCTTTTTAGGAGATTATGTTGATAGGTAAGTGATATTTTTACACTTATGAAAAATTCTAAATAGAAATAAATTCTTGTGCTTTTTAGATTCATTGTTATATACCTTCTGTTCTGGTGGGTATATATT
The DNA here is from genome assembly GCA_023376005.1 of Doryteuthis pealeii. Classification (NCBI taxonomy): domain Eukaryota; kingdom Metazoa; phylum Mollusca; class Cephalopoda; order Myopsida; family Loliginidae; genus Doryteuthis; species Doryteuthis pealeii. Next base: position 92,863,457 of record CM042143.1, on the reverse strand, counting down.
AAGTTAAGAGTTTGTTTCTATTCTTTTTATAAGACAACCGTGGTTATGCCCTCATATTTAAATCTTTACTTACTATCTGGAGTAGTTGGCTATTACTTCTTGTTCTCTTCTGTTTCTTGTAGTCTGTAGCTATCTTAATGGCTCCTATTTCTTCTCACTGTTTTTTTTGTTGACTGGTCTGGTTCTGCTACAGGTCTGCTCCTTCAAGATGCTGGTCTGATTATCCAAGGCTGTCATTAGTTCTCAGAGACAACGCAAGGCATATGCTTTGTTGTGATCACATTTTTATTAACTTCAGAACCAGAAATTTCTAGCTAGGATTCACAACTGTATACAGAGAGTAAAGCAAGTCAGTGCTTACATTAGGGACTCATGGCTCAACTGTCTCTAAGCTAACTGAAACTTCTGTTCCCACAGTCTTCATAACCGGAAGGAGTTGAGTCAGATTGAGGTTACGAAGCATCAGTCACTTAACGGCTAAGATTTGAATTTCAACAACTCTGAATTTAAAATCTGTTCCTATGCTAACCATTTAAAAAACGACGGTACTCATCAGTATACAACATCATGAGAATTTTATCAATTTTCAAGGATTGTAATTATTGAAGATTTTTATCAACAGAAGATTTTTATTAACAGATTCAAGCAGCTTATGGGGTTGCTTGAAGGTAAGGAAGATATTTAATCAAATTCCCACTCACCAAATATTAGTATACCCATGATATACTAACACTGAATCAATGGAAGAAAAAACAAGATAATCTCATTTATATATACATACATATTAGAGCCAGTTTAGCTCAGTTGGTAGAGCACCCACTTAGGAATCACAAGGTTCCTGGTTTGATACCTGTCCCCACAAACACAGCACATTAGTAGCACAGATTAGGTAATCTAATCTGTGCAGTAAATTCGGGAACTGACAGTAGGTGTGGTGCTCCACCCAGCATAAACAATTTCCCTGGTATAGCTCTAGTAAAAAGGGATAGACTCCCTTGCTGTCCACTTGATACCGACAATAGGCCATTCTGCCAACTTTACTTTTACTTACTTTTATACATACAGAAACATTTAATATGTATGTAATATACATTAAGGTAATATTGAAAAGAATACACAAATGTGTCTCAGCTAGAAATATGCATATATTGTTCTATGAACAAGTAGTGTATGAAAGGGGTACAAAAACAGAAAAAGTCCTAGTTGATGATGGAGAGTACAACAACCATAGCCTGGAGAGGTGATAACAAAGACCAAAGGAAAAAGTAGCTGATGATAGTTTTTTTTTTTCAGATTGATATGTAACTCCATGAGCCCCCTAAGGGACATACCCATTCTCCAAGGGAGACAACTATTTATTGTCTCCCTACCCCTTTCTTTTAATTAATTCCAGATACTTTTTGTCAATGGCTACTTTTAGTTAGTCTAATTTAGAGCAATACTTGTTGGTATAAAGTGTTTGTTCTCTATAAGGAGTTTTTTTTAAATTCATATCATCATCTCTCAAAGGACACTGATTGACCTTTGATATAATTAGTGCTGTTTCCTTTCACTTTTCCCATGCTCTTTCATGTTTCACATTGGTGTACAATATCTACTTTTCATTGACTATCATTGCTTGTTTGAAAAACAGTACATTTTTATGACCTTTAGATAGTAAATCATATATAGAAATACTTTCCAATAGGTTTTATCTATTGTACAGAAGCCATACATCTAAGTGGCTAACATAACCAAATCTACAATTATATACAGTACACAAATGTATCTTCATAATCATTTTAAACAGATAAGCACTTTATATTTAGCTGCAATATCAATGCATTGTCGTAACAAAAAATGACTGCTGCCATAAAATAACAGACAAGCATAGAGCTGTGGAGGCACAGTTAGCTTAATGGTTATCATCATAGGAAATTGAATCAGTCCCTCAAGTTCAAATCCTGGACAAGACTGTTTGCATTTCACTTTGGACTAATGTTGTTGGGAAAGGCATTAATCCACCTCTTCTATCCCCCCAACTATAGGTAAATAGTAGGACAGACTGAGATTTTTTTAACCTTGGTTAGCCAGTCAGTCTAGGAGAATGAAAAAATCAAACCAGCTTTACTTAGTTTAAAAATTGGCCTTGTGTCATGGTGGAGGTCTTGGGTAAATACAAACATACCCAAGTTGATACAAATTATTCTTAATGCATAATTTATATGTATTGAGTCAGTTTGTTATATCTATCTATTATTATACTAAAGCTGAGATTTGGAGCATTCAATCCCTAAAGGCTTTTTTGTTTGTGACCTTGATCACACGAAATTTGTCTCTAATTATTCCTTAGTTTTAGCTCAACCTACTGTTTGAAAAAAACCCCACTTTAATTGGTTTAATTGGTTGGAATTTGCAATTAAGTCAAATCTTGACTCATCCCTGTTTTTACATCCTACGTGCCTCCCCTTTTTACCCCTATACGCCAAGGAAGGGGTGATGAAATTGATCACAAGTAATATTACTACAAAGGCAGCACTCAGCCCCCTCCCAACATCCTATAACTCTAGAGTCACCTGTCTTACATTCAACTACGAAAAACCCCACCCCGCCCCACAATAAAAATTCTGATGTCTATTTCAATTGTCTAGGTCAATTCATTGAAAAATCCATGTTTTTTTTTTTTAATACAATTCTAACCTTTATGTTTGTACCAAAACTCAGGGAAGTTTTCGATTTTAATTAAATTTTCAGTGTTGATTTAGCAATGAATTAATTTTTATTCTATTTTAAAACTTAACCTTGTCTTCCCCTGTTTTTTGGGTACAAAATAACGGTGTGTATATATGTGATTGATACTATTTTCTACATAAATAAAAGACTAGACCAAACGTATGAATAGAAGAAAAACAAATTTTTGGTACTCTTGCGGAGAACTGTCCTGGCACCCTGCCTCAAAAAATCTTCCGGGGCTGCTGTAAAATGAAATTTAAAAAAAACACCAGCTCACGATTGAAGTCCGTAGCCGAAGCGTGTTACTGATAAAAAAAAAAACTTGTTTGGGTTTGAGGTTGGGGTTGGGGTTTAGATTAGTTTAATGGAAAATAAATAATTTGGGCTCTGTTTTTTATAACCCAGAAAAAACAGAACCCAGACATTTTGTAATAAAACTGTTAATTTTAAGTAGGGTGGGGTTAGAGTTTAGGTTGGGGTTGGGTTTCAGGAAAAAACCCCTAAGTTGGTGTGTTTTCTTTGTTTTTTTTTGTTTTTTTTTTTGCAAGTGGCCCCGCTTCGTCTATGGACTTCAATCGTAGCTGGTGTTTTTGTTTTTTTTCAGCAGCCATCGGCTAGCGTTTTTTGAGGCAGTAGGCGGGACGGTTCTCCGAAGTGTACCGTTTTTTTTTGTTTTTTTAAAGAATCGTTTCGAGATAGTAATAAGTACTGAAAATCAAAAAAATAAAATGAAAATGAAAACTAAAAAATAATTTTTGGAGTATTATTTGGGTAATATTTGCAGTGTTCTGTCCTGGATTCCTGCCTCAAAAATCGTAGCCAGTGCTGCTGAAAAAAAAAACAAAAAAAAAAACACCTGCTACGATTAAAATCCGTAGCCGAAGCGGTGTAAAAAATAGAGTTAGGGTTTAAGGCTAGGGTTTCGGTTGGGGTTAGGGTTAGTTTAATGGAAAATAAATAAATAATTTGAGTGACCCAGAAAACAGAACCACAAATTTGTAATAAAGCTTAATTTTAACTAGAGGGGGTTGGGGTTGGGTTTTTCAGAAAACGCCCTAATTTTGTTTTTTTCTTTTTTTTCAAGTGATACCGCTTCGGCTATGGACTTCAATCATAGCTGGTGTGTTTTTCAACAGTCTGTGGCTAGCAGTTTTGAGGCAGGAGGCCAGGACGGAACTCTGCAAAGATTACCATTATTTGTATTATTCAGTCAATTGTCCTCATCTTCATTGTTATCTGTACAGCGTTTCGACCAATGTGCCCTCCGGCCTTCTTCAGGTATTTCTGGTCAGACACAGAGAACCTTCTTGTAATAGGAGCCATCACAGAACTTTGAACCTAACTCTTTATTCAGCCCACACGGGTATCAGTTCTCATTCCACTAACAATATCTGAGGTACAGGTGTTAAGCTATGTTAATTATATCTATGTTACTGCTGCCCTGACCAGAATTGAACCTGCAGTCTAGAGATAACTGTCATTTAGAACTGTCTTAACCTAACTCCTTTATCTACTAGGTTATGTGTCTAATGGACAATCCAGTGTGAATTTTTTTTCAAGTGCAAAGTTAGAATTTATTTTGTAAAAACGAATTTTAAGTAGCTTCTGGCAGATCAAGATGTCGAAATTGACCGAAAACATCGTTTTAAATGTATCAAAAATAGATTAAATGTGTAATATTATTTTTGCTTTTTTGCTTATGCTCATTATGTTACTTTTTCGACTTAAAACTGACCTTAAATTGTTTTAATGAATTTTAATTCATTTTTAAAATGAAAAGCAGATGATATTTTGGAAGATCGTACTCTTTTCCTAATTCCAATCATCTAGCGAGAGCTACGGGTGGACCAACGGCCAAAAACAAGTTACGACAAGAAGTTTTTTTAAAAATTTCTATGAAAAATCAAGTAATGGTCCGATTTTCACGAAAATTCCATAACTATTTACCCTTGGATGTAAATATGTCTGAAAACTCTCTCTGTGTTCCTAATTTTTTTAGTCGGTCATGGACTGGGTACTTTAGCTAGTATAATTATAATATATACTAGACAAAAAGTGACCTGTAAACTAATCCTAAACCCCAACCCTAACTCAAACCCAAAACCCGATTTTTTTTTTTATTCAAGTAACACTGCTTCAGCTACGGACTTCAATCGTAGCTGGTGTTTTTTTTTTAATTTTATTTTACAGCAGCCACCGGCAAGCATTTTTTAAGCAGGGTGCCGGGACAGTTCTCCGCAAAGAGTACAAAAAATTTGTTTTTCTTCTATTCACACGTTCGTCTAGTCTTTTTATTATGTAGAAAATAGTATCAATCACATATATACACACCGTTATTTTGTACCCGAAAAACAGGAAGACAAGGTTAAGTTTTAAAATAGAATAAAAATTAATTCATTGCTAAATCAACACTGAAAATTTAATTAAAATCGAAAACTTCCCTGAGTTTTGGTACAAACATAAAGGTTAGAATTGTATTAAAAAAAAAACATGGATTTTTCAATAATTGAAATAGACATCAGAATTTTTACTGCGGGGCGGGGTGGTGTTTTTTCGTAGTTGAATGTAAGACAGGTGACTCTAGAGTTATAGGATGTTGGGAGGGGCTGAGTACTGCCTTTGTAGTAATATTACTTGTGATCAATTTCATCACCCCTTCCTTGGCGTATAGGGAGTGCAGTAGGATGTAAAGAAGGGATGAGTAATTTTAATTATGTTAACCAATTAAATGTTTTTTTTAAGATTTTTTTTTCAAATATTAAATATATGATTTTATTAATTTGTTTCAAAATTTTTATTAATTAGGTAGTTTTTTATTTTTAGTATTATATAAAAAGAGCACGTATGTACAGATGTCTAAGATTGTATTGAAATTCACCATTAACCTTAATGTTTTTTCAAAGTATGAGTACAGGAAATAGAATCTGTTGATCAGGTCACAAACAAAAAGCCTTTAGGATTGAATGCTCCAAACTCAGCTTTAGTATAATAATGATAGATAGATGTTTGTTTATTATTAAAAATAGTACAATTGCAGTAAATTGTATTTACATTAAATGTTAAGCTAGGTATACCAAAAAATTGTTGCTACATTAAAAACGATTAAAATTAATATTCATTATTTAAGTCAAACTTTTGTCTAAATCAATAAGTAGTCACACAATGACATCAAAAAAGAAAAATATCATTACATATGCAATTTTATTTTAATACATTTAAAAAGAATTGTTTTGGTCAATTTTGACGTGATCCGCCATTCTATCTCTTTTTCAAGGGTTTTAAGCCACTTGTTTACAATTTAAATGTATATTCACGATTGCAAAAAATTTACCAAAAAATCAGGTAATATCCGTATTAATGAAATTTTCAGTATTGATTTATCAATTAATGAATTTTAGTGCATCGGTTATTTATTTCAAAAACTTTAATTTAGTATTTTGTTATTGAAAATTTAATATATAAAATTCATTTAAATATGAAAAACAGATGTTAAGGTTAAAATGTATATTTTAGATTCTAGAAATAAATATCTACTTAACACTAACCTTATTTTAGTACTTCAAAGATACGTTTTGAAGAAAAACTCTGAAAATGTACCCACCTTCTTAAGCAGAAAAAAAAAATATCGATAATAAGCATAAATAATTATCGAATGAGTAAAAAAGAAATCTCCAAAAATGAATTATTATTATTTTCTTACTTTTTTTTTTTCGATTTTCGGTATTTAATTTCTCATAGAAACCACCGTAATTTTTTTTATTCATAACTTCGGTCTTTATCTCTTTATTTTCTACTGTAGTTAGTAAACTATAGACCAACTGAAAAATATTATATTTCACGTTTGAATTCGTTATTCTTCTTTCAAAACGTTTTAGTTTCACTGGATATATTTATCCATATTTATATCTAAGAAATATGAAAATAAATAGTATGTGGGTATATTTAATCCCCATTTTTAAACGCTTGAAGGATTCTTTCAAAGCTTTTCGTACGTTAGACAATTTTAAATTCAGTTTTTCTAACTGCTAATTCGCTATTAATAAATTTGATCACTGTTAAAATGGATAATTTATTTAAGAAATATGAATAGATTATAAAAATATTGATAGAAAAGGTTTTCAGTTTTTCTTTTTTACCATAAGATTCAACAGCAGAGAAGATAAGATGGCATACAGAAATAGGAGCAAATGGGGCGTGCGATTGTAGCTGCGAATATCAGCAGAGCAGCTATTTTTAAGATTCGAAAAATCGTTTGATTTTGGTTATTAATTAATTATATCCCTTAATCAGTAAAAATCAATAACCAAATTTGGAGTGTTTCTTAGTTAGAACAATGTCAATGTGTATGCAAGATTTTAAATCTGAGTGACCTCCCTTTTGGAGTTATACGTCGACATGTACATACCAAAATCTCTCCTTTATATATTAGATGTTTGTGTGTGTATATGTGTACCAGTCCCTCTGCAGGAATAGGATGTAACACAAGGTCAATTTCTTAATTTCTTATTAGATTTCCATATACCACAGTTGAATGAGCTGTATAGCTTTATTGAATTATAAAATAACTTGATTAGTTAAGTTAAAAGTTAAAGTTTATAGAACAATGACATCGTTATATGCATTAAAAAAATTGAAATAGTTTATTATAGATTATCTTAATTGATCATCTAGATATATAAATGAATTATTTATATTATATCTACATCTAGTTAATAAATGTTATGCTTAAGTAATAGGTACCAGGTACTTTTCACAATAACACAATTTTTCATTAATGGAACTCCCCTTTTTCGGCATACATGTCCGGTACCTAAACTTTGCCCCCTCCTCCCTGGTATAATGAATGTTCAAAAATAGGGAAAATAAATAAAGAAGTGTGTACACAGAAAATATCTCCGCATACCTGATTAAATAAGAACAAAAATGGAATGCAGAAAAGTGGACAACACCTGATGAAGAAGATATGCATATACCCCAGCCAATACAAGTAAGAAGAACACAAAACATGATAGGAGCAGACATTAGAATTTAATAAGAAGACTATGCAACAATATATGTGATTATAATATATATATTCCACAAAAAACCAAAGGTTGAAATTATTTGAGAGCAATCAAATAATAAAGAGAATGAGAAAAAATTCCTATTTGTCTTATCACTTTTGTTCAAAGGCTTTTTTCCTATTTAGTTTAATGACACAAAACACATCTCAAAATATTTCTTAGTTTTAGGATTAAATTATGTTTGAAAAAAATCCATTTTATTTTATTCTAATTAGTCATAATTTTCAATTAAGTCGAAAACTCACTCATCCCATATATATATATATATATATATATATATATATATATATATATTACAGTCATCCACAGACACCATGTTTTGGCGTTTCAGTGTGGTTAGATATTGCAACTACTTCTAGCCGGGAGTGATCCTGATTGATTTTTCATCAGTCTGATTTCTTAACCCCTCGGCCATCAGCAGCTACCAGTATGAAGCAGAATTTTAACTGATAACTACATACATAAGTAGAGAACTCAAATCTATGAATAACAGAGAGACTTGCTTACACTAACGGTAAACATCAGTTAAATTTCCTTCCAGAGAGCCCTACTAGGTTTTGGGAGCATATATATATATATATATATATATATATATATATATATATTATGTAAATAATGTGGGTGCTATATTTATAAGAAAACAGTTCTCAATATCATTGATAGAGCATTTATATTTAAGTTAAGGTAGCATGGATATGGAGCCAACAACGCCTGCTTACTGAAAGTTTCTCACCTATGCGATCTTCAGACCAAACAAGAATTGCTTTGAAGATTGCATAGGCAAGAGACTCTCAGTAACCAGGTGTTGCTGACTCCATGTCTACGCTAGTTATCTTATATATACTAGCAAATATATGCACCCTCCGGGTGCAAGTATTTAAGTTTTAATATTATAAAATATCATATTAAATTAGAAAAGCTAATGAAACTGAATAAGAATGCAGATAAAAAGATTTGGAACAGAGGGGGTATGATTGAAAGATAAAACAACTTTGATATTAACTCTTCCATCATTTTCCCTTACTCCCTTCTTTCATTGGTAATTTTTCCTAATTGAACTATTTAGTTAAAATAGGAAGTAAAGAATAAAATTACAGTTATTTCTTCTTGTTAACGGATTTCTTTTAAGATTTATCTCCGAGATTTTTGCTCATATTCATTAAGATAAAACCAACCAATTAGAAATCAATAATACTAAGCAGATATTTATTAAAATCAATTTTTTAAGATCAATATGCAAATTAGCCTTCCCATTCACACTGTAAACCGCTATTTTGTTGTATATATAAATACAATTGCATATTATTAGTATGTAGCTCCGGCCAACGCCGGGGGTCCAGTGGCTTCGGCCCTGGATCTTTACGAGTTAATAGCGTCGATCCCAGGGGGCTATCCCCCCAGGCAACACCTGCCCCTCGATTTAAAGGGGCAGGGCTGGGTTTATTGCCCAGTGCCTGAGGCGCCCCCCTTGAGGGGGAATGCCGACGGGATCGACGCAATTTTTCACCTGCCATTCCATGAGCTTCGGCTTGTGGGTGGTCCCATGTTAATAGGGACTTTGTGCCTGACCCGTACAAGTGGGGTACGCGGTAAATATCATGTAGATATGGTCAACAGTCTTAATAATGTAAAACTATTTTATTTATAATGGAGGTTTAAATGAAAAATAAAATCATGGAGAATGTGATGTAAATAACAAAGGGAATTGTGACTTGAGTAGTAATATAGTTTCGGTTAGAGACAGACAAACCTACAATCTCCATTATAATAAGATATATATATATATATTGTAATTTATATATATATATATATATATATATATATATATATATATATAAATTTAATATTGTAATTTAATTCTTTGCTGCTGTATTTTCTATCTTTTCCAGGGGATGTCATTCATTAGAGACCATCTGTTTAGTATTGGCATATAAAGTGAAATATCCAGAGAATTTTTTTCTTCTTCGAGGGAATCATGAATGTGCATCAATTAATAGGTAAGTTACTATTTAATATACATGAAGTAAATATTTTGTGATTTGCTTGAAGCATTGCTAAACAAAGTTATAAAGTATTTTATTATATTTTATTTATTTATTCATTTATTGCAATGCAAAACTAAGTGTCTAAGGTCTTATTGATATTGAAGTATCTTCATCTTCAGAGACGTTTTTACTATTAAAATGGATCAATTGGTACAAATTACGAAGTCGTTATGTGCGTCGATACAGCAACAACAAAAGTTGCACGAGGAACGCAATCAACTGGTTCATAAGCATTTGGAACAAATACAAAGTCAACTATTAAAACAACAGGAGAATTTCAACAAACTGCTAACAAATCAAGTAGTCCAAGAAAGAGGATCAATGATCTTCTCGGCGGAAGGAATTGCAAACTCTCTCTCAGAATTTCACTATGACCCCAACAACGGTATGACGTTTCCAGCATATTATAGGAGATATGAGTCTATCTTTTCAAAAAGGTGTCAACTGTGGTCCGACAAAGAAAAAGTGACATTGTTACTTCAGAAATTGAGTTCTCAAGAAAATACGAAATATACAAATTTGATACTACCTAATAAACCAGAGGAAATTTCGTTTGACGAAACGATTAAAACATTGTCGAAAATCTTCGACAAACGTGATAGCCTTTTCCATACGCAATATAAGTGTTTAAATATCGTCAAACTGGAAAATGAGGATTTCGTTTCTTACGCCGGTACAATCAACTCTCAATGTGAACTGTTTAAAATAAACGAAATTTCAAAGGACATGTTCAAATGTTTAATCTTTGTGCAAGGGTTAACTGCACCAAAAGACAAAGATATACGTTCCAGAATATTAACAATCATGGAACAGGACCCAGAAATCACTTTACAAAAAGTAACTGAGGAGTGTCAAAGATTAATTAATGTCAAACGCGATAACTCGTGTATCGAAGAAAAAATATTTCGTAGGTACAAAGGATAAAACAAAGAGTCCCCAAAAGTAAAGAAAAGAATTTTCAATGCAAAGTTTATGGGAAAAAAAATAATACAAGAAGGGATTGTTATTTTAAAAATAAACCTTGTTTTAATTGTGGAATTATAGGTCACACATTTTCTGTATGTAAAAAAAAGGAAAGAACAAAAGCCCAACAATAAGGTAAATAGTGTTTTATCCAAAAAAGAAATCAAAGACAACGGGAAAAGAAAATACGTTGACATTAAAATTAATGGACAAACAGAACGATGTTTGTTAGACACGGGTAGTGACATTTCACTTATTGACGAATCAACTTGTGTCTGTTCGGTATTGACTGGATAATTTTATTTGATTTATGGGAGCTGCCTATAAACTCTTTTTGTAATAAATTAGATGCTACAGAAAAAAATAAATTCAGACAAACAGAGGAATTTTTAACAGAACTAAAAAACGAATTTCCTCAAGTATTTTCTGAAGGTTTGGGTTGTTGCACGAAAACCGAAGTAAGATTCGAAATTAAAGAAAATGCAAAACCAGTTTTCAAACCTAAAAGAAATGTACCCTTTTCATCTTTTGAGATAATAAACAAAGAACTCGAAAGACTAGAGAAAGTCGGAGTGATTGAAAAGGTGGATTAGACAGTATACATAAAGAAGAAAAACAAAAAAATAAGAGTCTGCGCTGATTTTTCGACAGGCCTAAATGACTGTAATAGCTATCCTCTGCTGACTGCAGAAAACATTTTTTCAAAGCTTAACGGAGGAAAGTTATTTTCTAAAATCGACTTGTCAGAAGCATACCTACAAGTTAAAGTCTATGAGGAATGTTCCAAATACTTAACCATCCATACGCACAGTGGTTTGTATACCCTAAAACGTCTGGCATTTGGACTAAAAGTGGCACCAAGCCTTTTTCAACAAATCATGGATGCTATGCTAGCTGGTCTAGAATACACTATGGCATATTTGGACGACATACTAATAAAAAGTGAAAATATGGAACAACATAGGAAACGTTCGGGAAGTATTTAAAAGAATTAATGAATATGGGTTTAAGCTAGAACCTGAAAAGTGTGAATTTTTTATGGATAGATTGAAATATCTGGGACATAATTGATCAAAAGGGTCGAAAACCTGACCCAGAAAGGACTAAATCCATAAGAAATATACCCTCACCGGACAATGTAATGAAGCTACAGGCATTTCTAGGTCTAGCAAGTTATTATAGTATATACATACCAAGAATGTATGAGCTAAGAGCCCATTAAATGAACTACTAAAAAAGGGTAAAAAAATGGTGTTGGAGTGCGAAAAAGCATTTCAAGGAATAAAAGAATGTCTACTATCAGACCTCACACTAACACACTTCGACCCAAATAAAGAACTGATCATAGCAGCAGATGCAAGCCAGTATGGACTCAGGGCAGTTCTACTCCATAGACTTGAAGACGGGTCGACAAAACCAATAGCTCATGCATCCAGAACATTACTACCAGCAGAAAAAAATTACAGTCAAATTGAAAAGGAAAGCCTTTCAATTATTTATGCTATCAAGAAATTTCATAGATTCATACATGGTAGAGTATTCACAATACAAACGGACCACAAACCTCTACTAATGATTTTTGGCTCTAAAAAGGGTATGCCAACACAGCAAAACCGGTTACAATGATGGGCTATTATACTTCTAAACTACAATTTCAAAATGGAGGATATCCCATCGAAAAAAATGGGTCACACAGATGATCTCTCGAAACTAATTCCAAAGAACACCAAACCATTGAAAGAAACAGTGATAGCATCATTGAAGGAGGAAAAAGAGCTTTCAGGGTTACTGATTAATACTATTTGAGAGTCACCGGTCACCCTGGAAGACATTAAAAAAGACGCTGAAACGGACGATTTTATTCAGCAAAGAAAAAAGCAAGTCAGATTGAATGAAAGAAATGGAAAGGGAACAAAAGTATCTCCATTTTCAATCTGCAATCAAAAGCTTATGTACGCTGATAGGGTGGTAATGCCACACTCTTTACAAAAAAGATGTTAAAAGAGTTTCACACAGGCCATCTGGGTATGCTCGTATGAAATCCTTGATGAGGAGTTATACGTATTGGCCACACATGGACCAGGATATTGAGAAAATGATTAAAGAATGCAGGGGTTGTCAACTAGCAGTTAAGGCCCCTCCAATTAAAACTCAATCCTGGCCAAAGACCGACATCCCATGGGAGCGGGTGCATATAGATTATGCAGGACCACTGAACGGATACTATTACTTGATCATCATTGATAGTTTTTCTAAATGGCCGGAAATTTACAAGTTCAGACACCCTACATCTATGAACACCATCAATGTTCACAGATAAAAAATTTAAAGACTACTGCTCTTCATTGGCCATAGAACACATCACGACACCTGCCTACAATCCAAGGTCCAACGGGCAGGCAGAAAGGTTTGTGGATACATTCAAAAGAGCATTAAGAAAGAACCAAGGACTAGATACGTACGAACGTAGTATACAGAAATTTCTTGCTGTATACAGGATCACGCCAAATCCAAACACTAGTGCAAAGCTATCACCAGCAGAACTAATGTTTGCACGAAAGGTAAGATCCGTATTCGACAGGTTACTACCAAGGCCGAAAAAGAACATTCCTAAAAGAAAAATGAATTTTAATACAAAAATTTATAAACCGGGTGATAAAGTTTTTTTAGGAACTATCGAACTGGAAAGAGTTACTGGGAGGATGGTATTGTTACCAAAAGAATTGGAACAGTGATCTACATAATCAAGGGAAAGCGATTTGATCACAAGAGACATGTAAATCAAATCAGGCCATGATATATTGAAAATATCGAGCATAACGATGTAGAGCTTCCTATGGAAGTGTTATACGACACATTTGAGATCACACCTCCCATTAACCAAAAAGTACCTGTGAATGTGCCACCTGCACCATCAATTTCGTATTCCCCGCAAATTCCACGAGCATCACCATCGTTAACCGTGGTGAGGAGAAAAAGTTTAAGAGAAAAGAAAGCGGTAAAACGACTACGTCCAAATCCAAAAATGAAGAACTATTAAAAGTTAAATTCCAATGGAAGAATTTAGCTCAGGGAGGGGTGATATAATGGAATGACCCATCTCCCCCATACCTTAACAGTGGCGATGGTTCTAACCACTATTTAAGAACACACAGATTACTCTGTGCAGAACTCACTTGAAGTACTTAGACGACGGACTCTCCTCCTAATACTCACGTGACCTTACTATACAACAAATTCTAACCTACTTTTAATCTGAGGATGTAACGTAGCTATTAATAAAGCTTCCTTAATTCTGAGAAAACTATATATATATATATATATATATATATATATATATATATATATATACATATGTTTTATAGTGGAATGCAAAAGAATTTATTGCTGTTTTTCTGTCTTAAAATATATTATCAAAATACTGTAGGACATAGGCTCTATTTTTGAGGTACAAATGAGCTTCAGTTACACTTGTGTTAATAAGTTCACTAAAAACATTTACATTTCCAAATTTATTGCTTGAAAGGAAAATATTATTTATAAAAGAATAAACATTAAAACATATTGCACCACATAATTCATTACATTCTGATTTATGATGTTTTTATACAATACAGTGCTATTTTTCTTATTTAAAAGAACAACAACAAAAAATTAGGGTTTTTTTTTTTGGGGGGGGGGTCATGAATGAATTAATGCCATTTTAGTTTATCTTAATTTGGAAAATTGATTTGATATACGAGGAAACTGAGTTATAAGTGAAATAAATTAAACTCGTAAGTCAAGGTACTACTGTATTACAAATATGTTGTTCTTTCAAAACATTTTATTGAGGAATATGATGCAGACATCCATGACCATCTGATCAACCAATTTTTAAAAAATATAAGATCCAAACTCATTCTATAAAATTCTTTACAGTTAATGAATGAATAACTTTAAAAAATTTAAGAATTTGTACCATTTGGATTTTTTTGGATTGTTGTCCACATCTTTATTCTTATATACATGACATTTTGGCTGATGTGCCCTCTGGCCTTCTTCAGGTGTTTCTTATTGAACTCAGGAACCTTCTTGTCAAACTCGGGAGGCTTTATGTCGTAATCAGAAGCCTTCACGGAACTTCAAACTGAACCTTTTATTCAATTCACCGAGGTAGACTGTTCTTATTCCGTTAACCATGACCAAGTACAAGTGTTAAGCTATGTTAAGTATTCTATGTTATTATCACCCTTGGTCAGGATTGAACCTGCCACCTACAGATGATTGTCACTCAGAACTGTATTTACTCAACCCTTATATCCATTATGTCATGTGTCAAAAATTCAGACAAATACTAAGAATTTGGAAACCAACAGAAAAAGGTTTCATAATTCGAATAAACTTTTTTTCAGACTTTATTTATTCTTAATCATTTTTTAACCTCTTTTTCAGAATTTATGGATTTTATGATGAATGTAAACGAAGATATAATATCAAATTGTGGAAAACATTTACAGAATGTTTTAATTGTTTGCCGATCGGTAAGTTTTTCTCTTTTAAATTTTAATTGTTGTAACATAAAATCTAATCATTCTTTGTAAAATAAGTTATTTGCATGAGTGAACATTTTTTTTAAATCTAAGTCTCAACAGATCCTCCCCAATCCCAGCCAGAAGACCAAACCTGGAATTGATTAACAAGAATTTGCCATTCCAGCAGACCAGAGGGTTAAAATGAAAGAAGGCAAAAAAATACTTGAAACTTCCTTGCCAGAGAGCTGAAAAGGCTGTGGAGCATGATGGTGACAACAATACCAATTATATCTGGAGCCCTTGGAACAGTCCCTAACTGTGGTATACTCATCTTGTATAATATACCCATAGAGTATAGCCATGGTCGTACACTTATCTTCTATCAATTCAGAGTTGCTGCTATATGTTGATTCTCTGTAATCTTTGGATCTTGGCTGGTTCTAAGCTGGTTTCTTCTGGATCTGGGATTCTTCCTGTTCTGTGTTGTTACTTTGTTTTTAATTAATGACACAAGACTTTCTTTTTTATTAGTGTTCATATTTTATTTTATAATTATCCCAGATCAAATCAAACACACAGAGAAATTGGCTATTGAGACAAGAGACACCATACGTCTTCCTTGTCCCAGTACTCAGCCTAATCTGACTTTCGTAACTACTTTAACACGACTCCTGCTGGCAAACCAGAAGAGGAGATCAACACAGGGTTAAAAAGTGTCAATCATCTTTCCTGTGTTTTTTCACTAATCATTATTTTGAATCTAAACTACATTTTCTGTACACAATAAATAGGCTATCTAGCAATTATGTAACACAAAAAACTTGAAAAGAGACTGGATGAACTGGAGATCATAGGAAGGATCAAGATCATTCAGATCACAGCACTACTAAAATCAGCTAGGATACTTACAAGAGTCCTGGATATCTGAGGAGACTTTCTGTCACTCAGATTTCTGGGAAAACTACCTGTTAGAGCTGGTGTAAACAACTCACAAAGAGTGAAATAATAATGATAATATAATAATAATAATAATGACGATGATTGTGACAACAACTACAACAACAATAACAACAAAAATAAAAAATAAATTAATGAATTTTTAAAAAAATCCCATCTCAGAGATCACTATATGTGCCAAGAAAATGAGGCCAATAACAACAATTACAACATATGGACAAACAGAAAAACAACAAAAACTAGAAAACAGAAATGAGAAGAAAAACAACTATATGGATACTTCAAGTGACAAATTGGGATGGGGGGGGGGATTGCACATGAAAAGACCTGGACATGGCTAAAAAAGAGAAACCTCAAGAGAGAAACTGGATCTCTCATAAATCTTCTTTTTTTTTTTAAAATTATAAGTCTATTTTCGAATTATAAGTCTTTCTTGTGTCGTGAGTTAACAAACATTAACATATATTTACACACACTCAGTAGTGTATTAACATTCGCATAACCAGCAGTAGCAGTATGAGGTGGCAATATTCTGGTCCTTTGATATTTAAGCAGAAGGGAGCCAACAATTAGTTCCTCTTTTTTTTCTACTTCCTACCAGCTTAGTAGAATGACAGGGAATCTAAGAGCTCTGCTGAAAACTTCAAAAACAAGCAATGGACATTTTCAAAGCAAACCCCTATAAAGACATAAAACCTTTCTTTGTCCCCATGTGCTAAAAGAATTATCTTTAAGATAAAAATATTTTATGTGTTTTTCCTTGTCTTTAAAAAAAAAATGTTTGTTATATGCAGACCTCTTTTGGTTCATTATTTCAAACTAGCAACAAAAAACGCTCGCCTGGCAGCGTAAAAATTAATTTTTGAAAGATTTTGTGCGGTTGTTAAAAAATTCAATGTCAGAGGGTTTGGATCATAAGTAAGCAAAATCATCAAATTTATTAAAGGAGTAAAAAAAATAAAACAATTTGAAATGAAAACTTAGTTCTGCCCCCCCCCCTCACACACACACACACCTCAAATAAAATATTGCATGCATCTATTGATTATTAATTAAATAATTATTTTGAATATATCACACATAAATTTTACACAAGATCGTAGGTATTTATTTATTTGTAAACTTTTTAGTTAACTTCTTGTTACTGAAAAAAAGGGTGAGAGTAAAAAACAATTTTTATAATTGCTTACTCAAATTTTGAGTGTATATAACACAGGGTTGCTTTTATTCTATGTATTCTATGTTCCCAAGGGTATTAGTCCAAACATGAAAGTAATAGTGCAACTGGAGTTCGAACTTGCTTACTGTTGTGACTGAATTTATCAGTTATAACATTGAAAATCTGGAAAAGGTTTATAACTTTTTGTACATGAACATAAATAATAGTCAACACGCAGTTCTCCAAACAGTATTACTAGCTACTTGATTATTAGTCATTTGACTACTACTACATAACTCAACTATGAATAACATCGCATATTCGTATCTTTATATGTGTTCTGTTGGACGAGTCTAACTATCTTGTAGGGGAAATATCTTCCCTTGCAACACTTACGGAGATGTCACATTTCAGCATGTTAGCAACTGTGCCATGGGGAGCCCACTCCAGTATAAAAAGTATATAAACAGAAAGGGTGCTTACCATAGCATAATGGTTAGCAAGAATTCCTAATGTTGATTTTTAGAGCTGGTTTAGAAGATTGGTACAATTTCTTCTATTTGTCCTTGTGCCATAAAGGTAAGCTTTTAAAAATATCTACTTGGAAATCTGGCGCTACACATTCTTCCTACCATTTTTATCCTCTGTTTTGCCTTGTATCATACTAAAATAAACTTAGAAAGTATCACATGAATAATATAAAGAATGTTTTACAGTTTGGTCATTCAAAATATATTTGTGTTTCTGCTTATTGTTATATTGCTTAATTTTTTATTTATACTACCACTGGCTATTGTCATCATATATTAGTCAGTTGGTTGTTTAGATTATTTAATTAATACAACAGATGAAGTCAGGGTAAAAGATTATCAACTTCAAAGTTGACATTGAATTGTTCAAGTGGTTTTCTTTTTTTAAGTGTTGAGTAAATGGAAATAGAATCACAAATGTCATTGAGTCTCAATTAACCTTTTAATAAGATATTAATGCTTCTTGAATTTATTGAATAGACATTTTAATCAGCACACACTAATGTTTGGAAAACTATACACATTTTATAAAGGATTTTTATTTCATATCTTTTTATTTCAAATCTCACTTACCTCAGACATTAATGTGTTTCTTGATTGTTTTCTTATTTAAGCCATAAACAATATTATAAAAGTTATTTAGTATGGACTGCTCATTTTAGGAGATCTGCAAATGCAATTGTGTCCTATTGGTTAGCAAGGAACAAAAAAGACTATTTCCCTTTCTTTTTATTTTTTTAGTGCCTCTTAAAATTGTGGACATCTAGGCTATCTATCTGCAAAGTAGACAAACTACTCTTTTGCTTTCGTTCTTATTTTTAATGGTCCTCATGAACTATTAAACTCATACCACACTAACATATATATATATATATATATATATATATATATATATATACACACACACACACACACACACACACATACATACACACACATACATACACACACACACATATATGTAATTATCTATTGCTTTATCCCAACCTTTCACAGGCCTACTTATATATGTATATATATATAATCACACAAACATACTCTATTTTGTCCCTCCTCTAGTTTGCACATACATACACATGGATGCACACACAAGCACCATGTGCATTGCATCACAGTAGTAGAGATGAAGAAATGCTTAATATATTGGTAATTAACGACTGCTATTACTTCTATAGACATACAGAAAGAAAATATCTAATGTGTTTGTAACAGAACGTTAAGTAAACTAATCCATAAAATAAATTTACAAATCAAATGATCTGATAAAAAGTATTTCCAATTCAATAATTATATATTTATTTCAGCTGCTATCATTGAAGGAACAATACTATGCATGCATGGAGGACTTTCTCCAGATTTGATTGATCTTAACCAGGTTAGTTTATTTATACTAATATAAAATGGATTTTTATATTGTACAATACTCAGAAAATTGTGCAATATACAAAACCCATTACTAAATTCATTCTACACTTTTAAATATTTTCATTAGAAATAAATTATATGAATTTTTCTTACTGAGTTTTCTTACTGAGTTTTCCTCTGCCTTGTCTGTTAAGATTGACTTGATTTCTATGGAAATGTTATTATTGCAAACTGAACCAGGATTTTCTTATCTATACATATATAAAGGACAATTTGTGTATGTATGTATGTATGTATGTGTGTATGTCTGGAGAAAACTATGAAAATAAAGCAATTAATGACAAAGTAAATATATACACATTAAATATCACCGGTTCTTACTTTTTGTGCAAAAATTATGAAGATTTGATTTATATTCAAAGATATTTAAAAATCAAAATATACATAGAAATAGCATTGAAATTCTACTTAAAAATATCCAGCATTTGTAAATCTCAAAAGTAAATAAATCAATACACCAGGTTTCCCTCCTCTACCCAAGCAATGCTGGGTAGCCACTTCTAGTACATATATAAAGGGCAGTTGGTGTGTATGTATGTATGCATGTCTGGATAAAACTATGAAAATAAAACAATTAACAACAAAGTGAATATATATACACATTAAATATCACCAGATCTTGCTTTTTGTGCAAAGATTATGAAGATTTGATTTATATTTGAAGATATTTAAAAATCATAATATACATAGAAATAGCATTGAAATTCTACTTAAAAATATCCAGCATTTGTAAATCTCAAAAGTAAACAAACAAACCATACACCATGGTCCCCCACCCCTAACCAGGCGATGCTGGATAGCCTCTTTTAGTGTTATCATAAAAAAATTCCTGATAATTATTTCATGTTATATATTGTTATTAATTATTGATACTTTTTCTTTTTGGTTTAGATTCGTCAAATTGAGCGTCCATTAGATGTTCCAGATCATGGACTTGTTTGTGATCTTCTCTGGTCTGATCCAGATGAGGTAGGAATTAGATTTTTTTAAATTTGTAATTAAGACTATTGAAAACAAAATGATTTTTTTCCCATTTATTCATAATAAGAAAATATTGTATAGAAATAAAATCTTTTAAAAGATAAAATTATTGCTTGATTTTATTTGTTAACTTTTCTCTAAATCCTTTATTTGATTGACAGCTGCCCATAAAATGTCTATATATTAATACTTGTGTTCCTTAAATGTACAACCATTATCATCTTGCAACACCCTCCGGTTAAAAATGAGACCATCCAAATCATCCAAGATGAAATGTAAAAAATGGACAGCAAGGGAGTTTATCCCCTTTTTACTAGCGCTAGACTAGGGAGATTTTTTTTTTTTTTTTTTTTTTTTGCTGAGGTAGAGTGACACACCTACTCTAAGCTCTCCACTTAACCATACAGATCAGATTACCCAATCTAAGCTACTCATGTGCAGCTATCAAAACCTGGAACCTTGCCATTCTGAGGCGGGTGCTCTACCAAATGAGTTAAACTGGCCCCTATTTATACTTAAGTATGTACTGTACCAATATTTCTGTCTGACCCTGCCTTTTCTGGGCTGTAGAATACACTGACTGCACCTTTGCAGTGGGGTAAGACCTCCCACCCATTGGGCCACCTGTTGGTCGTGGGTAGTGCCCCATAATGCATGAGGACAGGATCATGCTAGCAGAGCAGTCTTTGACTTAATCAGCTGGTCATATCAAACCCTAACAACTATATGATTGTCCCAGCCAACTGTAGTCTTCAAATTGCTGTTATGGCAAACACTCACTCCTTTTTATCATATGGGTGCTAGAAGATGGTGACTGTCAACCACTAGTTTATTAATTCTACTAATTTATTAATACACATGAAGTTAATGAAAATGATTTCTACCAATTTATAAAACCAAACCAATATTTACCTACAAACTATTCACTTAAAAATCATATATACAAAAAGAAAATAGCCCACAAGGGTTTATATGCCAATAAACAAAATAACCAACCAAATCTTGCCTGACTGTTGGGTAAAGTTAATGTCATTGAAAGATTTTAGAGTGAAAGATTTTACTATGACATTTTATTAGAATAATGTATTACATTTTAGAAAATTATTTTTATTTCACTATTTAACTTGAGTTATTATTGAAAATATTGAAATTATTGAGTCTAAATTATACACATACTTAGCTTTCATTAACAGTCATGAAATTGATCAAGAAGTTTTTGTATCAAAGTTGAAAATAGTATTCTGTATCTATTTAACCCTGGGTTGGTTGAGCCAGTTTCACCCAATGAATTCACCGTATCCTGAATGAAGGCAAACCATGCACAATTGAAATTATGAGCATCAGCCATTTGCGGTTCCATCGACAAACTCCATAAAGGCCTGGATCCAGGATCAGCTCGTCATCTTGCTTGACTTGTTGTATACTCTCTTTACTTCTATTATTCTTCTGATCATCTTTTGGTATCTTATGTTCTTCTTCTAGCGTCTGGACTTCGTCTTGGGGACTTCGTGTCTGGTCTTTCATTGGGGATTTCTCTTTATCAGAAGCCCTGGGTCATTGGTAGTTTTGGGATAGATAAACCAAGACATCCATTTTCTTTAGATCATATTTTATTCCAAAATCCCCACCAGACTACTGCGCAGATTGAGTCAGCAGTGCGCTTAACGGGACTTACCACCTTCGTGGTTCGGACGGTCTGACAAACTCTTTCTAATCTAAACCAGAAGAGGGCCTTCTCCACTGATTCTCACGGTATCCACCAGAAAAGAGATCAGGATGAGATCAAGACTTGTCACTCAATCCTAAAAGGCCGTCGGCTGCACTCATTCAGCCATTTTGGTTTCTACATTAACTGTACATAAGTGTTAGGGTACTAACAATTATGTAACAGACTGTTTTGAGCCAGGTTTTCATTTAACCCCCTTGGCATTTCTTCCAGCCCTGAGGTGGTACTGGGTTAATGGATTTACAGATGATGTCACCGGGTTGTTGACGAAGAGCATGACCAAACCAGTAAAGATGTCTTGCAAGAAGAGCCCTCTGGAGGGAGGAGATTCTGCATCTTGCCTGAAAAGTGGTGTTAGAGATGAATTGGCACAATCAGACATGGAGGATGTGGTGAAAGTAATAATGGTCATACACTCAAAATTTGCTCATGTCCCCAACCCTCATCGGCCAAGTTTCACAGTCGTACAAGAGGATGGTGGAAACAAGAGCTTGATAGATGCATATTTCTTTGCAGTCCTATCTCCTTCCTGGACCACAGTCTCACATGAAGATGATAGAAAGCAAAGTGAGCGGCACCAATGCATTTGTTGATGTCCTCTTCTGCTTGAACCGTCGCAGTGACTACTGAACCAAAGTTCATATAAAGAGTATTATCTGTCTTAGACTGGAAATATATTCTATAAATTAATTTTTTCATTTCTTTGAAAAAATTTCTTTTTAAAAAAACATCTTATGTATATTATTTTTAATTTCTTTTCACTTTTTTTTCTCTTTTAGGATATTGCTGGTTGGGGTGAAAATGATCGAGGTGTTTCCTTTACATTTGGTGGAGATGTTGTGAGAGAATATTTGAAAAAACTGGATTGTAGTTTAATGGTTAGGGCTCATCAGGTAATACTAGAAATTTGATTTTTTATATTTTTTATTTATTCATTTTATTTTTTTACTTAGGACAACATTCTATGATTTTGATCTTTTAGTATTCTTAGTAGCCCAATTTTGAATAAACAAATTCTTAGTATTATTTGTATGTATTTTTTTCTTTTTTTTTTTGAGATGAGGCTTGATGTGTTTTGAAGTTTTGGACTCATTTTTATAGTGGTATGTATAAACACAACATTCAGGCCACTGTACCCTTGGGCTTTGTTCAGGTGTTCCTTGTTTCAGATGATAACCCTGTGTTCAAGCATGGTTTCAGAGCTTTTATGCTGCTAGGAGCATCCTGAATTAACGGTTATGATATTAAAGCTCTGAAACCACACTTGAGTTATCATCTGAAACAAAGAACAACTGATCAAGGCCTGAAGATACAGTAGCCTGAATGTTGTGCTTATACATACCACTATAAAGATGAGGACACCATCTGAAACATCAAAATTATTTGAATTCTTAGTAGGCCAATTTTAAATAAACAAAGGGGCGATAAATCAAGTAAATGTTTTGAAGGAAATGAAACCAGCTGACTTTATTTTAGTCTTGAAAAAACTTGAAAAAATTGCTTTTAATTTAGGATTCCAAAATTATCATAAAAAAAAAAAAAAGTTAAAAACTAATATTTATAGTTCAATAAAGTTCAACTAAGTGCTTTAAAAGTGTACAATTTTAATATTGTTTAATTTATTTATTTTCTAATTTTTAGGTTGTGGAAGATGGTTATCAGTTTTTTGAAAAAAGAAAGGTAAGATTCATTTAATTAGAAAAAAAACATTTATTATTAAATTATATTATGTAATTACCAACCACTCTACATGAGCAGGATGTGACATGAGGTCAATTTATAAGCAAAGTTTAACAGGTTTGAATTCAGAGTTTTCCTTTTAAAGGGTTTAGAATAATTTTGTTCATTGACAATTTACCCCATATGCCTATAACACACAATTTATATATATATATATATATATATATATATATATATATATTTATATTGAATACTCTGAGAAGTTTTCTTTTAAGTTAAATGTGGATCTAATTTTTCTTTGATGGTTGTGTTATGATGTTTCATTTAATAAAGGCCTGTAACTTAGGAAAATGGCCACTTTTAAAGTGAAATTAATACAAAAAAAGATGCTTGTGTTGGGTTTACATTCATTACTTGCCCTATTTGACATTAGGGGACATGAGAGGTGATTATCTCCTGTGTCTACCAATAAGTGCTAGGTAGCAAGGTCAACTTTCCTCTTTTTACCAGCAGCTTCAAGACTTTTATCTGCTAAAAGATTATTTTCCTATTAGGACATTTATCTTAAACAACTATGTACAAGCTCTTCTTTGTATCTTCTGTCATGTCTGTATTCTTGTCTATTTTGTTTGCTCTGGAATTAAATTATCCTTGTTATCACTTTGTCATGCATTATTTGTCTGTATTTTTTAGATGAGGTTTCATATGAATAATTTTAATTTTTTGGACTGTTGTCCTCGTCTTTGCTGTGGTATGACACAACATTCAGGTTTATCATCTTATGATGACTTTAGTCAAAGGTAAACAAGAAACACCTGAGATTAAAGCTCTGAAAGCACGCTTGAAATCTGGGTTATTATCTGAAACAAGGAACACCTGAACAAGGCCCAAGGATATAGCAGCCTGAACGTTGTGTAAATAAAGATGAGAACAATAGTCCAAAACATTAAAATTATTTGTCGTGAATTGTTCTTATATTTATAATACACAACCATCGTTTATAAACAATTGTATTGTTTTATTTTGTTTTGCATTTTAGTTGGTAACATTGTTCAGTGCACCAAATTACTGTGGGGAATTTGATAATGCTGCTGCCGTGTTGATTATTGATGCAGATCTCACCTGTTCTTTTAAAATATTACCTGTAAGTAATTTGATTTGATTCATTTTCATTGGTTAGAATCTTTTGTAGAATATGGTTCAATCTGTAAAAGAAAGTTTTATCATTTGTTTTGAAAATAGATGAATAGCAATTCTGTAGAAATTGCTACTGTAGAAATGACTATCCCTGACAAAAAATATGCACTCACCACTCTTAGAAAACAGTTCCTGCAGTTAGTTTTAATCTATAAACAATAAATTAAGCACAAATATGAGACAAAACCTATTTTATTTCTGAATTGGAGGGTTTCAGTTTTACATGAAAGATATGGTCAAAAAAGTCATCAATTCGGAATCAAATTTGCAACTGGATTAAGCAAAAAAGCATGATCTTCTAAATAGTGTATACAAAAATTATAAACACCCAAAATTTATTTCAAACTTAAATTTTTTTACCGAAATACATAACAACTAGGCCCATTATTATTCAAATAATTTTTCATACTTTTCTGTTTCAAACATTAAAAAGTTTTCTTTTTGAGGTTCAGAATGTGAATGTTTAAAAATAATTCCATATTATTTTTCAAACCAAGAAACGCTTAAAATTTTTTTAAAAAACATTCCATTTTACAATGTGATCATTTTCAAATTTCTTGTATCGCTCGGTTTTTGTTGTTTCTTTTCTTTTTTAAAAATCAAAACATTCTGCTCTGAAGAAGACAACCTGTTTACATATGGCTTTCTATTATTATTCTATTTTATATTTTAAATAATTTTTAATTAGAATGCTGTATATGTAAACAAATTCCTGTTGAGAGTAGAGAGAAGGAAATTTAAATTAATGTATATTTTCCTTGTGAACATTGTTGATAATTTTCTTTTTTTCTTTTCAGCCTACAAAAGGGAAAACGTTTCTTGTTGATCAGAAAAATAAGAAATAAACCCTGAAAAAAAAAAAGATTTAGCTCTCTGGTATGGAAGAAGCTGTGAACAATCACCAGCCATGATGGGCATCACTAAAAGGAAAATATTTATAAGATGATTCCATTTCACTTATTTCCTTTCACTCTATCAATTTGTTATTTCCGTTAATTCAGATGTGCACATGATATGTTGACTAATACATAAGAAGAATTCCAAACTTTTCTCATTTTTTCTGGAATTACTTTGTAATTATTGTTGTATATTTGCAGAATAAAGTTCCTGTTGAATTTCAAGATGTTAAATTTATATATATTTGTATTTTGTTGTTTGTATTTATTATTCTTGTATATCACCAAATAAAAATATAAGAATATATTTGTACCTATATATAACATATTATTTGTCTGAATTATTGAGATGAGACTTGATAATTTGTATCATTTGGATTTTTCAGATTGTTGTCCTCATTTTTATTGTTATATACATAATGTTTCAACTGATGTGCCCTCTGGCTTTCTTCCGGTGTTTCTTGTCGAACTTAGAAACCCTCTCTTTGAACTCGGGAACCTTCTTGTTGATCTTGGGAGCCTTCATGTCGTAATCAGGAGCCTTAATGGAAGTTCCTGGCCAAAGGCAATACTAATATAGAATACTTAACATACCTTAATCCTTGTACCTGGTCATGGTTACTGGAATGAGAACAGTCTATCCCAGTGGATTTTATAAAGAGTTCAGTTTAAAGTTCCATGAAGGCTCCCAATTACAACAAGTGTTTTGTTAAAGTCCCAACTGATGCAGCCATAAAGTATCACTGACACTGCTACAGCTTGGAAGAATTCTTGCTTTATCTTATTAGAGAGATCAGATTTTAATATGATCGATAATCTGTCTATAGCATTCCATGTTTTTCCTACACATGTATTGGCATTGTTTTCTCTAGATGAAATATTGCTACCTAGGTATGTGAACTGGTCTACTATTTTCAGAGGCTTGCCATCCAGTGTGGAAATGTCTCCATCTTGTTTAAAACACATGAACTCTGTTTTATTAACTGAATGATAAACTTAGAATTTTTGTTAACTTAATTTTTATTGAAAATGCATTTTTGTTAGTATATTTTTAAAATGTTCCCATCTATATATTAATACTCGTGTTCCTTGAAAGTACAACCATTATCATGTTGAAACACCCTCTAGTTAAAAATGAGACCGTCCAAATCATCCAAGATGAAATGCAAAAATGTAAATCCTGATTATCTAGTGTTGCTTATTTGCCAAATTCTTATTTCTTATGAGTGTTGTCACCTCAGCTAAATAATGAACCATTCCGTTTTTATTAGAAAGAAAGAAAGGGAGGAAAAAGGATATGCTACATAGAAAAAATATAATAAGAAAGAAAGAAAGAGAATAGGGGAAAGATAGAGAGAGGGGAGCATATGGAAGCGATAATGTTAATCTGTTTCAATCGAACATAATGAAAAGATAAAAAGTATGAAAGAAAGAAAAAAACGACTGAGTGAAAGTTAAATCGAGATTATTATACTTTTTATATATTGAACTTTTTATCAATAGCTCTTAAGTAAACATATCAAACGTTGTAATAATTAAATTATCATACTATGGTATATCCACAGGTCCTGCTAGTTGATATTTAATGCTTTAACTTTATTTCCTAGAGTTTTTTCCCTTGTTCAATAAATACGGAAAAGAACTGACCATATTGGAAATTATTTGCATTATCTCCCTTTATTCTTGCAAAATGTGTTAAACTTTCTATTCCAATTTCATAAGGATTTTAAAAATGAGAAAAATATGAGAGAGAAAAAAGATTCAGCTTAAAGAACTATAATGGTGTTCCAAAAGTAATGCTTCTTAATTATTTTTACAGAAACTATAACTGATACAGGGACACACAATAATATTATTGAATAGATCAAGTTTTCAGGAACAAACTAATTTTCATATAATCACCAACATCTATATATATAAAAGAAAGATGGTTATTTCCTATAAGTCTAACATGATGAAAGGGGAACCACTCTTGACTGATAGATTATTTATTTATTGATCTAGGGAAAAAAAGACGGGGTTAGGGTTAGGCTTTAGGGTTAGTTTAATGGGAAAATAAATGAATAATTTATCAGTCAAGAGTGGTTTCCCTTTGATCATGTTAGACTTATAGGAAATAACCAGAAAGATTGTGTATGTATATCTGACTGTCTGTTTGTACAACTGAGCATACATATTTTTATAAAGAAAAATTGGTGGAGACCAGCAAAGACCAAAGGTTAATAAAATCCACACCCTATTTTTGTTCAAGAGTGGGGTAAAACACATTTTACCCTCATTTTCTATAAGAAAAGCTAAATAAAAAATATATGGGTATAATTCAATGATATATTAAAAATAATAATTTAAGAAATGATTAAAGAATAAGACAAATTAATAAAAGATGAAAGATAAAAAAAAAAAAAATGACATATAAAAGAAAAAATACAAACAAGAAGAAGAAGAAAATAAACAACTTTAAAACAAGAATATATAAAAGAATAAAAGATCATTGAATATATAGAACAAATTTGTTATTAATGTATATATAAATATAGGTAAGAGATTTATTTTTTATTTTTTAAATCTGAGGCAACACCGGGCTCTCTCTGTTTTCTGTTCTGTTACGGCATTTACCCTGGGTCAGTTGAGCTAGCTCCAACCAATGAATTCACCTGTGGTGAATTCATGGAAGGAGTAACAAGGGAATAGGAAATTCACAAGCGGTTCACAAATCTTGCATGCATATCCCAGACAGTGGAAGGAGATGCCCTGGTTTGCTGCAGATTTTCTACAGACACAGTTAGAAGTACGCCAAAAGCTGTTGTTTCTTGGTGATGATGAAGATGCCCTTTGAATTTTTGCCAGACCCCTTTTGGCCAAGCTGTGGCCCTAATACCACTGGGTGCCAGACCTGTCCATCCTGAGTGACCCTTCCAGAAATTTAATTTCCCAATGGCATGGCTCTGACTACCATGTTTACATGGTCCTGCTGTGATGAGGAGGGGTTGGACTTTAGAAATAATGTGTTAAATGGCCGTTGAGTAAAGAGCTTTCTCCACCATTTTACTGGTCTTGTTTTTTGTTCTGCTGGATGTCTAGCCATCCTCCTCACCAGACAAAATCTGTGGAATTACCAGTTTAGTTGCTAATGGTCCAACTATGAAATGACTATGAAAAACCGGATAGCTCTGCTAGTTGGGTAAAATTTCTTTGCCGGCAGTAAACAAGAGCCTGCATGCTGCAATCATATAATGGTCACTTCGAAAATAACCCTTTTTTATAATGTTGGCCTCCAACCTTAGAGGAAGGTGTTGGTGATATTACAGCATAGGTTGAATCTTTCCATCAATAACACATTTTATTTTGTTACAGACAGCAGCTGAGTGGCAGTTTGGCAAAATGGTAGCTGATATGAAAGCAGGGATGTATTATTGAATATCTCCATGTGAAAAAAATTGTACCTACTCTATTGCCATTTATTGATGCTTGCTGAAGACCAAACTGTAGGTGTAAGCATAGTAATGGATTTCAGCTGTGACTCCCTCTCCCTGTATCTGTTGTAGTTTCCATGGAAATAAATAGGGAACATTAGTTTAAAAGTGCACTTTGTACCCCCTGTCAACAGAGCCTAGAATGTACCAACTGCATCCCGTGTTGAGGATTTAGGACTACCTAAAAAAAGGTATCCTGTGTGGGTATTTACCTAACTCTTTCACTAAGTGTAGGATGTGACACAAGGTCACAAGTATGGGGTATCCAGTATTAAGGGACACTCGCTTACTAACCATCACACCATGATGGGATGTCTCTAAAGTGTATCCAGGGTATGACACTAAACTGCATCCAGTGGTAAAGCTACCATTTTGGGGGCCTAGGGAGTGGGAAGTTACCCTCTTATTGTCATTTAATCTTTGATTTTAGTTTTTAATTCAAATTTTTACATTATGTACTCTCTCTCTCTCTCTCTCTCTCTCTCTCTCTCTCTCTCTCTCTCTCTCTCTCTCTCTCTCTCCCTCTCCTTCTCCTTTTTTGATTTTAGTTTTTAAATAAAATCTTTGTAAGAATTTTTCTTTAGTTAACTTTAAGAAACAGTTAATAATGAATTAATAAATCTTATATAAAAAATTAAACTCCTTGTTTTTTTTGGAGGGGGTTTTGTCATTTACACAATGTTTCAACTGTTATATCACCAATGGACTTCTTCAGCAGGTATAATATACATTTCTTGTTCTGGTTTCTTTCTTCAAACATAAAGCAAAAATGGTGTCAAACTGATTTTAAAAATTTTTTTTTTACTCAGAGTTAATTTTGTATCCCTTGTTTCTGTTGACTTGCAAAAGCCATGCTGAGTTGAATTTGGTGCTGGTTTGGTTGGTTGGTTGGCTGGCTGGTTGGTTGGTTGGTTGGTTGGTTGGTTGGTTGGTTGGATTTTAAGGCATATCAACCCTTGACAACCCTATATATCTATTTATAATGAAGACGTTTTGTTTTATTCATTCTTAATGGGTATTCAAATTTTTTTTTACTTAAACTCAATTTTCTTTTTAAACAATTTTTTTAAATTCATTTTTTTCTATTTAACCCATTGACGAGACCCTAACAGGTACTACCACTCTGGGTCAGAATGGACCTGGGATTAATGGTGATCAAGAGGTACTCCACATTTCCCAGAGCTCCGGAATTGGAACATCACTATTAGATACAGTTTAAGTGCTGGTTTGGCTTATACATTTATCATCATACCCAGGACAATGAGACTCTCAGCCACTGCCTTCAAGCAGGGTTAGGGGTTTGTTATAAGGGTAATAGAGTCGGGACAATCATATAGGTGCTAGGACTTAATGTGACAAGCCAATTGATTGAAGGAGGCCTCTTCAACCTCCCATTTAGCCTAAGTAAGGTCCCAAGTGAACTGTTGCATGTCATGGACTGCTCAGCCACCAGGATTATGTCCTTAAGCTGCCAACAGGTGGCTGCATTTGTGGAGGGATTTTTCTCCTCTGCAGATGTGTAGTCAGTATACTCTACAGCCCCAGCAAAAAGATTTTTATGGACAAGTCCAATATTATATGAGTATTGTGTTTATTTGAATATATAACCATTGCTGAAATAACACCACTGAAGTGTTTGTTGTAAGAGAGACACAGTAATCTTAATAACACATCAATCTTTCTTTCTTTATTATTATCTCGCCACTCTTCCTTCTCTCTTTCTTTCTTTTTCCTTTATTTCTTTCTTATTCTTTCTTTCTTTCTTTCTTTCTTTCTTTCTTTCTTATTCTTTCTTTCATTCTTTCTTTCTTCCTTGATATTTCCAAAACTCTTTCTTTCTTCTTTTCTTTTTTTTTTTCAATCTTTCAATTTGGAAGATATCAGACACAAAACAAAATGTATGGTCACTAGCAACAGCTTCAGTTTCTGAAATCTTCTGTCGAAGAGATTTTATCTCAAAATATTACGAATGATTTACAGGTTAACAAACAATACCATAGTTACCTTATTTTTCTTTATATTTGCATTGTGATAGCCTTCAAAACCAACCACCAAACCATATATATATATATATATATATATATATATATATATATATATATTATCATCATCATCATCATCATGTCAAGCCCACAGCACAGATATCCAGGACGATCTCTCACCAACAGGCCTTATTATTCATTGCCCTCGGGAGGTCCTCTGTGTAGCATCTAGTATCCGTGCAGAGCTGGTCTATGTATGTCTTTGCTGGACGGCTCACACTGGCGTGCCAATGTGCTGGCTTCCATAAAAGAACGTCATTTATGAGATCATCTCTGCATCTCCAGCAGTGTCCAGCATGTTTTGTTTGCCTTACATGGATGGTTTGTGTGATATGGGTCAGGTGTCCGTACAGCTGTTTTCTCATGGGGTGTTGTTTCTATGTTTTGTTTAAGATTGCACGCAGCATTCTTGTGCAGCTCCCATCTTAGTTATTCTCTAGTTGCTTCGTTAGTGTCCTGATGGTGCAGCCATATAGTAGCACTAACACAATTACGGCTTGGAAGAAATGTTGCTTTAACTTGTCAGTGGATTAGGATTTCCATATGGCTGACAATCAGTTTATAGCAAACCATGCCTTTCCTATGCATGCATTAAAATCGGTTTCTGTTGATGAGATATTACTGCCTAGGTATATGAATTGTTTCACTGAGTTTAGGAGTTTACCATCGAGTGTGGAGATGTCTCCTTTATTTTCAAAATGTGAACTTTGATAAAACTGAGTTCATGTGTGTGTGTATATATATATATATATATATATATATATATATATATATGTATATGTATATATATATATATATATTCTGATTAAAATTGAATGCTAAAAGTGCCTCTAATTCATAAAATCTTTAATACACAAAAATACCGAGCAATATTACATTTTTAATAGTAAGATTTTAATAAGAATGCAGAACAAGAAAAAGTAAGACAGTAAAAATTGTCGACTCAGATTTTCATGGTATACGATTGTCAGGTGAACTGCTATTCCACATGTCTGACATTATATATATATATATATATATATATATAATATAAAGTAAAAAATATAACAGAAGATTTAGATTTTTTGCATTATAGCCTACTTCAGGAAGCCTAGACCAAGTGTCTAAAGCCCCCACTAAATCTTCTGTTATATTTTTTACTTATATAATTTTGCTCTGTGACTGACAATAAGAGCACACATTGAGCTCTGCAAACTACGATGCTTTAAACAAAAAAAAAATTCTTTGTCATAAGAAAGATTTTTTCACCGGATTTTTGGATTATATATATATATGTATATAGATATAGATATACATATAGATTGATAGATAGATAGATAGATACAGATATATAGAAAATTTGAGAAAGAAAGGAAGAGAGAGAAAAAGAAGAGTTTGCATATAACTATTGTTCATGTGTGTGTGTGTGTGTGTGTTTGTTTGCATGTGTGTGTGTGTGTGTGTGAAATCAGTATTTTCAGCCACACAGACAGGTGTTCTTTTTGTGCTGGAAAGAACATGAAGGTCAAAACTTTTGACTTTGTGTCTGAGACGTTTGAATGACATATCTTTATCCCTGCCTCTTTGTCGCACGCCAAGCCACACCCATCCACATATTCTTTGGGGAGAAACAGTTAGATATCTAAATCATCTGCCTCGTCATCTGACAACCAACGCTTCCAGCAGCAGAGTGTAACTAAACTGTGGAAACTGTCAATAAAAACAGTGACAGGGACATTACAGCTTAACCAGATGTAAGATTTATTTTCTCCTGGATCTCCCAAATATATTGATTTCTGTGTAAGTAATTGTAGGGGGTGGGGTACGTAAAGATGTTCGGTGGTAAAACGCAGTCAATATTGAGTCAGAGTGAGTTAGCTTAAAGACAAGCAGCTGCCCACATAGAAAAGTTTTCTTGCTGTTTTCCAAAAAGAATAATTAAACCTTCATCTTAATCGCAGTTACTTTTTATTGCTACTCACTCAGGTTATTATTTCTTTGACAGCAAGGAATAATAGTGTAATATAATTAAGGAGCGGAGGTAATTAAGGGTTGGAAAACAATCAGTTTGAGTAAAAGTAAAGTATGGGTCAACAAGAGAGAAAGAAATATTTTGGAAAAATATTTTGAAATAAAAAATCAGGCTGGAATGCATTTTGAATGTTGTGAATTGTTTGATAAAATTTCAATATATTTATATTAATACAATATAACAATATACAACAGAATTAAATTCAAAATACAGAAATAAGTAGGTAAATGACATAAGTAAATTATTCAGCTGATTAATGATAAGAATAAAATAAGGGACCAGTATTCGATAGTTAGTAAGTAAGTGGAGAAAGTGATTGAAGGAAGAACATGATGTCATATTAGCTGAGAATCAGAGGACCTTCTTTCTATCTTTCTTTCTTTCTTTCTTTCTTTCCTCATCCCAATTTTGATAACTAGCTCACTGTCCGGAACGTGATAAGTTTACTAGCTTCAGGTATGCCGAATCTGGAATTATAAATATCTCTCTATCTATCCCTGTGTTGCTTACTATTACGTGCCGATCAGAGGACATAATAAACATGTTGACAAAAGAAACAAATTGACTTGCAACCGAGTTTATTTTTAAAAGTCAGCACAGGGTTATTCTGGATCTTAATTCAAGAGTCATTTTTACACACAAAGAAATGAGCCTATTTATAATAAACCAAGCCCCATTGTAACAATAGCACATATTTGAAACAATAAAGAATAAACCCAAGTCAATACTTTGTTGAAAGGAATAATGGTGGGTACTCCACCCACCATTATTCCTTATATCATCTCCTTGAAAGGTATAAATGTATAAGAACAGTTCACAACAAAGTGATAACATGGATACTTTATTGCCTGAGCAAACTTAATGGAAATATAATGCAGAACAATATATGGACGCACATGGCGTAATAGTTAAAGTCGTAGGTAATGGATTTGTTGGCCCGAGTTCAAATCCTTGACAAGGCTGTTTGCATTTAACAAAGTGCTAATACCCTTGGGAAAGGTATGAATCCATATATTCTAACTCCAGCTATGAGTGAATAGTAGGGCAGACTGGGCTCTTTCACCTTGGATAGGTAACCAGTTTAGGAGAAGGAAAACTCTGAATTCAACCCTGTTAAATTTCGCTGACCTTGTATCACATTTGCTTGTGTGGAGAGGTTGGTAAATACATACATTTACTGGTTTAGCTCAGTCGGTAGATCGTTCGACTAGGAATCACAAGGTTCCTGGTTTGATACTAGCCCTCGCCAACTCAGCGTATGAGTAGCACAGGGATCTGTGCGGTAAAGAGAGGAGCTGATGGTAGGTATGGCGCTCCGTCTCAGACGCAAAAGCAATCTCCTAGGTCTAGCGCTAGGGAAAAGGGGATAGACTCCCTCGTTGTCTGGCTGATATCGACCTTAGGCCACCCTGACAATTGACTTTTTTCTATATTTTTTTCTATATATATTTAGTCATTTTTTTACTTTTTAATAGTAAATAAGTTAATAGGTACACGGAGTGAAAAAATACTATGACTTCTACTATACTACTACTAGATGTGTTGTTTGGTTTTCTAGTTAATGCTGTGTTGGTTTTATTTTCCCTTACTTGACTTGCTATGGTTTTCCATTAGGTGGTATTGCGACCAGTAGTAAATATACATAACACAGAACAAATGATTTAAACAAGAGGCTAAACATAGGTAGATAGAAGAAATGTCCGAAAGGCAAATAGCCTTTGATAAGTAAAGTCTTCAGGCTGCTGGTAATAGAATAAAATATAACACTGACTGGTTTGAGCGTATTCTCATTTACCATACACACGGAATGTCTGGAGAAACAAAGCCCCCTCGTCCTATGAATAGGAGACGCAGCTGGTGCGTATTACCTCAGCGAAGGCTGGAGGGTGAAAAAGGCTCTAGTGTTCCATGCATACAGAATGCCCGAGGAGGGTAAAAGCCCCCTGTCCTATGAACAGTAGACAAAACAGGTGCGTATTACCTGTGCAAAGGCAGGAGGGTGAAAAAGGCTCTCGTGTTCCATGCATACAGAATGCCCGAGGAAGGTAAAACCCCCTGTCCTATGAACAGAAGACAAAAGTGGTGTGTTACCTTTGAAGGCTGGAGAGAATTTGATTTTTTGATTTGTCAAAGGATAGCCCAAAAACAAATTATCCATGAACTTACTGATAACTCAACATTAAACGAATATCAACAACTTAGCTTCTTTCTAAGCTCTATGAATTAATATAAGGAAAAGGAATCCTTTTGTACATTTTTACATATAGATTCCACTCAATTTGTTAACTCTATTATTCTTTCTTACCATCCCCCCTGCTATCAGGCAAACAGTACGATATCCTGGTCAGGAAGTTGTCCCCCCCTTTCTCTCTCTCTCTCTCTCTCTCTCTCTCTCTCTATATATATATATATATATATATATATATATATATATATATATATATATAATCTTCATACAATGACTGCTATTTACACAGTAGCATTGCAACCAACAAAACCTTCATCAGATGATGACTCTGGGTTCAGGCATGGTTTCGGGGCCGAAGCATCATTATCACTAACCCAGAGCGCCCCAGCAGTATCTCACGATACCACCAGACTTTGTCGGTTTGATGTCACAATATAGGACTGCCATATCCACGCTGATGCGGTTAGAGCTTTCTCCTGAATCTTTTTCAAGTACTTCCTCTTGTCTGGTGGAGAAAGTCCAAGTTTAGACAAAAATGCCGAGGTTGAGTTGGTAATAAATCCCCAACATCCGACTTCAATGGGAAATACATCTGTTAT
Source organism: Doryteuthis pealeii (assembly GCA_023376005.1). Taxonomy (NCBI): domain Eukaryota; kingdom Metazoa; phylum Mollusca; class Cephalopoda; order Myopsida; family Loliginidae; genus Doryteuthis; species Doryteuthis pealeii. The sequence goes on along the minus strand of CM042143.1, from coordinate 92,827,296 downwards.
CCATGTGTCGCGTTCACTACTAACACTCCAAAATACGCACTTCCCTTCAGTTAAGCAGGGAGTCTGAAAGAGGAAGGTCCCCTTCCTCTCTCAGACTCCCTGCTTAACTGGGTCAGGCAAGCGGCCAGCACCCAGGCCAAAATTCGAAACAAGGTCAAGTTCGGCACCAAAGACTTTCGCCTCCCACTTCTGTCGCTAATCGGGCTGAAATACCCATATTCCTGCACGAATGTGCGTTTTTCGGTGCACTACGACATGCACCAGGCTGTAACGACCTCAACGAGAGGTCAGAAATAGTCATGGCTTTCTGCCTTGCGAAAGTCCGGTTCTGACTGCTTGCGTATAATTAATTCTGCCTGCGAACACATTTCCATCACGAAACGCGACGCGTTAGCGACGAAAATTTCCAGTTTAGAAATGGGTTCCAGGCCAACGACAGAGACTCCACGGGGTCGTGCCGACCGGATACTGTCCGGCTTCCCAGCGCTGGGCATGCGCACTTGGTCTCGCTGCAGCGGTCACCACCTCGGTGGTTCGATCAAACCGACCCAGGTTGCCTCCAGTTGCTAATGAACAAGTCCAGTTTGGTGAGCCTTCGGACAAGATTCCATTCCTGGCAAAACCCTTCGCTCCCTCTCTTCTCTCTTCGGCCTCGACTTGGCATCGCATCTACACCTTAGCTCCTGGTCTTCGCCTCCAAATTCCTGCCTCCAGCTAGCTGCCACTCCTCCAGTATTCGCCCGCCGGTGTTTCCAGTCCCGACGGTCTATCCTGCCCTCCAGTGCGACTCCGCTCGACCAGCTCCTGCGCCAGCCTCTTCTTCTACAACGGTCCTTTTCAGGACCACCATAGTCGTTTCACTTCTCTCCTCCTCTGGCCTCTCTCTGGCCACCTTCGACTCCGGTTCGATCCTGCACCTAGGCCCTGCTTAGGTCTCTCGGTACCCGCTCGTAGCTATCTCGGTCTCGGCCCTCTCGTTTCGGCTTCGTCTCGGTCCACGCTCCCCGTCCGTCTCATCGCACACACGTTCCTACGGTATCCCAACGTACCGGCAAACCGTACACGTACCGACCGACCGGTCCGCTGCCATCGCTCGACCACGCCTTGGCTCCGCTTCTCGCCCCTCACCGCCGACGATTCCTGCAGTATCCGAGCTTACCGACCGACCCGACCTACCTCGGCTCGACTACGCCTTGGTATCCCGCTTCTCGCCCCTCGCTGCCGACGCATCCTGCAGTATCCCACGTACTGGCAAACTGCACACGTCCCAGCTAACCGACGACCAGACCTGTCTCGACTCGGCTCCGCCAGGTTTCTACTTCTCGCACCTCGCTACCGACGACCCTGACTACCGCCGATCCAGCCTCGAACCAGCCTTCTCATTCGACTCTTCCTTCAGCGACCAGCTACTACCTTCGTCTACCAGCATTACTTCACATTGGTTCATCGACCCATCACGTTCAGCCATGATCTACATCTACCTTCAACCCGCAGTGCCCATCGCGCACATTCCCGATCGTCTACACAACCGATCATCTGACGCAACCGACACCTTCCCAACCTGAGATATCAACGACCTGACCAATATCCTTCAGCTTTCAACCTTCATCTTTTGTACTTCGGTAAATAAAGATTTCTGTTTCTTGTTAACCAAATCTCCTCGTTTGTCCCCCTTTACCTGGTTTGTGTCATCCAATCCCTTTTAAACAAAAGTCAGCGGAGTCGATGCACTTATCGGCTACCGCGACACACATATATATATATATATCCTTGCATTACCAAACATGAATATAACAGTCCCATTAGCCATTCATCATTATTTTGTCTACTTTATACGCCTCAATTTTGTTTACTTTATACTTAGGCACGGGTATAGCAATAATAATGATGAAATGTATTGTGTACAGTGCTCAGGTGCGCTACAACTCATAAAAGTCTCATGTCTAGTACATAGAATAATGTATTAGTGTCAGGAACATGAATAGCGTACAGTAATAATATACATGTATGTGTGGGCGTGCATGCATATGTGTGTGGATGGGGATATCAGGGTTAGTTTTGGAGGATTACAGGAAGCATGGAGGCTTTGAAAGAATGATTATCCCTGGTTGAAAATTGACTTGGCAAGCCATGTTCAAGTTTTTAACTGCGTTGTTGTGGGAAAATTTATCGGCCCCACTTATGAGTCGTAAGAAAGAAAAAACTCAATTCAAATGGATGATTCAAAAAACGTCCATGTACGAAATTGCTAAAACATTCTTTTAGCGGTCAATATTCCTACAAAGATAACAACTTCAAATTTATTCATTTATAAACACTTATCTTAGAGGTTATAAGTTGGTGTGGTGAACATTTCTCGTCGTAAGGTTCGTTTTAGGTTCTTCAGGGATGGAGCGTGATTCTCTGTCTGTTTACATGTTGTTATATTTGTCCAGCCGGTACTTTCGAGCAACGGAAGTTATTGGTTCTCCCCCCTCCCCTTGTTAGGGTTCTCGGTCCCTGCTACTTCCGGCTGTCCTTACTTCTTCCGGCTGCCTCTGCTTCTCTCGAGATCAGAGAGTCTCGGGATTATCGGGTCCCCAATGTTAGGGGGGATAACCCATATTTTTCATACTGTTTGGATTTTACTTCTTGCCTATATATATATATATATATATATATATATATATATATATATATATATATACTCACCAAAACCACTGGATATACCCTTTGGGGAGGAATGAATACGATTATCCTCCCTCTAGTTATGGGTAAATTCTAGGGCAGATTAGACTCTTTAATCTTTGTTAGGCAACATGTCTAGGAAACATGTCTAGGAGGAGGTAAACTATGAATTCAAAGCTGTTAAACTCCGTTTCAAAACAGACATTGTGTCACATCCTGCTCGTACGGAGGGGCTGGAAAATACAGATAATGAAGAAAATTAACATGTCATTCATTGTTCATTTCAGTCTGGGTGAATGCAGCTTCAGTGTCATTACGTTTTTTGCACACCTTGAATGTATTGGACTCTTCTGATGACGCTTTTGTGTTGCTTTGTCGACTCACAAAATCAAAAGGGGGTTGAGATGGTGAATTATTCTTGGTGCCATTGGATTATAATTCATTTCAAATAATACAACATTTCCTATATGATTAAAAACTAAATTAAAGATATTTCCTATGTTCAAGTTTGATTGAGAACTTTATAAGGTCGAAGTCAGAACATGTGTATCAACCATATATATATATATATATATATATATATATATATATGAGTAAAAGTTGAGGAAAACAGTGAATAATAATACACAGACAATTACATTCGATTATTTTTCCTCTGTGGATTCCAGTGGATATAGCAGTATGTTTTAAGATAATAAAAAATTCTGATGAAGCTTCTTAAATCCACTGAGGTGAAATATTAATTGAATGTAATTGTCTGTGTTTTGTTATCACTGTTTTCTTCAACTTTTACTCACATTTTGTCGTTCTTTTCCTAATCTGGCATTTCCTAATATATATATATATATATATATATATATATTAGGAAATAACACACACACACACACACACACACACATATATATATATATATATAATATATATATATATATATATATATATTATATATATATAGTAGGTCAGTAGCTGATGCCTGAGACGTGTCTAAATGTAAGTACTTAGTGACCTGGAAAATCTTTTTCATTGACGTACAGCGTATGAATTAATTCGATTATCTAACTGGGAATAAAGTTACACCCTTTGGTAGACACTACAAGTGCCGTTTAAAACAAGTTTATGAAGCCATATAAAATTATACAAACAATGATCAGTTTTTTATGTCTCTTTATCATTCTTCCAATGAAAGAAAAAATGTTCTTTGATAAACATGTGTGGTCCTATGTTAGTTACGGTACTTGAAGAGATTTAGTTCCGTGTCTACTTCATGTGTCACTGGCTAGTTGCTCTGTCGATGCTTTTTGGCGCCCAGGTTGTACTTTCCTTTGATCCACAAAATTGAGATCGACACAGCTTGGTCGGACCGGCCTTGTGATGTCAGGAGATAAAGGGAAAAGTGTTACCGTAGTTGTTGGCAACTCCAAAGACAAGAAAAACTCTCTGTTCATAACAACAAATATTTATTGAAACACAATTGTGCAATAATTTATAACGAAAAAAAAATCAGCTTTGTTTTGGGAGAGAGAAGATAGTGATGATTCGACAGGTGCTATTTTTCGTAGTGATGTTTGAAATCAGGAACTTAGAGATTTTTGGTTTTCCTGAAGAGGTGTCTAGGAGAGAATTCTTTCTTTCATCAGGTGTGGTCTGGTCTCTCTCTCTCTCTCTCTCTCTCTCTCTCTCTCTCTCTCTCTCTCTCTCTCTCTCTCTCTCACACACACACACACACACACACATATAATATAATAATAATAATAATAATATATATATATATATATATATATATATAACCATCTCCCCTTCACAATTTTTTTAATAAAATAAAAAATAAAATAAATAAATAAATAAATAAATATCACCCAAACATACCAGCCACACATTCAATTCAAAATATATAGACAGATACACAGAAAGATAGATACTACTGAATAAAAATAGACAAATAGATGGACAGAAAGTTTATAAAAAAACAAAAAAACTCACACATATAAAACTAATGAAAAATCCACTTTCCAAACACACATATATATAAAAGACAATTAAAACAGACATACACACATACACATACTCATTCATCTTGACCCACACCTGCATCACCATATAAACACTCCCCATCTAGAGAGAAGAACATCCACTACCCACCCCCAACCACCCCTGCCCCTACTGACAACCTACTGTTTCACCATTTTGAAAATGCCCTTCATTGAAGCAAGAACTATATTTGAGTCCTGAAGAAGGTCTAAATGACCGAAACGTTGCATCGTCGACAATAAACATCCAGTTTCCATAACATCCCGTGTTTGTCTACTTTTCTCCACACACACACACACACACACACACACACACACATATATATATATATATATATATATATATATATATATATATATATATATATATATATATATATATATTAGTAATAGTAGTAGAGGAAATATATATTAGTAATAGTAGTAGAGGAAAATAGTTATCGGTGTACCATGATTTCAATCCAAATGATTTCATCAAGACATTATCCTATACTTAGTTAAGTATAGGATAATGTCTTGATTTCATCAAGACATTATCCTATAGTCGATGTAATTCCTTAGTCAAACTAAGGAATTACATTGACTCATTTAAGTATAGGGCTGGGTCCTGATAAAATCATTGAGATTGAAACCATGGTAGATCCTTAACTCTTTTACTCTATTACTATTACAAATATCATTATTGTTGTATGTTTTTAATATACTGAGCACTTTTGGATAATTTTCTAATGCCGCTATCACGGAAAAGTTAAAGCGGCAATTGGATTATATATATATATATATATATATATATATATATATATATATATATATATACAGTTTATGTTCACACACACACACACACACACACACACACACATATATATATATATATATATATATATATATATATTAATACACATGAATGTTCTAGTTCAACAAGTACACAGCAGATTAGCTTTTAAGTTTTATTTGTCTTAATTATTGAACCATATGAAAATAACACAAACAAACTTTTCCTTTGCAACAATTCTTTATAACTAATAATATTAACAATCTATCAACAATCACTGCAACATTGAGAGAAACAGGAATTTCACTGAAGTCATAATTCACCTTGATACCTGAAAATATAAAAAACAAAAGACAAGTGTAAATATATATATATATACATAGGTAGCTGTTACGGTGTAGCCACTCTGATGAAAGGTGAAACCTTGAAACACATGTCTGTGGATTACTTATTTATTATATATATATATATATATATATATATATATATATATAAATCTTCTACATTAAATTTGAAGATGTTTGTGTATTTAACTGTGTCCGGTTTAGCTTTACGCTTATCAGCTTTTCATTACGAGTTTAAATTTAACGATAGTTTCATCAATCATGCTTATCCAATCTACTTCTTTATTTTTTCAGATCTGATGACACGGGATTTTAACAATATAAAAGGAATTCTCTTAGTAAATTTAATATTTTGCAATAAAATTATTGATTAATATTGATAAGTTTATAATATAATCTTATTAATATTAATTAATAATTTATATTTTATTATACGGTGAAGAAAAAGTTCTGTCTATCGTAAAAAAAAACAACATTTTTTTTAATTTGACATTATTAATGTGGTATTTACCATGCATCCCACTTATGCGTGTTAGACACAATGTCCTATTAATGTGGGACCACCCACGAACGGAATCTCATGGGATGGCAGGCACAAAAATGTGTGGATCACCTCGGCATTCCCTTAATAAACTTAGCACTGCCCCTTTAAATCAAGGGGCATGTGTTGCCTGGGGGGATGGCCCCCTTAGATCATGCCGTTAATTTTCACTAACAGTCCAGTGGCCGAAAAGTCCGTGTTATTAATGCATTTGAAATATTGAAGTATGTGTTATATATCTTTAAGAAATAAAAATTTACATAGTATATGGTTGAAATAATTTGCATAATGATTTCAACAGAACTGGGTTTGATAAACAATTATTGGTTCTCGTAATTTCTGTATATAAACGTGACTTTGCAAAAAGCTCTTATTTCTTTAATTAAAGCAGGTCCAAATATTTTTGTTATCAATAAAAATGAATATGTTTTATTTACCTCACTATTTGAGGACTGGTCTGTAAAGGATTTTTGTTGGTTGGAATCTTCTGTTGAATCAAAAGTTCAAAGTAACTGACCCAAACGATCAATTTCATTCACTAGAAAATCAAGATCAGCCGGCATAACTGCCGGATTAGAAATTACTACTCGGAAAAAGTTTGGTAGTTTTCCCATTGGTTGATATCCAACCATCAGAGTGCCGCTCTCCAGCATTCTCGCTTTGATTCGACTCGCCACCTAAAATCAAGGAAATTAAAGATTGAAATTAAAATATTGCGGAGAATAGTGAAAACAAATACGAAATAGATAAATGTAAAGAAACCCTGGAACCACGTAGCCTGGGTGGGTTGATATAGAGGATGAACAGCAGCCTACCTCTCCACACAGCCGTTGTGGTTTAGAAAGGGAAAAAAAACGAAAAAAAAAATGCAGTTTAGCAACGATAGTGTCGCAGGAGTTGCTGGATAGTGCTGAAATTCAGCATTACATCACCTTAGGGACTCCAGCTCCGGATTTGATTTTAGGGTTTACTCCCTTAGCCTTTCCTTGGAATGAGGTTTAGCTGGAATGAGGTTTCTACTCCATTTGGGGATTTATGTGATTGTGAATAGAGGAAAGTGTGGATAAAAACAACATAAAATTTAGTGGATATTTCACCTCATATTGAATGAAGCTTCTTCAGTTTTATTGAACATAGGCACACATACATTTGCTTTTATAGTGAAAGAGGTAAATGGGTGAGGGGTGAGGCACTGATGGGTGGGTTTGTGTGTAGGGATTTCTTCTGTAGGGTCAGTCGGTTGACTTAGAAGAGGGATTTGATATTACCCTGTGGGTCATATCAGATGTGTGTATTAGAGGAAATTTGATAGTCGGGTGGCACAGAGTTTGTGTGTAGGGATTTATCGTCGGATTTATGTGAGTAGTAAGTACCCCAATCATATTGTGGATGTGGATGACCGTTGGCTTCATCCACTCTTTGCTCGTTTTTAGTGATGCTGGGTGTTCAAACACCCACCTCACTAGACAAGCTGAGGCGTGCCAGTTTAGTCGCCGACAACCCTGTCATGGAACAGGTAGTACTAGTTTACATGGTACTAGTAGCAGGTAAGAAAGAATACCTTTCTTAAGTAGAATAGGATGAGATAGAAATAAAACATAAGAGTAATGATAAATACACTATTATCTGTCCTCTGTAAAAGGGACTACTTTCCATACCTCATCATCACTTATTGTATATGCAGGAGTTATTTTGTTTTCTTTGTTGTTTTTTTTTCTCCAAAATTATTGTTAAATTCATTTGTATTTGTAATCTTGGGTGATATATATATATATATATATATATATATATATATATATATATATATATATATATATATATATACGACGTACGAGGAGGATACGACACAAGGTCAATTTCTTAAACGGAATTTAACAGGTTAGATTTCATAGTGTCCCTTCTCGTTGACCGGTTACAATACTAAGGTTAAAGAATCCAGTCTGTCCTACCGTTTACCCATAGCTGGAGTGAGAATAGTTGGATTGATACCTTTCTTACGGTTATTAGCGTTATGTGAAATGCAACCAGCTTCATCAAGGATTTGAACTCGTATCGCCGAGTCAATTTCCAACGACGATAACCATTATACCTTGTAATGTTTGCCACCTCAATGTTACACTTTTGCTTTCCTCTAAATAAATCTTACATTTACATTTATGATAGTTATAACATTCTTCAGCAACTCACAAATTTTACCTAATTACTTGAAAGTGTGTACACTAGAATGTATTATCATGTACGGGTTTAAAAGAAAACACTTTTAACATATGTCATACAGTTCCTAAAAATGAGAATGTGGGTTGGTTGGTTGGTTGGTTGGTTGGATTTACGGCATGGCAACCCTTTATGGGTTATTTTATGCTGAAATCATTGATTTATTCATTTTGATGGGCATTGAAAATTATTTTTGGACCATATGACCTTTAGGCACCACTTTTTGATCTCGATTCAGAAGGACATGTTTTTCATTTACACCGTCAATATCCGGTTGTTTGTTAACAGACAATTTTTAGAGGGTTTTTAAATCATAAAACTAACCCCATAACCCTAACCCTAACCCCTAACCCTAACTCTAATCCCTAACCCTAACCCCTAACCCCTAACAAACAACCGGATATTGACAGTGTAAATGAAAAACATGTCCTTCTGAATCGAGATCAAAAAGGGGTGCCTTAAGGTCTTATGGTCCTTATTTTTGTTGTGGCCTGGCTAGGGTCCAGAATAAAAACACAAGAGATGAAATGAGTTAAACAAATATGTTAACAAAGAACAGTAGTACAAATATATACCAATGAGTCGGTTACAGGCGAAGCTGTCTTATCAGCTGTTCGCTGAAATATTAACTCTCCCCTAAGTGCAGAATCTGCTGTTATTTATAATTTGAAGAGTTCATGCGTGCGTGGTAAATTACCATAACAATTTTTAAAGTCAATTTTTAAACAGGTACTACCACTCCGGGTCAGGGAGGACCTGGGAGTAATGGCGATGAAGGGGTACTCCACACTCCCCAGAGCCCCAGAACTAGAACTTCGCCATTAGATGCAGTTTAACGCGATACCCAGGACACCAATGAGAATGTCATCGTCTGTTTTCCTAGGAATAATCTCTGGTGAAAGCGCGGGAGAGAGAAACAACGAGATCTCACGGGACTCGTTAATTCAACCTAGCAATTGCTAATTATTATGTTCACCTTGTATTTGTGCTTTATAAGCATTTTTTTCCCATCCCTAATACTCGTTGTGTTTCTTATTATTATTTCTCTGTTAACTCCGTTACTCGAGTAACATCAACATAGTAACTGGTATTATTCTCTAATAATTGAACTTACCTTGTGTAATTCGGAATTCTTCTCGTATCCATCTGGCATTTCTCTCAGCCTCGGCGGTATATACCAGAAACACACATTTGTGCATTCACCCTGTAAAATAATCAGGATCGACTAATTAAAGTAATGCATATTTACTGAAAATAAAAGATAATAATGGTTGTTAACCAACAGAAAAATGGAAAGTAAAAGTTTCGTTTTACTTGCATATCAATTCTTGCTGCGATACACGACTATATTCTTAGGGGCTTTGGGTTTAAATGAAAGAACTTCACATTTTACCCTACTACTCCATTCTTTTAAGGCTTTTTATATCGTTTATATCACAGATTTATATAATTTCATGTAACTAATAATAATCCTTAGTAAAACAAAATTATAGATTCAAGTAAGTCAGATATACCGGCACAGGCCGAATCACTATTACATTGCCTGGAGAAGGCAGCAAAGAATATCGGCCTCTATGTGAACTCCGATAAACCCGAGTTCATGTGTTTCAAAAAGAAAGGAGACATGTCCACACTCGACGTTAAGCCTCTAAAGCCAGTAGAACAATTCACATACCTATGTAGTAATATCTCTTCCACAGAAAACAATGTTAACACACGAATAGGAAAGGCATGGTCGGCTATAAACAGATTCTCAGTCATATGGAAATCCGATATCACTGACAAGTTAAAAAGACAATTCTTCCAAGCTGTGGTTGAATCAGTGCTGCTGAATGTCTGCACCACTTGGACCCTAACGAGGCACCTTGAGAATAAGATAGATGGGAGTTTCACAAGAATGATGCGTGTAGTATTGAACAAGTCGTGGAAACAGCACCCTCAAAGAAGCAGCTGTACGGCCACCTACCCCCTATCTCACAGACCACCCAAATGAGACGGACAAGACATGCTGGACACTGCTGGAGGAACAAGGACGAACTCATAAGCGACGTTCGCCCGTGGAAGCCAGCACATGGACATGCTAATGTGGGCCGCCCAGCAAGGACCTACATTAAACAACTCTGCGTGAATACTGGATGCTGCGCAGAGGACCTCCCTGGGGCAATGAATGACAGAGAAGGTTGGCGAGAGATTGTCATGGATATTCGTGCTAATTGCGCAACATGATGATGGTGATTTTTAATGCAAATAAATTACAGTTATATGATATCAAGTGTTCCTATCTTATACTAATAATTATATGGTTTCGAGTAATTATTTCTGTCTAATTATAGTCATTTGTTTGCACACGGTTATATGGTGTCACGTAACTAATAATAATAATCCTTAGTAAATATATATATATATATATATATATATATATATATATATATATATATATATATATATATATATAGCATCAAGTAACTATTCTTAATACACATAATTTATAATTATATGACATCAAGTATTACAACGAATACTGATCATTTTCAAACAAATCTATTTCCCCCATAGATGGCTTCGCATGACTATTCTTAACTCTTTGCTTACCAAATTTCCCCTAAGGCTGTACCAATTTTTTTAGTACTTTTTTACCTGTATGATGGGATATTTCAAAGTTCACTATCTATTCACCTCAGAACTCATTCTATTCAGATATAGTCCAACTATTATTGTAATCTAAGTCCTTTTGCTCAATCATAATGAACTAACCATCAGATTTGTATTTTGCTACATGGAGGGTCGCTGTGAGCGGCTTAAAGTAGGCAAAGAGTTAATACACATAATTTATAGTTATATGATATCAACACTGGGAGTGGTGTATTAACCAGCAAGGTGACTACTTCAAAGTAAATGGCAACCAACTTTAAATAAAGAGTGAATATAACTTTTCATGGGATAGAGTGTTGAGTTTTAACCAACCTAAATATTTCCTTCAGCACATGAGGCTACTGCCTATGTCGCGTTACCAGAACTACATGGTAAAATTACTACACGACGACCACTGCCGCAATAAGAATTGGCGCGCATTTCGTTTTTCCCTTTGTCTTTATTCCTTGTATCATTCTGTTCCGTGAAGTAACCAACATGTAAGCACGTCCTTTTTGTACCACCGTTAAAATACGTCTTGTGTTCTCATTTTACTTACACGATGAGTCGACTAACCCACACCATTTCAAGTAGTCATAGACTTTCCTATTCAACAGGTTATTTAACATAAAGTCTTGGAACTTTTTGTTCGCACCATCGAATAAGACAATTGAAAGATTACAAAATCTGAATATTTGTTTACCTTTTCCAAAACAAATTTGAAACCTTCGCGCCCTTTTATCAAACTTCGAAGATATCTGCAATTACAAATGAAAAAATATTCAAAAACAGGCAGACGTGCACGTCTTCTTTTTTTTATTATAACTGACCATAACTTGTATAATAAGTAGGTATTTACCTAACACATTTGCCATGAGCAGGATGTGACACAAGGTCTCAAGTATGGGTCTCCAAAGAGGATCGATCTCGCTATTCAGTAGTAATGGTAAGAATGGGGGCGCTTGAGTGTAACGGTTATTGTTGTAGGAAATGGACACGGCGATACGAGTTCAAATCCTAGACAAGGCTGGCTGCATTTCACATACCGCTTGAGACAGGTATACATCTACCTTTTTTTCATCCAGTTATGGGTAAATGGACGGGCAAACTGGGCACTTTAATCTTGGTATTGCAACCGGTCTAGGAGAAGGAAAACTCTAAATTCAAATCTGTTAAAATTTAACATTTAAAATTGACTTTGTATCACATCCTTCTCGTACGGAGGGATTAGGTAAGTCTATCTCCTTTTCGCTGGCGTCAGATCAGGGAGTTGGTTTTGCTGAGGTGGAGTGTCACACCTACCATCAGCTCCCCACTTTACCGTGCAGACCAGATTACCCTATCTGTGCTATTCATGCGCTGAATTGGCAGGGACCGGTATCGAACCAGGAACCTTGTTATTCCTAGGCGGGTACTCTAGCGACTCTTACCTGTTATAAAGTTCGCTTAACTTAACTTTGTGTGACATCCTTTTCATGCGGAGGGGTTGGGTAAATACATACATTCAGTAAGAATGAAATAAAATCTGTTCATAATTCTTTATAAATATCAGAATAGAAAATAAAGATATATTACTCTCCCATCTCGAACATTCGGTCGATATGATTCCCGAATCCGTTTTCGCCCTGGAAATATAAAAATAGGTGAATTAATAACGAGCGTCTTAGATCTCTATGAGAAATATTATAAATAAATCAAGCAATCCTTAAAATTTGAAAAATATCAAATTAGAAAGACTAACGAAATTAAATAAGAACGCATATAAAAATACTCTTATTTAAATAATATCTTAATTGGTTTCTATATAAAATCATTCATAGGATTGATTTTAATACGTTGGGGTATAAAACAATAATATTAGAGATCAATAACACCAAGTAATTATTTATTAAACCCGGTTTGTTAAAATCAGTATGCAAATTAACCGCACCATATATTATGTAAACCTTTATTTCCTAGTAATATATAACACACATTGCAGGATTTTAAATGCACTAATAACATGGGCAGTTTTAAAGCAAATCTTACTCTGATTTTCATAGACATCGTTAATAGATAAGATTTATTCTATGTATTAATGATTTTAAGTATAAATTAAATGCTCATTGATAAACTTACGCAATTCCTGAGGTATTGTAACGTAGTTTCGGCTACAGACAGAGAGACACCAACTCTCTATTATAATATGAATCTTTACAATCATTTTAAACAGGTAAACGCTTCAGAGTTTGTTAAAATATCAATGTTTTATGAGGCAACATATTAACGTAGATCAAAAGAATTTTAACCATTAACTCAAACAGATCTGTTTAACACATCGATGGGACCTAGATGGTAATATCACGCCAGGTCAGAGAGGACGAAGTGATGACTCCACATTCCCCAGAGCTCCAGAACTGACGCCTCATCACTGAATGCAGTTTTGTGTCATCCCGAAGACACGCGAAATTTTATGTTACCGTACAGAACAGAATAAATCTCTGTCCCCCCCCCCCGGTAACGGCATTCAAACTGATAGGGTTGAGCTGGCTCCATCCAACGAACTTGTGGTGAATTCATGGAAGGAGTAACAAGCGGTCCCCAAACCCCGCATGCATATCTCGGTCAGGAGAATGAGATTCCCCTGTTTGCCGCAGATTTTCTACAGACGTACTGACAAGTACGGCATAAGCTTTTGATTCCTGACGATGACGTAGACACCCCTTGGATTTTCGCTAGAGCCCTTTGGCCGAGTAGTGGCCCTTATACCAATGGGTGCCAGACCTGTCCGCCTAAGTGATCCTACCAGTTCCCGACGGCATATCTCTGACACTACCAAGTTTACACGGTGCTGTCGTATTGAGGAGGGTTTGGACTTTAGAAATGATATGCTAGATGGCTGTTGAGCAAAGAGCTTCCTCTGATCTTTTACAGGTTTTGTTTTTCGTTCTACAGGGTGTCTAGTTACCCTCCTCATCAGACAAAATCTGTGGGGTTACCGGTTTAATCACCGATGATTCGACTATGAAACAGGTAGTCCGGGCTTACATATTACTGGTAGCACATTGAGTGACCTGGCGCTAACAAAATAAATAAACACCATTGATAGAATTTGAAACTATTGAAGAAACAGAACGAAATCAATGAATGTACTGATGTGTTCAATTGAGACTTTGTTTTGATCAGAAGAAGTTAAGCTTACTTTCGCTCTCCACATAAGCCAGAATTTGAAAATGTCATTATGCCTGCCACATTGGATCGCTTTGTCTCCAGTATCATAAGCGATGTCGTAGTTTTTATCTTTCTGGAACAAATAGTCCGCGTGCATTGCGTTGCATGATTGCAGGTGACCCTGAAACGAAATTAGAAATAAGAAAATGAAATTGCCGTAGAAAATACACGTATTCAAGTATAATGAATACCGATTTCTCTCTCGTCATATCAAAGATTTTCTTCTTTCTATTGGATTAAGCATAGACTGGCAGGACCTGTGGATATACCACAATATGATAATTTAATTATTACAACGTTTGATGCGTTTACTTAAGAGCTAATAATAATAATCTTGATTTAACTCTCTCTCTCTCTCTCTCTCTCTCTCTCTCTCTCTCTCACACACACACACACACACACACACACACAACATACACACACACACTTTTTTTTATTTATTTCTTTTTTTCTTTTCATTAAGTTCGACTGAAACAGCCTTATCACTTCCGCGCGCCTACCCGCTGTCTCTTTCTTTCCTCTACTCTCTTTCTTTCTTATTATATTTTTTCTGTGTAGCATGTTGTTTTTCTTCCTTTTATTTATAATAAAAACGGAATGGTCCATTATTAGACTGAGGTAACAGCACTCATTTGGACGGTCTCATTTTTAATCAGAGGGTGTTGCAAGATGATAACTGTCGTATTTTGTAGGAACACCGGTATTATTATATAAATGATGTTATTTTTCAAGACTAAATAAGAAATCTACTATATACATATAAAACAAAGATTCTGTATGTCTATCTGTATGTATGCATATTTATTTGTACAACGACCGAGCACACATCTTTTTATAAAGGAAAATTGGTGGAGACTAGCAAAGACTCGTTCTGTAAAACCATAGCCTATTTTTGTCCATAAGAAAAGCTAAATAAAAATATAATAAGTGTATAAATCAATGATACATATTAAAAAATGATTTAAATGTGTGGTTCCAGTTGGAATTCCCATTTTAGGACACCTTAGGTACCAGACAATAAAGCCAGCCCTGCCCCTTTTGGGCCAGGGGGAGGTGCTGCCCGGGGGGATAGACCCCCCCTGGGAACACATGATTTATTTTTGCTCACTTACCGGCTCAGAGGCCGTAATTTGCTCTCGTAACTTGGGTGGTAATTCTCTGAATTGGACACATGGCCTAGTGGGTAGAGGAGTTAGGTTAAGACAGTTCTAAGTGACAGTTATCTCTTGCCTGCAGGTTCAATCATGGTCAGGGGCAGCAGTAACATAGAATAATAATTAACACAGCTTAACACCTCTACCCCAACTATGGTTAGCGGAATGAGAACAGGATACTCCCGTGAACTGAATAAAGGGTTAGGTTCAAAGTTCCGTGATGGCTCCCGATTACGACGAGAAGGTTTCCAAGTTCGAAAAAAAGGTTCCTGAGTCCGACAAGAAATACCTGAAGAAGGCCGGAGGGCACATCGGCTGAAACGTCGTATAGATAACAATGAAGATGAGGACAATAGTCTGAATAATACAAATAATACTAATCGGACAAGCCATTTATTAATTTTTGGTTTGGATTCTTTGCTATCTCCAAATAAATGTCGGAATCGATTCCGAGAGAAAATCTGCACTTGAAGAAAAAATAGCATTTAAAAAAGATTTGTAGATATTTCTAGCCCTTGACAGTGGAAGTGGCGGTAGCATAATGGCTACTGGCACGGAGGACGGGAAGTTCGATTCTTGGCTGAGATTTGTGTGGATTAGAATAAAATAAAAATTAAATCAAATAGAACATTTTAAAAATAACAATCTCCTAGGAGCCCTCAGATATGAAGAACCCAGAGAAAAGGCCTCCTTCCTGGCGTCAAAAGAAAACCTCGGCATTTCAACGCAGACCTTACTGGGAACACACGTTATTGACTGGCTTAGGAGAAAATCTCCTCTCCAAGAAATAACTATGAACCTAAAAATAAAGTCTGACTCTTAAAAGTATCTGTCTAAATTTGTCTTTTCTTTTGCTTTTCCTTTAATTCATTTTCAGTTCGACGACCAACAGAAGGAAGAACCACATATAATGAGGTTTTTTAAAAAATAAACCAACAAACACACACACTAAATAACCTAAAAGCCTAATACCACATAAAATCCTATAGAGCCTTTAGATCAACATTTTTTTTTTTTACTTCGTTCAAATTCCCTTAAAAAAGGCTTGAACCCCCACCCGCTCTCTCGTATATTGGGATGCATCGTGATAAAATGCCATGTCACTGGTATGTAATTATGGTTTACTTATTGAATATTTTTTTTTCACAAAGAAAAAAATAGATGAATGAACATTTGAGAAAATTGCTCTTTCATAATTAAGATAATAACAAGAAGAAGATATTTGTCTAAATCGTTACAGCAAAAAGCTGTTAGCGCTTTAATAATAATTATTGTTTACTTATTGAATAATTAAGATAATAATAATAAGAAGATATTTGTCTAAATCGTTACAGCAAAAAGCTGTTACCACTTTAATAATAATTATTTTTTACTTATTGAATAATTTCTTTTTCACAAAGAAAAGAATGGATGAATGAAAACTTGAGAAAATCGCTCTTTCATAAATAAGATAATAATAATAAGATATTTGCCTAAATCGTTACAGCAAAAAAAAGCTGTTACAGCAATCTATTGTCAACCTTGATGTTAATAATATTTATTTATAATTCATTATTCATAGGTTGACTAAAAAAAAAAAAAAAAAAGTAAACCTTCTCCCCACCCCCTTAAAATGTTCGACTCATCTCTGAAATTAGTAATTTGTTTAAATCCTACTTAACGGAATTAAATTCAAAGTTTACTTTGAACCACGTATCTTTGAGGCGTGACACAGATTCACAAACATACGTGGTTCAAAGTTAATTGACCTGAAAAAATGTAAGAGTTTTCAAATAAAATAACTGATGCATTATATTTTTTATTCATTAATGTATCAACACTGAAAACTTCATTAAATTCGGTTAATTCATTGATTTTTAGTCTTTTTTTTTCTTTCGGTGGGGTGACATACGATGGTGGAATTTATGTCCTTTAAGTAGGATTTAAACAACTTATTTTTCTATAATGCTGGATACTGGCAGAGAAGTAAAAATGAGCTCATAAGTGACGTTCTCCTGTGAACATCTAACACATAGATAAACCAGTGTGTGCCGACCAACAAAAAGTTACATCGGTCAACTCTGTACGGACAATGGATGCCGAGCTGATGACTTAACAAGCGCGATGACCGATAAGGACGAGTGGAGAGAGAGAGAGAGAGAGACAGAGAGAGACAGACAGAGAGAGAGAGAGGGGGAGGGGGTCATGGGATTACATGCTGTCAGGATGAGTTGGTGATCTAATTATGCATTTGACTGGCAGGGCTACCCGGCGTTTACCGAGATTTAATAAGTTAAAGATAAAAATCTATATTTATATATAGATTAATAAAAGTTATTTTTACATATATCTTTTATTCTTCATATATTCTTGCTTTTAACTTATTTTTCTTCTTGTTTGTATTTTTCTTTGTCTTTTATTAACATTTTATTGTTTCATCCTTTATTCATTTGTTTTATTTCATAATCATTTTATATTCTTATTTATCTTTTCTTATGGAGAATAGGAGGTAAAAAGTTTTTTTAATCCCCTCTCAGACAAAAATAGGGTGTAGATTCTTCTTGAACTTTGGTCATCACCAATTTTCTTTTATTAAAATTCGCTGTATAAACAAACATACAGACATACAAACAGACATACATACAGACATATAAGATATTAATTTTATATATGTAGATAACGTTTTGTCATGAGATATATGCATCTCTGATTTCTATTATCAATAAAACCATACGAATATAAAGATGTGTTTAATTTCTTACCTTTTCTCGTAGCAAAAATGCTGAACATTGGAGCGGCACACCCAACAGTTTGTGTGGATTCCAAGTGAATGAATTTGCTCTGAAATGTATAAAAAAAGTGTTTTGTATTAATATTTACTAGCAGAGATATCCGGCGTTGTCCGGAATTTAAAAAGTTCAAAATAATTATCCTATTTATATTCACATATAGATTGATAAAAATATTTTCCTATATATTTGTTTTATTGTCTTCTATTCTTTATATATTCCTGTTTTTAAGTTGTTTTTTTATAACTAGTAGGACTTGTGGATATGCCACAGCATGATAATTCAATTATTACAACGTTTACGTAAGAGCTATTGAAATAATTCAATATGTAAAAAGTATAATAATCTTGATTTAACTCTCTCACTCATTGTATTTTTTCTTTCTTTGCTTCTTTTCATCTTTTCATTATCTTCGATTGAAACAGATTAGCGTTATCGTTTCCACGTGCTCACCCCTTCTCTCTATCTTTCCCCTACTCTCTTTCTTTCTTTCTTTCTTATATTTATGTGTAATGTGTCCTTTTTCTTACCTTCCTTTCTTTATACAAAAACGGATTAATTAGCTGAGGTGACGACACTTATACGAAATAATAATTAGGCGAATAAGCAACACCAGATAATCAGGATTTACACATTTGCCTTTCATCTTGGACGATTTGGACGGTCTCATTTTTAACCTGAGGGTGTTACAAGATGATAACGGTCATTCAATTAAGGAACAAGAGTATTAATATATAGATGGCTAAAATGGAAAATAATTCTGACTTTCTATTACCTGCAAATGTTATTTTAAAGTGGAAACTCCAACGAACAAAGGAGATAATTTGCAAAAAAAATTCTCACGGAAGATCGAGATGCACAGGTAAATATTCTAGAAATGGATTAAAGATGTATTGATATCTCACCTGTAAATTCCATCCAATAAGTGCCGGTGTTTCTTTGACATAAGCACCGAACCTCCCCAGGCACCCTAGAATAAGAATTTTTAATTGAAAAAAAGTATAAGAGAATAGTTGATCATGATCTTGCATCTCTATTTTAATATTGGCAAGAAAGATGCAAAGGAGTAACATAGAGGAGGGAAAAAAAAAGAGGTAGAAAAGAAAACTAAACAATATATTTATGATGTAATGAATATGCATACACCTGGGTCGCCCCTCACAGTAATAAGATTGGCTGGTGTCAGTCATAAATACAGAGCAATGTAGAGGTACAATGCCCGCGACTACGACGTCGCACCAGTACTATTACTTACCTGCTCGATTGTACCACTCTGTTACCACTCTGCTACTTCTACTTAATATATCCCTTCCCGGGACATATCAATCTATTACAAAGATTTTAAAAAATTAGAATGGTCACTTACATCAACATGAAGCCAAAGTTTATGACGTTCGCAGATATCTGCAATTTCTTGTAGAGGATCAAAAGCTCCAAGAATGGTTGTTCCAACCGTTGCATTAACAAAGAATGGTAACTTTCCCGCCTTTTCGGCTGATATAACTTGTGTTTCAAGTTCAACAACATTCATTTTGCCCCTGAAAAATAAAGATAAAAATAAAAATGTAAGCGATAACAACAAAAGGCTGTTGGTTTTACGGCATATCAACTTGTTTTCAAGTTCAACAACATTCATTTTGCCCCTGAAAATAAATAAAAATAAAAAAAGCGATAACAACAAAAGGCTGTTGGTTTTACGGCATATCAACCCATGCTGGGTTATTTTATGCCAAAGACATTTTGTTTTATTCCTTGTTGATGGGTTTTGAAAGTCTTTTTAATCACATATTTTTAAACTCATTTTTCTATTTAACCCATAGCGGGGACCCTAATAGGTACTACCATGTCGTGTCAGGTTGCACTTGGGAGTAATGGCGATGAATAGGTACTCCAGATTCCTCAGATCTTCAGAACTGGGACTTCACCATTAGACACAGTTTAACGTCATAACCAGGACACTAAACAAAAGGTATTTTGTGTGTCCGTTTTAAGAGAGATCATCTAACGAACTGCACAGAATCCATGCATGCAAGAAGGTAGAATTTCGCCTTCATTTAACGATTGATTTAACGGCATGTCAACGCGTCTATGAGTATCATATGCCTAAAGGTTAGGGAAATGCAAAAAATAAGGACAAGCACTTACATAACATTATTTGACGTTAGATTGATTGATTGATTGATTGATTGATTTAAATGTAATTTCAACTTGTCTAGGGTTATTTTATGCCTAGAGGTTAAGGAATCACATTAATGGTATACTCATATTTACGTTTTTTTTGTGTAGTTGTTTCTTAAGAATACAATAATTTTTAAACATTTCTATTTGATCCACGGATGGGACCCTAACAGGCACTACCACTCCAGGTCAGAGTGAACCTGGGAGTAATGGCAATGAATAAGTACATCAGATGCCGTTTAGTGTTATAACCAGGACATCCCGGGTTTTTTTTTTGGGGGGGGGGGGCTTACCCTTCTGCTGGGAATACAGTCAGCGTATTTTTAAGTAAAGTTTAGCAGGTTTGAATTCAGAGTTCTCCTTCTCCTAAACCGGTTTCTATCATCACCAAGTCATGCCGATGATCTTGATTTTTCATGGTCACCAGCTTCTATTGGTCATCGCACCTGGGAAGTCCTCTGCACAGCATCCAGTATCCGTGCAGAGATGATAAAGGTTTTTGCTGGCCGACCCACACTGGTGTATCCATGTGTAAGTGCCCATAAGAGAATATCACTTATGAGCTGCTTGTTGAGCAGTGTCCAGCATATCTTCTTCGTTTTACCCGGATGGTTTGTGTGATTCGAAGCAAGTGACCGTACAGTTAGCTTGTTCAAGGTTAAAGAGCCCAGTTTGACCTACTATTTCTCCATAGCAGGAGGGAAAATAGTTGGAATCATACCTTTTCAAAGGGTATTAATGCTATGTTAAATGCAAACAGTCTCGTCCAGGATTTGAACTCGGTTCACTGTGTTGATTTTCTGCGACATTAACCATTGCACCACAAATACCTCCAGTAGCAGTCTATTATTAAAAAAACGTGACGCATTGGGCCACCCATTGAGCACTGGGTAAATTACTGTGATTAGCAAAAAAAGGAGTTTTCAAAGCGAAATATTTTTTTTTAATAAATAAGGTTGGAGAATTAAAAATAAAAACATTAAAATCATTTTGAAAAAAATTGCAATTAAGTTAAATCTGACCCGTCTCTTACTTCATATTCTGTCAGTCACTTACCCCCTCTCTATATATATCTTGATAAATTACTCCTTATACATGTTAGTATCCCTGAGAGTTAAAGAGAGAGAGTGGAAGGTGTGAAGGGGACATTGAACTTCCCACTTTATTTGTATATTATATATAAGCCAGCTTTTAGCTTCTGTTTGTTGATGAAAGTTAACATTCGAATAAAGTGGATTTCAATCTCCCTCTAACACCTTTCAATCTCTCTCTTTACACTCACAGAGGAACTAACAAATATAAGGAGTAGTTAATCAAAATATATACAGAGGAAGAGAAAGTGACAGGCAGAATGTTAAGTACAAGACGGGTCAGATTTTGACTTAATTGCAAATGATGATTATTAGAATCAATTAAAATGGAATTTTTAAAAACATGATTCAATCCAAGAACTAAGGAATATTTTGGCATGTATTTTGTGTCATTAAACCAAATAGGAAAGAAAACCTTCAGGAAACAATCATTGATTCACCCAGCTTTAGGATAGTAATAGATAGGTAGATGAAACAAAAAGTTGGAGTAAAATTCAGAATGTTCAAGTTTGCTGAGTATTAAATTCTGCTTTAAATTCTAGCCAATTGGAACACAGAAAGTATTTTTTAAATTTATTTACTCATTTGTTTTTCTGTGTTGCTTCAAACATCGTTACCGAGAGGGGATAATTCACTACGTGAATGAAATAGAAATAGAAGGATAAAGAATTTTAAAAAACTATCTTACAACTGATTGGTTATGCCATGTATTTTAATGCCAGGATTGATTTTCACTTCTTACCGGAAGTAACAAATACATGGAAGATTCCAAAATGGCTTCCACTCACTTCGAAACAGACAAAAAGCACCTTTAATGCAAAATTCATTAGGGTGACGCTCTTCAGTTTTAGTATTGGGCGTTGTTTTTTACAAACTTTTATTCGTACTTAATCGCTTTTTATTTTATTTTTTATTTTATTGCATTTTTTCTAGTTCATCTTAAGTGAAATGCCATTCTGAAAGCAGATGACAATTTCTTATCATTAATACAAAAATAAATAAATTGAATCAAATGTTCTCAATTCCATTTCTAAGTTTACAAAAAAGATTATTTTACTCCTTAAATATTCATGAATTCTGATATTTTATTTACAAAAGGGTTTAATGAAAAAACTGTGTCATTCTGTAGTTACTTCACCTTTTCATTCACCTTTTTAGTATAATCTGGATTGCAAAATGTTTATTTTATTGATTTTATCTGTCAATATATTACTAAAATTCACATTATATATATATATATATATATATATATATATATATATATATATATATATATATATATCAAGGATGATAATAACATAGAATACTTAACATAGCTTAACACTTGTACTCGGTCATGCTCCGTGAAGTCTTCCGAATACGTCATGAAGGCTCCCGAGTTTAACAAGAAAGTTCCCGAGTTCAACAAGAAAGTTCCCCAGTTCGAGAAGGTTACCGAGTTTCACAAGAAATGCCCGAAGAAGGCCGGAGGGCAAATCGGCCGAAAACGTTGTGCATATAACAACAAAGATGAAGAAAACAGTCCGAAAAATCCAAATAACTCTAGCAATTTGTTTAAAAACAAACTATTTCCCTGCAAACTATTCCTATACAAATCATATGTATAAAAAAAGAATATTTGGCCTTGAATAACCCACAGGGTTGATATGCCGTTAAATAAAACCAAAACAAAACATCGATCATGGGACATAGGTCGTATTAGAAATTGTATTACTCACCGATCATCACAGCTTATCTTAATCAGGTTCTCCGTGCCGATGCCAAGAATCGAAGCCGCTCGACATATCGAAAAATGACTCTAGAATGACAAAAAATTGAAATTAAAAGTAACATCTTACACAGTAAGAACAAAAAAAAACTTACTTTTAGTCATTGAATTATTATAATACTCCTTCTGTGATTTTCACACCGGCGATAGCTGATGGTCATTTACATGAGTCTTAGTGACAGCAAGGACTCTTCAGAGTATTCTAGCCGATCTTAACAATGCTGTTGTCTGGATGGTCTGTATTCTTCCTCTAATTTCCAATATTTCCTCCAGTCTTTTTTACGAACTCTGAGGGCCGTTCCAAGGGTACCAACTACAATTGTTATTACTTTCAACCTCATGTTCCATGTTTGTTTGTTTTTTTTTTTGTTTTTTTTTTTTTTTTTTTTTTTTGGGGGGGGGGTCTCCATTTTTCTGGTAAGGTCCAAGTATTTGTCTATCTTTTCGTTTTCTTTCATTTTTCACTCTGTGGCCCATTGGAATTGCAAACTCTACGAGATTACAAGTTATTTTTTCTTGATAATTAGCACTAGGTCTGGTTTTATAGCCGTGATTAGGTGGTCCGTTTGTATTTCAAAGTCACAGAGAATTTTATGCGTTGTATTCTCTAGGATCGATTCTGATTTATACCATTTTGTAGTATGTACAAAGTTTAATTTCTTGCATAATTCCTAGAGGATAACATTTCTCACTCAGTCGTGCCTAATCGTGTACTCTCCTTTTGTTAGTTTATTGCCTCGCCGATTATGTGATAAATAGATTCGTCTCTGTCTCCACACATCCTACACTTACAATTCTGATGCGTCTTATCTATTTTCGCATATATAATTAGTCCTTATATTATTATTATTATTATTATTATTATTATTATTATTATTATTATTTTACTCCTTGCAAGTTCTTCACACCATCTCTAACTGATGTTTTTCACTGGAGTCTGAGTAACAGTAAGTTTTGGTCTGATAGTCGCATAGGCGAGAAACTAGCAGCCACCAAGCACCGTAGACTCGCTATCCTAACATAGATATATATGTTCTATCAACGATATTATGCACTATTTACTTATGAATATAGCACACTATATTATCAATACTAATATATATGTCTGTCTGTGTGTGTGGGGGGGGGGCGTTATAGTGTACAATACAAGTAAAAAGCGATTGATACCATTGGTTTCAAAGCAACGTATTAGCCAGTGCCATCTTTCACCACAACTAATTTGAAAAAACTGGAACACAAACACATCACCCCTGAAGACGGCACTTCGAAGTGCCGAAAGTACTTTGGATAAAAACTTTGGTGGACTAATCCACGGATTCCATCCCAATATAAAAAAGTTGGTCAGAAAGCTTGAAGAGATCGTTAATAAAATTGTAAAACAAGAGACATCTGTTTTGTTTAATTCTACATGTATAAAAGAAATATATATAATGAAGAATGAATATGAAAAGTGTTAGCATATAAAGGTGCTCAATGCTGAAATAACAAGAGCAGGTCTAAAATCATAAACAAAATATTATGGTATTAATTTTCCGTAACTATAGTTTCATACGTATTATGCAATCCTCAACGGTTAAATATTGTAATATTTCTGAGGATTGCATAATACGCATGAAACTATAGTTACGGAAAATTAATACCATAATATTTTATTTATGATTTATAAATATATATATATATTTTTTTTTATTTATGATTTTTATATATATATATATATATATATATATATATATATATATCATCTGGTGTTTAAATATGTGCGCAATTAGGTAACTGATGATCTTTTTGGTCTTTTATTACCAGATGTCAAAGTGTCAAAAAGGTGGCTAACAATTCCCATTAATACGAGAGAAATATTATTAACGACAATGGTCAAAAAAAAAAAGAACAACCGATAATCTTTAAACGTCGTCTTAGTAACCATTATCGACTCTTTAACAGTCCATTATCGATCTAAAAGAATTGTTCAATTCTAAGAAATAATCCGCAGTTCATTGAAAAGGACGCATCGGACACAGCTGTTGTTACTCGCCTGTTCTGTCAATTAAAATACGACAAATCACTTTTTAGCGAAATCATTGCCGAGAATCTGCAGACTTTGCAGTTATGTAAATAAAATAAATGGCGACAGAAAATTGAAACATTTGTGTGCGCTGGGACAGAAAAATATCT
Source organism: Doryteuthis pealeii (assembly GCA_023376005.1). NCBI lineage: Eukaryota > Metazoa > Mollusca > Cephalopoda > Myopsida > Loliginidae > Doryteuthis > Doryteuthis pealeii. The sequence goes on along the minus strand of CM042143.1, from coordinate 92,801,759 downwards.
ATGGAGGAGGTGGACGACGACTAATGTAGGAGAAATAATTTACAATAGACAATACAGATTTACGATCGAACTGTAGATCAATGAGTCGATATCTTCATTTGTAAATCCAATATTGATTGTAATAAATTAAGAACTTTTCAGAGACTCACAAGAATATTTAATAACAATTGTAGAAAACAATTCCTAAAATGGCCAATAAAGATCTCGTTATTACAAAAGTCTGGTGGCAAAGAGATGCGGGGTGGGAGGTGGTTAGTCCCAGTGGCGTCTTAGCTAACGTGCTGAACTGCGATATCGTAATAGGCGAGTTCGAACTCCAGTCGCACTTTTACGTTCACTTTCGGACTAATATCCTTGCATTATAGTCAAACTACGTTGAAAACCCAGGTTCCTGCTAGATCACCGAAGTTAAGCAGCAATGAGGCTTAGCTCAGTCGGTAGAGTGTCCGGCTGGGAACCTCGAGTTTCCTGGTTCGATTTCGGCCCTCGCCAACTCAGCGTATGAGTAGCACATGGATATGTGCGGTAAAGTAAGGAGCTGGTGGTAGGTGTGGCCATCCGCTTCAGACGCCCAAACAATCTCCTTGGTCTTGTGTGGATTTAAATAAAATTAAATTAAATCAAAATTAAATAAATAAATAAAAAGTTCTGAGCTTCTGGACTCTGGCGTCCAGAGTTAACGGTCTAATCAATAAAGTCTCCATCTATACTTCGAAACGGTTGTGTCTTTTTGTTTCTCTTCATCTCCTCATTTCATATTCCCTATAGTCTAACGCTAGTGAAAAGGGGATAGGCTCCCTCGCTGTCTGGCTGATACCGACTTTAGGCCACCCCGACGACTTTACTATTACTTATTTAAGCTACAGAAGGTACTATAAGCAACCTGTCCTTTGTTTATTAAAATTACTTGATTCAGCATACAATCATTCGAAAAGGGTTGATATGCCGTAAAACAAAACAACTATGTCACAACATACCCATAGCGAACGGCTTGCGTAAATACCTATTTAATCTCTCTCTCTCTGTATCTGTCTATGTATTTTTTTTTATCTATTTCTTTTTTCCTCTGTCACTATAACTTTCTACTGGCAGGACCTGTTGATATACCGCAGTATGATAATTGAATTCTTACAACGTTTGATATGTTTACTTAAGAGCGAAATAGTTCAATATTTACAAAGTATAATAATCTGGATTTAACTCTCTCTCTCTCTCTCTCTCTCTCTCTCTCTCTCTCTCTCTCTCTCTCTCTCTCTCTCTCTCTCTCACACACACACACACACACACACTTTTTCTTTCTTGTTTTGTTTTTTATCTTTTCATTATGTTCGATTGAAGCAGATTAGTATTATCGCTTCCGTCCACTTACCCCTCTCTCTATCTTTCACCTACTCTATTTCTTCCTTTCTTTGTTATATTTTTCTGTGTATCATGTCGCTTTTCTTTGCTTTCTTTCTTTATAATAAAAACGGAATGGTCCATTTTGAGGTGACGAAACTTATAAGAATTGCAAGATAATAACACTCGTACAATTAAGGAACATGAGTATTAATATATTGATTGAAAATAAGATGACAATCGAACTGAATATCAATGAGTCGATATCTTCATTTGAAAATCAGATATTGATTTAGAACTTTTCAGAGACTCACGAGAATATTTAATGATAATTGTAAAAACAATTTCTAAAATGGCCAATAAAGATCACGACGTTACACAAATCCGATGGCAAGGAAATGCGGCGTGGGGAAGTGCTAATGTGCTGAACTGATTTATCGTATGTATTATTTGGATCATTCGGACTATTGTCCTCATCTTTAATGTTATATACACAACTTTCTTCCGAAGTTTCTTGCCGAACTAGAAACCTTCTCTTCGAACTATGGAACCTTCTAGATGAACTCGGGAGCCTTCATACTATAATTCGGAGCCTTCCCAGAACTTCAAATTAATTATCAAGCCTCTTCCAAAAAAAATCAGACAAATAAGTTATCGTAGTATGCGAGTTCGAACTCCAGTCACACCCCGGGTTAGCTCAGGCGGTAGAGCGTTCGGCTAGAAACCACAAGGTTCCTAGTTCGATACCGGCCCTCGCCAACTCAGCGTATGAGTAACACAGGGATCTGTGCAGTAAAGTAAAGAGCTGATGGTAGGTGTGGCGCTCCACATCAGACGCAAAAACAATCCCCTTGGTCTAGCGCTAGTGAAAAGGGGATAGGCTCCCTCTCTGATTGGCTGATACCAATTTTAGGCCACCCCGACGACTTTTTTTACGCCAAGTCATACTGAAAGCACCGGTTCCCGCTAGATCACCAAAGTTAAGCAACGATCTGCCTGTTCAATGCTTAATTGTGTGACCACTTATGCAACAGCAGGTACTGTAAGCAACCGGAGTCTTTTGTTTATCAAAATGACTTGATTCGGCATTAAATGATCCGAAAAGGGTTAATATGCCGTAAAACAAAACGACCACGTAATACCCTGGGAAAAGGTATGACCCTCCTCATCCTCCAGCTATGGACTTATCATAGTATAAGATGTTACTTCTTTTTATGAACTTTCCGGTAAAAATTGCCATTGAGAGACGAGGACAGAAAGCATTTAAGATCGTTTGCAGCTGTCCTCAAATCAATTGCTACTTGGACTTTCTGCTAGGAAGACCTATATTTTGGATTAACACTAGCGGAAACCTACAGATTAGGATTACAAATTGAATTCTGTGAACAACCGAACAATTGAAACCCTACTATAGCGACAAGAATTCTAACAAGTATCACTACTGTTCTTCTACAAGGATGTCTCTGTTTTAAATAACCCATAAAGGGTGATATGCCATTAAACATAAGAAACCAAAGCAAACTATATCAAACCAGGAGATGCCAATTTATTTGAGAAATCGTCTAGGAAGCTTTGCTTAGTTTAGCACGAGGTCACAAATGTGGGACATCTTGTAATATTCGAACTCACTACCAATGGACTGCTCAACATCAGGATTCCATCCTTAAGCATCACGAATCGCCACCCACAGCTAGCAGGCGGTCCTATTGGGGGTGTCTTATCCCTCTGCGGAGCTGCAGTTGGTGTATTCTAAAGCCCCAGCCGACAGGGTTTAATCGGTTTGAATTCAGAGTTTTCCTTCTAGACTGGTTACCTGTCCAAGATTAAAGAGTCCAAGGGTATTTGTGCTATGTGATATGCACACAGGATTTGAACTCGGGTCGACGAGTCCATTTCCTACGACTCTAAATATTACACCACGCGCCTGAGCGTTGTGTTTATTATACATAATAAAGATTAAGACAACAGTCCGAAATATCAAAATTACTTGTGTTCTCGTAGTTTTGGGGAAAATGTGGAAGGTTGACATGAAGGAATTTTTACTAAGAAATGTGGAGCAGTAAATTGAAAATCTTCAATGGCACTTAAGTGAAGTTGACAACACACACACACACACACACACACTCTCCTCTCTCTCTCTCTCTCTCTCTCTCTCTCTCTCTCTCTCTCTCTCTCTCTCTCTCTTCAGTCGTGCCCTTTTTGACTTGTTAATGATTAAATGAGGATTAGAACATCACTTGGAGAATGGCTCAATAGGAAGCAAATACTTAAGTTGGCAATCAATAGCAACTCTGTTCATGGCGATTGTGTCACAAACAATCGGTTTCACACAACACTTCTCACATTCTTTTCTGACTTTCATTCTTATCCTCTTCACTGTCTCCATTATATCCCGGTTAAGTTCGATCGTATTACATTCACTTAGCACGGGTCAGTCTGACTCACGTGACGTTCTCTGATTCCGTAGGGTTAATCGTTATTGGTAAAGCGATCAAACAACCAAATGTTTTATGTGTATTATTTGGACTATTGTCCTCATCTTTATTGTTATATACACAACGTTTAGGCCGATGCGCCTTCCGGCCTTCTTCAGGTATTTCCTATCGAAACCGGGAGCCTTCATGGAAATTCAAACCGAAACCTTTATTCAATCTACGGGAGGTGTAATCTGTTCTCATTCCATTAACCAAGTCTGGGTACAAGTGTTAAGCTGTGTAAGGTATTCTATGCTATTATCGCCCTTGTCCAGGATTGAACTGCAACCTTGTAACCTAGAGATGATTGTCACTTAGAACTGTATTAACTGAACCCTTATATCCGTTGCGCCATGGATCCAACTGGACAGTTCAGAGTGAATTTTTGGAACTTATAATCCTAATGTTCTTTTTTCACCCAGACTATTCACTTTTATACTGATGTATGATTTTTCCCTTGATTCATATTGAGTTTTTTTAATCTAATATAGCGTTTTAATTATATAAAATTCGGAGAAATAAATCTTTTATATTTCATAATAATTTCAGTTGAGGAATCATACTTTATTTTAACAACATGATCAACTACCAAGCAGAAAGAGAATGAAAAAATATATGGAACGAAACGTAAGGGCCCTTTCGACCGGTGCTTTTCAAGAGCTAACAATCGGTATATCGATTAAAAATCAGTATGTTTATAAATTTGAGTTAAAGAGATAGGATAAGATGGCATTTGAAGCTTCAAGAAGGCAAAAAAATTAAATTAATCCCTTCATGTCCCTCCAGGTTCAACGATGTCCCTAGTTTATACTGGTGTGTATTTACACAACTCCCCCCACACACACGAGCAGGATATGACACAGGTTGGAATTCAGAATTTTCTTTCTCCTATGCTGGGTGCCTAACCTAAGTTAAATAACTCAGTCTCTCCTACTATTTACCCCTAACTGAAAGGAGAAATAGTTGGATGCATACCTTTCACAAGTGTATTAATTAGCAAGCACTATGTGAAAAGCAAACAGCATTCTCAAGGATTGAACTCGGGTGCATACTATATGTATTCACCCAATCCCACTGCACGAGCAGGATGTGACACAAGGTCAATTTCTAAGCTGATTTTAACAGGTTTGAAGTCAATGTTTTCTTTCTCCTAGGTTGTTTGCCAAACCAAACTTAAATAACCCAGTCTGTCCTACTATTTACCTATAGCTGGAGGGAGAATAGTTGGATGTATACGTTTTTCCAAACTCGTATCGTCATGTCCATTTCCTACTACGATAACCATTACACGACAGACGCCACCACAATCTAAAATAGTATTAAACAAAGAAAATATTAATTACTGACATTAAAAGATAATATATGTTTGTTTGGTTTGGTTTGGTTTGTTTTACGACATATCAAACTCAGCAGGTCATTTAATGCCGACTAAGTTTTGAAATAAATTCATTCTTGATGGATACTCATTTTTTTTATAAACTCTATTTAATCCATAGATGGAACCCTAACAGGTTCTACCACTCCAGGTCAGAGTAGATCTGAAAGCAGTGGGGATGAAGGGGTGCTCCACATTCCCCAGACCTCCAGAACTGGAACCTCACCATAAGATAGAGTTTAACGTCATTCCCAAGACATGAAGGGCTTCGGTCACTGCCGCCTAACACATATATGATAAAAAGGGTAGGGGCTTGCAATAAGGGCAATAGGGTCGGGACAATCATATAGGTGCTAGGGCTTGACGTGACCAGCCGATTGATCGGATGGAGCCTCCCCGAGCATTCGTCTAGGTTAAGTAAGGGTCCAAGTGGAGTGTTGCATGTCATGGACTGTTCATCCGCCAAGATACCGTCCTTAAGCATCACGGGTCGCCACCCACGGCCAACAGGGGCTCCTATTGGGGGGGGGCGGTTCTTACCCCTCTACAGAGGTGCAGTCAGTGTATTCTACAGCCCCAGCCGACAAGGCGGTATGTTTGTTTGTTTAATGTATATTTTATGAAATCAGAATGTTCAATAATTAAAGAAAAATGTTTTGTGTCTTATCTGTTATTAATTTATTTACTGCTAACTAAAAAACGAGGTGAACATCTACTAATTCTATAGTTTTTCGCTACTTTCTCAAGTTTTATTCGTTTATATTAGTAAAAGTTTTTAACATACAAAAGAGATTTTTGATATTAATTATAGACGTGGTAAGCATATGTATTTTTTCCTTCTAATATATACTATTTAGGTTCGGCTTTAGTATCGGAATGTAAATGAGAAAACGTTTAAGTATCAGCGACTATAATGCTCAATATGGCGGCAACGATAACCATTACACAATGGACGCCTCTACATTCTAAGATACTATTCAACTAAGGAATATTAATTACAGACGTTGTAAGAATATACTTTTTTTTCCTACTAATATATATTATTTAGGTTCGGCTTTATTGAAAACAGACCGATTTGGACGTCTTGTATTTTGCCTTTATGGTTCTTTGTGTGTCGTAAGTGACTGACAAAAAAAGAAACTTGATTAGATTGGTCGGATGGAAATATTAAGCAGTTTTAGCAGCGAGGCTTTTCTCGGCTCATCCTTATGAAGTGTGTCGGAATGTAAATGAGAAAACGTTTAAGTATCACTGACTATAGTGCTCAATATGGCGGGAACGGTGAAGGCGGGAAACGACAGCATCAGCAACAGCTGCTCTTACGATTGATCATTTGTCGTTGTACAGATGGCTTTAAGCTTTCGTTTCTTGAAATCAACCGAATTGGATATATTCGGCTTTTTATTGTGTCAATCGACTGTCATTGCAGCTCAACTGGAAAAAAACATTTGCACCGCCGATTGCAGATTAAACAACGAAAAGAAAACATATCAGATAAAACGGAGTGAATGTGCTTTAAACAAGATGGAAACATCTCCACACTGGTTGGTAAGCCTACCTCTAGAATCATTAGACCAGTTCACATATCTAGGTAGTAATATCTCATCTACAGAAAGCGATGTCAATATACGCATAGGAAAGGCATAGACTGCTATAAACAGATTTTCTCTATATCAGAACATTAGATGATAAGCATATCAGATTTTTAGACCAGTTCACATACCTAGTATTAATATCTCATCTACTGAAAGCGATGTCAATAAAAAAGGGTTGAATTATACAACGTCACTAACAATAGAATGACATCAAGTGCCGTGGGATCCAATAATAAATCATTCATGATTGATTGATTTTAACGACATGTCAACCCTTCTAGGGTTATTCTGTGCCTAGAGGTTAGGGAATCGATTTCATTGTACATTCATATGTACATGTTTTGTACAGTTGTTTCTTTTGTCACATGGTTATATATCAAGTATGTTTATCTTCTGCAAGACATGCTGAGTCGAAAGCAAGACTGGATTTATAAGTAGACAAAAGGGGCAATTACCCCGTGGCCCCTATCAGATAGGCACCTAGACTTTCTTTATAAAACCTATAATGATTATAAAATTGGAATTGTTGGATTATTTGTGGCATATAAGACGTGCTACAATACACCACTTAAATTTATAGACTAAGCGGGGACACGTGGTTTAAACTTCAGCCAATCAACAGCCCGAATGCGTGGCTGGCTGACTACTTAATCACTGATACTGAGAGACGTCCATTTGCAATCATTGAGGAAGGACTTGCAATACTGAGGAGCACCGAGGAACAACTAAAGGATTCTTTACCAATGATTTCCGCTGGGCAAGCGCTCTTGCTTGAAGCCTAAATGATGGCCCATAAAATCGTAACAAGTTTTATTATTTTTTTAAATAATGGTGATTTGCTGCAAGCTCGGAAGAATTATATCACTTCATCGTGGGCACCTCATGTGGTAATGGTTGACAAGCTAGATTCGCAGACCATTGTTAGTGAATTCGATTCTCACTGGGTCCCCTATAATCTGGCCTTGTGCCACATCTAAGCTAAGCTTAGTAAATAACTATCACTTCGTCGTATAATACAAACTGTAAAATGTAGTAAAAGTTATTCATACAGTCAATATGATTGAGAAAAATAAAAGCAAACATTTTCTTCGGAATCTAACTTATATAATCATTTTCTTTTGATAAATTCATTTTTTTTGTCAATTTCTTTTTATTACGCATGTATATAATTTACTTTCTATGTTGAGACAACTTGAGGGGCCCCCTAAACAGAAATACCCTTACCCCCAAGGACTAAATCTGGCTCTGGGGGTGGGAGGAAGGCCCCCTCATCATCATTATGTCATGCTAGTAACACGGATATCCATGACAATATCTCGCCAATCATCCCTATCATTCATTGCTCTAGAGAGTTCCTCTGCGCAGCATCTATTATCCACGCTGAGCTGGTCAATGTAGGTCTTTGATGGTTGGCTCACACTGGTGTGCTCATGTGCTGTTTTCCACAAGGGAACGACACTTATGAGTTCGTCCCCGCATCTCCAGCAGTTTCCAACATGTCTTGTTCGTCTTATTAGGGTTCTTTGTGTGATAGGGGGCAATTTGTTGCACTGCTGCTTTCTCGTGGGATGTTATTTCCATTACTTTTTAAGACTGCACGCAGCATATTTTGTAGTTCCTATCATGCTTATTCTCTAGGCGCTTCATCAAGGTCCAAGTGGTGCAGCCGTACAGTAGCACTGATACAACTAGGGCTTTGGAGAATTGGCGCTTTAACTTAACAGTGAGATTGGATTTTCATATAATTGATAGTCTGTCTATGGTCGAACATGACTTCCCCATGTGTGCATTAACATCACTTTCTGTGGATGAGATATTACTACCTAGGTATGTGAATTGTTCCACCGAGTTTACAAGTTTACCATCGAGTGTGGAAATCCTCCTTTATTTTTAAAACACATGAACTCAGTTTTATCGGAGTTTTCGTAGAGGCTAATGTTCCGTGCTACCGTCTCTAGGCCATGTAATAAGGATTCAGCTTGTGCATGTGTATTTACCAGAAGTGCCAGATCATCTGCATAGTTCGCATCCGTAATAGTATGTGCGGGATATCGCCTGCTTCTTGCCTTTTTTAGTGTAAGTCCTTTATCTGGTGCTAAAGTATATCCTTGTAGAATTCTAGTGACAATGTCAAAGAAATCCGTGTCGTCATCAGATGAGCGTCCCATTGCTAAGATAATAGGTCATTACTAGGGAATTCGATTCTTCTGGCCTTAATATATGACTACTGTGCGTTAGATTAACGCACCAATTAAAAAAATCGAATTCCTAAGACAGTTCAGTTAAGAAAGAAGTGATTAAATAACAGTCCATACGACAGTTCAATTAAGAAATAAGTGATTAAATAACAGTCCATACGACAGTTCAGTTAAGAAATAAGTGATTAAATAACAGTTCATACGACAGTTCATTTAAGAAAGAAGTGATTAAATAACAGTCCATACGACAGTTCAGTTAAGAAAGAAGTGATTAAATAACAGTCCATACGACAGTTCAGTTAAGAAAGAAGTGATTAAATAACAGTCCATACGACAGTTCAGTTAAGAAATAAGTGATTAAATAACAGTTCATACGACAGTTCAGTTAAGAAGGAAGTGATACAATTAAAATAAAACAAACCTGTTCTGATGCAAAGAGGACTATTTGCTTCATTCCGATTAAACCTTTCTCTTTTATATCTGGGCATGCGTAATGACGGGCAGTGAGAACGCCGTATAAATTGGAAATAGCACCACCTGGTGGGAAAAAAGAAAGAGAAAACAACAAAAAATGAAAATGGCATTTACTAAATCAGGCAGATCAAAATGAGTAGCCACCTAGGGTCGCATGTATTACATATGTATGTCATGAGGGCTGCACATGACAACTAAGTCTTTAAATCCTCCTGCTACATTAACAGAACAAAGTGATGATTGCTATCATTAATTTCTTTATTATCAACTAAAAGCCAACAAATACATATCTAAAAAAAAACATTTTTGTTAAAAAAAAGGAAAAGAGACTATTGCTGACAGAGTTCAAATAATAAAACGTACAAGTGTCACTGTCACTTTCAATTATAGCCATGAGTTGATTGAAAGCAGAAGAAGGCAAGAGGAAAGACTCACTTCCTTTCACTTACTGGGTTAGCCTCCTCCTTTAGCAACTCAAAGGAAGGGGTGAGAGACAATGTGTTGATAACAGACTCTGTTTTTTAACAACTCATTGCCCTAATGAAAATGAACGAACCTTTTCACCAAAGATTTTTTGAAAAAAAAACCCTGGATACTGTAAAAGCGTCATATGAGAGCGTAATATGTGTGTGGGTCGCACACGTGCCAGCTGAGGGCCGCATGCGGCTGTAATTGATGACCCATGAACACGTTGTGTTACCCATTTAAACAGGAGTGAAGAATTCCAATCAACATATCATAATTAGTGGGGAAAATGACACTCAGCGCGTGCTCATATCCAATAAAATTAGGATTCAGTTGTAAAATGCTTTGGTTTGGTTTGGTAGATTTTACGGCATGTCAACCCTTGTTGGGTTATTCTATACTGAAGACGTTTTGTTGGGCATTCAATTTTTTTAACTCAATTTTTTAAAACACATTTTTAAAACACATTTTTGATCTATTTAACCCATAGATGCGACCCTAACAGGAACTATCACTCCCGTTCAGAGTGGACCTTGGAGTAATTGCGATGAAGGGGTACTCCACACTCCAGAGTTGGAACTTTACTATTAGACACAGTTTAACACCATACCCAGGTCACTAAGGTCCTCAACCACAGCCTTCTAGCATATATATGGTAAAAAGGGCTGGGGTTTACCATAAGGGTAATAGGCTTGGGACAATCCTATCGGTGCTAGGGCTTGACGTGACCAGCCGATTCATCGGGGGAGGCCTCTCCGACCGACTGTCTAGCCCAAATAAGGGCCAAAGTGAAGTGTTGCATGTCATGGAAATTGTTTTATCTTCCAGTTAAAGCATTTAAAGTGAATTGCTCTTATAAAAATTTCGCTATGATTTGTCATTATTGATTAGTTACGATTGCATAGACAGTGAGATTTTAGTAATATTCATAATTATAATGTATAATTGCCAAATTTCTGTAAATAAACAACTTTTGATTGACATTAAATGAATTTGATAATAAGAAATTTAAATTATTGACTCGTCATCATATTGCGCAGACAGTACGTATTCCCATGACTCTCTTTTGCTATCCGTCCCTATCTGTAATCGTTCCTGAATATTCTATGAATATTTGATATCATATTACTCTTAAAAAAACTTAATAAAAACTCTTAAGAAACAAGTACACATAATCATCATCATCATGTTAGGCTAGCAGCACGGATATCCATGATAATCTCTCGCCAACCGTCTCTATCATTCATTGCTCCTGACAGGTTCTTCGGGCAGCATCCAGTATCCGCGCAGAGTTGATTAATGTATGTCTTTGTTGGACGGTCCACGCTGGCGTTTCCATGTGTTGGCTTCTACAGGATAACTTCACTTCTCCAGCAGTGTCCAGCATGTCTTGTTTATCTCACTCTGATGGTTTGTGTGATAGAGGGCAAGTGGCCATACAGCTGCTTTCTTGTGGGATGTTGATTCCGCGATTTATTTAAGATCGTAGGCAGCATCCTTGTGCAGCTCCCATCTAGCTTATTCTCAAGGCAGTTCGTTAGGGTCCAGGTGGTGCAGCCATACAGTAGCACTTATACAACTACGGCATAGAAGAACCTTCGCTTTAGCTTGCTAGTGAGATCGGATTTCCATATGACTGATAATCTATTCATAAAGACAACTACGCAAAAATATAAACGTACACACGTCCCTAACCTTTAGATATGAAATAACCCAGATGGGTTTACATGCCGTTGATTCAATTAACTGATTGTGGAGAGGGTCCAGGTGGTGCAGCCATACAGTAGCACTGATACAACTACGGCCTAGAAGAATTGTCGTTTTAGCTTGTCAGTGAGATCGAATTTCCATATGACTGATAATCTGTTTATAGAAAGAATTACGCAAAAATATAGATATAAACGTACACACTTTCCTAGCCTTTAGATATGAAATAACCCCAGATGGGGTCAATCAACCAATCAATCAATCAACGAAAATAAGATCGCATAAATATATATATAAGGGTTTTAGCTCAGTCAGTAGAGCATCCGGCTTGGAACTAGAAGGTTCCGGATTCAATAGCGGCCCTCACCAAGTCAGCGTATGAGTCGCACAGGGATCTGTGCAGTAAACTGGGGAGCTGATGGTAGGTGTGGTGCTCCACCTCAGACGCAAAAACAATCTCCCTGGTCTAGTGCTAGTGAAAAGGGGATAGGCTTCCTCGCTGTCTGGCTGATACTGACAATAGGCCACTCCGTCGACTTTGCTTTATACCCATTTTTAACTGCTACATATATTTTTGGTTTCAGAATTCCAAAGCTGTATGTATTAACTCCCCCCCCACACACACACACACCGTACGAGCAGAATATGACACAAGGTCATTTTTAAAGCGGGTCTTAAAGGTTTGAATTCAGAGATTTCCTGCTCCAAGAATTGTTTCCTAACCATGGTTTAAGAGCCAAGTCTGTCTTACTATTTTACCATAGCTGAAAGAAAAAATAGTTGTCTGCATGCCTGGCCAAGAGTATTAGCACTATGTGCAATGCAAGCAGTCTCATCCCGGATTTGCACTCTGGTCACCGTGTTTATTTCCTACGACGATAACCATTAAATACAAGTGCCTTACAAAGGTTTCAAGCGTCTAGAAGTTGGAAATAAATAATAAATAATAATATCAGTTTTGGTTATATGATGTTCCACAAGAAATGATAAAATCTCGAATCTTTGATTTAGAAAAAAGTTAACTTTTTTTTATTGGTAGGCGTGTACTTATTTTTGGGCCATAGTGCAAAGCCACGTGGTGTTTCATATAAGAACTAGAAGAGTCTACCCGGCGTTGTCTGGAGAGACGGGGGAGGGGTTTAAAATACAAGTCTCGCAAATCCAGTATTACTGAATTGCGAGTTGGATCCTCGCAGGATGCCCCATTAAAATTCCTATGTAAAAAAAAGACTTTGTGTTGATCCAGCCTGGGATTGAAAAATCAATGTCACCTATGTTAAAATGTTAAATGAAAAAAGAAAAAGAAAAGAATTCCATGCTGTTACTATCTAAATTTCATTGTTTAATTATCTTCACGAATATAAATCAATTCTTCATTAGTGTTGCTCAAAAAACAAGATCTGTTAATAGTGAATGTATATATATATATATATATATATATATATATATGTGTGTGTGTGTGTGTGTGTGTGTGTGTGTGTGTGTGTGTGTGTGTACTTTCCTGTTAATTGTTTAATTTTCGTTGTTTCCTATGAACATACATACATACATACATACACACCAACTGCCCTTTATAGGTGTATAGATTACCTGGCGAAAATATCCCGTCTCCATTTTCCCATCCGACGATGTTTCTCATTCTTTCCAGCACCTCTGATTCCATTATAGTAAACACCGGAGCAACTTCATAGGTGAACCTTAAAGAAAAAGAATAAAGGGAATAGTTTTAGTTTATTTGTTTAACGGCAGATCAACTCCTTATGGGTTATTTAATGTTCTACTGCAATTTTTCTTTTGAACTGCACTTTTTATTTGCTTATAACCATTTGTTTACATTCAGTTATATGCATGTCACGGGACTACTTAATACACGGACTGCTCAGTCACCATGATCCTGTCCTCAGAGGTTACGGGTTGCCACCCATGGCCATCATGTGGCGCCATTGGAGTCTTACCCCACTGCAAAGATGCAGTCAGTGTATTCTACAACCCAGACAAGGTGGGGTCAAACAAGAAATATTGGTTGCTGGTTGGTTAGTTTTGTTTTACGGCACATCAATCCATTTTGGGTCATGTAATGCCGAATCAAGCCATTTAATATCAGGTTGCTGACAGTACCTGCTGTTGCTTAAATGATCACCCATCTAAGTATTGAATATGCTGTTGCATAGGGCCAAATTCGAGTGGTAGTAATAGTCGTTTAGTAGTAGTAGTAGTCGTTAGTTCAGAAACAACATACGTAAGTAGAGAGAGTAAGGTCAAATTATTCTATCGTAATTCATGTTCGGTAATACTATGCGAAACCCATACGGGGGAACCCGGAAAGCCAACCAAACAAAAACCTACCCCATATATTCGATAGGGCCGTGTGCAAAAAATAAACCTCTTTAGAAACAACTACATAAAAAAATGTAAATATGAACGTACAAAGAACGCGATTCTGTAAACTCTAAGCATAAAATAACCTTAGACTAGTTCACATGCCGTTAAAATCAATCAATCAATCTGCCAGAGTAAGAAAACCAGAACAAATTACCCAAGAGATATTTCGTTTGACAATCATTGCTTTCCCTGCATTTCAGCACCATTTTCGAAATGCCTTGGATCACAGAGCGATTCATCGCCAGATTAAGAAAATCTGCGCTGAAGAAACGTCAAGACGCTGCCAAGTGATAGATAACAATTTTAAGTAATTACGTTTGGGATAAAAGAATTATACAAAAAATTGTCTCTCTAATAAAAAGTTAGATACTTCTCGTATTTGTAGCTTTGAATCTAACAGACGTTAATTTGTGTGGATTTGCGATAAATTATTCATATCTTGCTAAGACGAAATATACTTCACTGTTGTGGCGGTATCGCTACGGGAGTTGCCATTGTTGAACACCGAAGAAGAGTGACAAAGAGATTTTGACAGAAATTTGAGAAAAAAAGTCTCTTTTTTTATATAGAAAGTGTTTGAACATATCTCTTTAAGAAAAAAAATCGCCGATAAATCGCAGATAGTTTCTAGGAGCTGTCGATCTCTCGAAAATATGCACATTTTCCTTGAAGGCAACATTTCTAAAGAATTAAGGATTTGGGGGCTGACAGCGCATCGCCATCGCCGCCGCCGCCCCCACAGTCGAAAGCAGATGCAAATCAATGCGACAAATCTCATTCGTGAGAAAAGCCTGTAAGCCAATATGGCCTCGGCGTCACTGTATAGATTACTTCTAAACATATTTCCAATGAATAGACTATTGACTTCTCCAGAAGAAGAAAAAACAAAAAACAACCTCTTATTTAATCTTTTAAACGCGTCATAGTATATATATATATATATATATATATATATATATATATATATATATATATATATTATAATTCCACTGGCGGACACAACGATTGAGAGAATTTAAGATTTTGTACGAAATAAATTTCAAACGTTATCTACTGCATTACTCCTTAACACCATCACCACCACCATTATCATCATCATCATTATTATCATCAAATCGTGTTGACAGCACGGATTCCTTTGACTCTTCCTCTCCACCCATCCCTATTGCCAATCGGTCATGGTAAGTCCTCTTGTCGGAATCCAGTGTCTGTATTTATTCATACGTGATCTAAAAATTGATATCGTGTTATATCCTATTCATCATCATCATCATCATCATCAAGGTATGCTGACAGCACGGATTGTATGGTTGCTGGTCGGCCAACACTGATTTATCAATGTCAAGGTATCACATACATTTACTGATGTTACGCAAGATGCTGTTACGTTCTTTTGTGCATTTTATTTTTTGCTATCTTCATTTTAGCTGTTTTGATATATGGTAATTCCATGTCAAATCAACCAGAAAAATTTAAATTGTCACCCACCCCGTTCAATGTTTCTGAAATTTTGTATAGTGTGGACTATGTTAAAGTTGGACAATCCCCAAAATTAGTTCAATATATGTAAAATGATAATATTTTTTTTATCATATATGCAGTGTCACATTGGGATTTTCCTACCTATTGATCTTGCTTCGAAAAAGTCAGAAATCATTAATAACTTAAAATTGGTTAACTATAGGACTGACCGTTTTGGATTCCTTGGGCAAAATGTTATTGTAAGCCAATTTTTTCGAGTAGGGAAGCTCTAGAACTCATTTTACAGACAAAAATAGATTAGAAAAAGTCACCATTTTTTGCGTCCCCTCCAAATTTGGAGAGCTGAAAATCGACATAACTCGGTCAATTTTTAGAATTGGGAGTTCAAATTTTAACATAGTCCATACCTGTAAAAGATTTCGGAAAAATTGAAGGGGTTGGGGACATGGCCTGGATGATTTGACATCTGGAATTACCCATATACGTATCCTTAATGCTTTCTGCTGTGCAGATATTTTTTAGCTCAGCATCTTCAGATTGGTGAATGTGATTGATGTTATGTTTTAATACCCTTATTGCACTGACAACTGATGTCTTTATACATGTCAGTACGGCTGCTTGGACCTTGCTTGGACTAATGTGATGGTTCATCTTAGTCAATTGATGTATGCTTTTCTCGTACGAACTTGAATGGAGCAATTGCGCATGTATTTTGAAAGATCATATCAGACCTAGCCTTTTTGTCTGGTATGTTGATTGTGTAATATAATAAGTTGGAAAAAATCCTAGAAGTTACATGTAGATAATAGTGGAAAGTAACTAGGTGACCTGTTGATTTATGACTGGTCAGCACAACGCTACCTGTCGATTTCTTATTAGTCAGGACAATGCAGGGAAGAGAGTGAGAGAAAGGGGGGATGAGAGATCAGTCTGGACTAAGCTTTTGAAGGGAGAGAAGCAAGATGCGTGTCGGTTCCCCAAGGCATTTTGACTTAATATAATAAATGAGCTCATGGGATAAAACAAGAACGTCTTGTGTTATTAAAAAATACGAACGACACAAGAGAAGATATCCTCAGGAGATGACCTAAGTAATTTCCAGACTCAAACAACGAGAATTCGATCCAGTCCAACAATCTATCAAGAGTTACCAGAAACTCTGATCCAGTCTCGAGAAGTAGAATAGATAAGAAGATAGGTATATTATGATTACTATTAACACGTAATCACTTCTTTCAAATAGACCTGCAATGCTACAAGTGTACACCAGGTAAGTGGGGCTGAAGCGTAAGCGTGTCACTACTAACTTATGGTCTGAGTTGAGATCTGTTATATACCCTACCTATGAACAATAATGGGTTTGTCTCAATCCTCATAAATACAGGAGTATTATGCAGACTGAGTAGTCTTATACCACTAACAGTGGTTTACACTCTTTACGCTGCTGTCGAGTGTTGTATTTTGTTAATGTTATAAAGATTCCATTTCATTTCCAACCTCCGTTTGGTTATTCCTTGTTTAGTAACCTTTGTTAGGTTACAACATCATTGGGTCGTCATTTTCGGACCCTGGATTCCCATGAGTCTCTCTCTCTCTCTCTCTCTCTCTCTCTCTCTCTCTCTCTCTCTCTCTCTCTCCTCCCTATCGGTCATCGCTCCTGGCAAGCCCTCAACACATCATCCACTGTCCGTACATAGCTTTTGTCTGTAAGATTTTTTGGTCGGTACTGGTGTGTCCATCTGTAGGCGTCCACAGGAGAATTTCGTTTTATGTGCTCATCCTTACTTCTCCAGCAGGGACAAGTATGCCTTGTTCATCTTACTTGATCGCTCATGTAATAAGAGGTAAATGGTCGCACAGTTGCTTCTTTGTAGGGTGCTGTTTCAAGGATTTGTTTAAAACAGCACGCATCATCCTTGTGTAGTTCCCATCAAGCTTTCTCCAAGCATTCGTTAAAGCTCAAATGATGCGGCCATACAGTAGCACTAACACGACTACAGCATGGTACATTTATCGCCTTATCCAATCAGAGAGATCAGATTGCAATATGATCGACAATCTGTTTATAACAGTCCATTCTATCCTAAGCGTATATTGATATCGCATCCTGTTGATGAATACTAAAGCATTTTTCGAGGTACATTGGCGGCACCCCGCACAGAATGTGGGCTTCCGTCTGAAGATCACATAGGCGAGAAAATGTCAATAAACAGGCGCCGTTTACTGCATGTCCACGCTATCTTTATATATATATATATATATATATATATATATATATATATATATATATTATAATGTATTTTTGTTATTCATAGATATTTTCATTCATGAGTTGAAAATTCCACCGTTGCTTTGGTTACAGTTTTATTTCATTTCTTTGCGTTTTTTGTTTTTGTTTTTGTTTTGTTTTGTTTTTGTTTATTGTTGTTTTTGGTTTTTTGTCTTTTTCTTTTTTTCTTTCTTTTTTTTTCTTTTTCTTTTTTTTTGCGTTGAAGGGATTAATTTGAACAGTTCTTCATTTGTCTTTTGTCTGTAAAGGGATTAGTGAATAACAATCTGCTCAATTTGATGTATTCAAATTTTAATCTTGAAAAACGTTTGTTTCTTTCAGTGAATTACATGTGAAAGTGTGCGGCAATTCGTTCAATGGTTAGTAACATGGAAAATACAATTGACGAAGCGAGTTCAAATTCCAACTGGGGGTGTAGCTCAGTCAGTAGAGCACCTGCCCAGGAATCACAAGATTCCGGATTCAATACCGGTATTCACCAACTCAGCGCATGAGCAGCACAGATTGGGTAATCTGATCTGTCCTGTAAAGTAGAGCTGACGTTAGGTGTGGTGCTCACAATAAGCCCAAAAAAATCTCCCTGGTCTAGCGCTAACAAAAAGGGGATAGACTCCCTCGCTGTCTTGTTAAAAAAACCTCCACTAAATGCCGATTTATGATTCATTTACTAAAAAGGAACGGTTTAGCTCAGT
This sequence comes from Doryteuthis pealeii, assembly GCA_023376005.1. Taxonomy (NCBI): domain Eukaryota; kingdom Metazoa; phylum Mollusca; class Cephalopoda; order Myopsida; family Loliginidae; genus Doryteuthis; species Doryteuthis pealeii. The sequence goes on along the minus strand of CM042143.1, from coordinate 92,783,287 downwards.
CGGTAGAGCACCCACCCAGGAATCACAAGGTTCCTTGTTCAATACTGGTCATGTCAATCCAGCGCATGAGTAGCATAGATTGGGTAATCTGATCTGTGTGGTATAGTAGGGAGCTGACGGTAGGTGTGGCGCTCTACTTCAGCAAAGTGTGTGTGAGAGTGTGTGCATAGTTTGCTATACGCGAATACCCTTGAGAAAGGTATGTATCCTACTACTCTCCCTTCAACTATGGGTAAGTAGTAAGGCAGACTGGGTTCTTAAATCTTGGATAGGTAACCGGTCTAGGGGAAGAAAACTGAATTCAAATATGTTAAACTGCGCTTAAGAAACCGACCTTGTGTCGCATCCTGCTCGTGCGAGGGTTTGGTATATATATATATATATATATATATATATATATGTGTGTGTGTGTGTGTGTGTGTGTGTGTGTGTGTGTGTGTGTGTGTGTGCGCGCGCGCACGTATGTGTAAAGAGTGTTCAATAACGGTGATATAGCATATGTATACCTGAGTTAGGATAGCTTAGATGCAGAGTCAACGGCGCTTGGTAACTGTCAATTTCTCACCTATGTGATCATCAGAATATATTGATCTGATGATAACATGGCGAGAAACATACATTTTCCCGTTACGTATTACACAAGTAACATAACTAATCTATGACGGGAAAAATTATTCGGGTTTGTATGGAACTTCATAAGTTTTTTCTTTCTTTGTTTAATGGAATATCAATCTTTATTTGAGGCCAGCGCCATGTAGAAAAACAGTAGTTGTACTATTTAACCCATAGCTGGAGGATGAAGAGCTTCATACCTTACCTAAGGGAACTTGATAAGATATGGTTGACATTGCCGATTCCATAGCAAATACACCAAAAGGAGGCCGGGGAGTACCCAGCCGAAGCGTTGGAGGGCTGGAATAACAATACTGACGATTGATTGGTTGGAATGATTTTACGTCATGTCAACCCTTGAGTTATTTTATGTCGAAAACTTTTTATTCATTCTTTTTGGGTATTCAATTTTTTAAACTCATTTTTTATCTATTTAATCCTGTACATGTACTACAACTTCGGGTCAAAATGGACCTGGGAATAATAGCAATGAAATAGTGCTCCACGCTCCTCAGAACTTGAACCTCGCCACGTGAAACCACGTCGTTCCTAGGATACTAACACCCTCAGTCAACGCTTTCTAGTACATATATGATAAAAAGGGCAGACTGAACTCTTTAACCGTGGCTAGGTAACCAGTCTAGAATAAGGAAAACTCTGAATTCAAACCTGTTAAACACCGCTTAAGAAATTGACCATGTGTCACATCCTGCTCGCGCGGATATATATATATATATATATATATATATATATATATATATATATATATATAGTAAAACAAATTATCGGTACAGCGGACAGCGAGGGAGTCTATCCCCTCTTTCGCTAGCGCCAGGGAGAATCTTTTGCTGAGGTGGAGCGCTACATATACCGTCAGCTGTCCACTTTACCACATACGGATCAAATTACCCAATCTGTGCTACTCGTGCGTTAAGTTGGCGGGGACCGGTATCGAACTAGGAACCTTGCGATTCCTAGGCGGGTGCTCTACCGACTGAAAAAAGGATTGGAGGTTTGCCATAAGTGCAATAGGGTTTGGACAATCATATAGGTGTAAGGGTTTGACGTGACCAGCCGATTGATTGTAGTGGGTCTCTCCGACCGCCTGAATAGACGAAAAAATACTTCGTACTAGAGGAGATGAATTATAAAATTGTAAAATAGGTTTACAGAAATACGTACATGTTGGTATTGACTGTAGCAATCAGCCATTCACCTGCCAAACCGATGATATCAAGACCAGAAGAAAGTTGGTTCAGGAAACGAGGGTGTCCTACAATAAAAATGATAAAGAAAATACCAAGACGTTAAACCAAATACAATAGAATATACCGGATGTTTAACTCATTAACTACATAAAACCGCTCACGGCGGCGCTCCCATCGCTGCGATCCTGCCCTATATTCATTTTTAACTGCAAAATAAAAAAATAACACATTGAATTTTCCAACTTATTTTGTTTAATGTGTGTTGCATGAGTACGCACGCATGTTTTTTTTTTTTTTTTTTTTTTAATTTAAAAAAAAGGAAATAGATCAGTAAGTAGGCCTGAGCCTATTCTAGTAGTGACCAGGTTTGAATTCAGAGTTTTCTCCTAAACTGGTTGCCTAACCAAGGTTAAAGAACCCAGTCTGTCCTACTATTTACCCATATGTGGAGGGATAATAGTTAGATTCATACCTTTTCCAAAATGTGGCTTCGTCCAGGAATTGAACTCGGGTCGACGAATCCATTTCCCTTGACTCTAACCAGTACACCACCACGCTACCTTAATGAATGTCATGTATTCATGTGCATATATATATATATATATATATATATATATATATATATATATATATATATATATATATATATATTATATATATATATATATATATATATATATATATATGTGTGTGTGTGTGTGTGTGTGTGTGTGTGTGTGTGTGTGTGTGTCTGTGTGTGTGTGTGTGTGTGTGTGTGTGTGTGTGCAAAACTTAGGTTCATTGTGTCCACGCTGGCAGCGGCTCTCACACATATCACTTGTTTACACTGAAAAATCACTACGTGAACAACTCTGCAATCTTTTATTTTGTCTGTGAACCAACCTCGAGATTGATACTTGACCCTCTTGCAATAGGGAAAGTTGGTACTGCCGTCGAAGAAATTTGGCAGGCAAAGAGTTAAAAAAAATGTTTAACATTTCTAAGGGTGCCTCTTCATGATATTATGATTATTTATGATTTAAAGTCTCACATCCCAGTCCACACATTATTGGAATCATCCCAGTTGGTTTCCGTCATATTAGTTCTGCTTTTCTAATAAAGATTAGGGCCGGTTTAGTAGTCCTTAGAGTGTTCGGTTATGAATCACAAGGTTCTTGGTTCAATACCGACCCTCGCTAACTCAGCGTATGAGTAGCACAGGGATTTATGCGGTAAAGTGAGGAGCTCCCCCTCAGATGTTAAAATACTCTCCTTGGACTAGCGCTAGTGAAAAGGGGATAGACTCCCTCACTGTCTGGCTGATACCGACATTAGGCCGCCCCGACGACTTTACTTTTTACTTAATCTAATAAAGATACTTCCATAGAAATATTAACATTTTTTTAATCACCTGCTGAAGATTTCAAGAATGTGTTGACAGGAATGGTGAACATCTCGAAACTGTTTGAAATTATATCATAAAGGTACTCCAATAAGAGTGTTAACATTTTTCAGTTATGTCCTATAACTGCAACCTAAAAAAAGAGCAACCACTCTGAATGAATTTTATCTGTTAAGTAAATAATTATTTTCCCATTAATGAAAGGAAAAAAGAAGGCGGGGTTAGGGTTAGGGTTAGGGTTTAGGGTTAGTTTAATGGGAAAATAATGGGCAGATTAATTAATAGATAAAATCATTCAGAATGGTTCCCCTTTTTTAGGTTGGAGTTATAGGAAATAACCCATTTTTCTATCACTGTATATTCATTTTTAACAGTCAATGAAAAAAAAATTTCTTTTGTTAAATGTGTGTTGCATGTGTGTGTGTGCGCATGCGCGTGAGTGTGTGCGTGTGTTCCTATGTGTAGGTATATATATATATATATATATATATATATATATATGTGTGTGTGTGTGTGTGTGTGTGTGTGTGTGTGCATTCTCGTGTGTGTTTGTATACAAACTTATGTTCATTACTGGATTCGTTTACCCTGGATGCCGTCTAAGGAATTACCAAGAGTGATGGCCGATAGGGACAGGTGGTGTGAGAGAGAGTGTCAAGGGAAACTGTGCTGTCGGCGCAATTTGATAGGGAAGGAAATCAGGTCGATTTTTAAAAAATGATATCCTTAAACACGAGTAAAGCCAGGTACTTCCACTAGTGAATATATATATATATATATATATATATATATATATATATGTTTTGGTGGTTGGTTTTGAAGGCTATCACAATGCAAGTGTACAGAAAAATAAGGTAACTATGGTGTTGTTTGTTAACCTGTCATTTTTTATTCTTAATATTTTAACAAACACCACCATAGTTACCTAATTTTTCTTTACACTTGCATTGTGATAGCCTTCAAAACCAACCACAAAACAATATAAACACAATGCTTCAAGCAAATTATAAAACACACACACACACGCACGCACGCACACACACACACACATATATATATATATATATATATATATATATATATATATATATATATATTGCAGACAAATTGCAAAGATGAAATTTTGAAAAGAATTCATTAATTTATTCAGGAAAAAATACAAAAAATATGGAATCGTTTATCCTTATACCACGTGACTCTAAATACGGCCCTGAAGATTGAAAACAAACGAGCAAGTAAATAAAAATCAATAATGTTTTTGTTCAATCTTTCTTGCTCGAATCATTCCAATCAAGGAAGAAAGCGTTTTCCTTCCTTCCTCCTGAATTGTAGCAGTTTTATACGCTATAGATTATCTAAATATCTTCTTTTTCTCTTCAGACAAATTTTCTCAATGAATATATTTTTTATTTTAACAATGAGATAATATGCACTAAATTATGGCCCTAACAATGAATGTTTTTGATGCTACTAAGGTCAACTGTAAAATGACAGTGTGCCTAATTTCGTGTGTTCGAAACTTGAAGTAATAATATCTAAATGGTCGGTGATTTTCGACTAATTGGTGAATTCCATCCGAGATTTACAATATTTCAGGTTTCTGAGTTTAAATAAATGGAAAAGCGTTTTTTCTAGACTTAATTTCAAATACCTGTGCACAATGTTATAGTTATTGTATTGGAGAGAAATATATTTGAGGAAATTCAAACCAAAATTTTAAAAAAGCTTTCGATCAAAATAGTATTTTTACACGGCAAAAATTATTATTATTATTATTATTATTATTATTATTATTATTATTATTACAGTGATACCTTAACTTACGAGTGCCCTAACTTTAACCTTAACTTACGAGTGCCCTAAGTTTTCGAAGTCACTCGGCCGATTTTTTTAACTTTTTGTTAAGAGTTAAAATTCCAGGTACAGGCGATCTTCAGATACGCTTATGTTAATAAGTTAACTAAAAACATTTAAGTTTCCAAATTTATTATTAATGATGTACAAAAAGCGGACCTAAATAAGTGCGTAACTTCTTTTAAAATATTTTAAAACGTTAATAAAAATTTAAAAAATTAAAAATTATCTTTTTACTGTTTTCTTTTACATTTCATATAAAGAACAATTCCAAGTTTATGTATTAAAAAAAGAAAAAACAGATATATGTTACATATTAAGTTTTTATTGTTTTAAATAATTGTTTGATTTATTGTTTATTATTTTTCATATATTTACCGCCAAAGTATAAGGTAGGGTTATTTTCTATGACAGGTCGTGTGTCATTTTTACCACAATATCACCAGCAGCAGTCAGCACTAGATTACAATTTCAGATATAAATATTGTCATGTAAAGGCTCCCGTAACAAACAAACAAAAAAGACCACAATTTTTACTTAAAAAATTATGTTCGATATTTTTTTCATATAGATCAGTCAGATGGAAACTCATTTTTTAGCTATATATATTTTTAAAACAATTTTTTCTCTAATTAAAAAAATACGCGCACGTTATTCAGTGAAATGGGAGTATTTATTTTACTTTATAAATTTTAAAACATCTCTAAAATAGAAAATAAAAAAGTATATGCGCGAAACACAAAATAACGAAAAAAATATACTTAGCCTTTTAAATTTAGAGTAAATATTTGATGGAATAAGAGTTCTTCTTTCATTACTTCATATACTGAAAATTTTATCAAAATTGGCTCATTTTGTTGATGTTTTCAAGAATTTCCAGTGATCCCCCTTAGTGTAAGTTGTGCGTTTTTGTTCATACTTATTTATTACACCACTGCTGGTCATGTATATGTGTCGTGCAAATCTTTCGGTGTGGATACCTCTCTTCGGCCAAGCCCATGCGAAACTGATTGGATTTAATTTTATAAGTTCGATTCTCGATTATCGATCCATCATCCTGGTCACTCTCCCCCCACACCAATTATTCAATAAAGTTCCTTAGGGTTTTTTTTCACTTTATTCTATAATTACAGCCACTTTAATTTCCCATTGACTACCAATACAAAGAGTGTGGTACATGTGGTACATGCTGCCCACAGATCCATAGATAGTACGCATATATCAGCGCCTCGTTATAAATGACGTCGGGTTATGTATGTAAGAAAAGGTATTTTAGCTAAGAAATTCTAAAAAGTGTCTTATTCTTCACAACAAAAGATGCCTCCGTGTTTGTTCCTTGCAAATTTGTTTCTCAAAATCATAATAGATTAACTATATCTATTATTTTGAATGTAGTGTTGAATTAAAAATAATTAATCAGAAATTGTACGCAGAGGCGTTAGGTCAATTGCATATTACGGCATATCAATCTCAGTGAGTCATTTGATGACGACAAAGTTTTGAAATAAATTCATTCTTAATGGATACTCAGTTTTTTTTTTACAAACACATTTTACTATTTAACCCATAGATGGGACCCTAACAGGTACTACCACTCGGTGTCATAGTGGACCTGGAAGCAATGGTGATGAACTGGAACCTCAGATAAAATTTAACGTCATTCCCAGAACAAGAAGACCCTCAGCCACCGCCTTCTAGCACCCATATGATAAAAAGGATTGGGGCTTACCATAAGGGCAATTGGGTTGGGACAATCATATAGGTGCTAGGGCTTAACGTGACCAGCCGATTGATCGGAGGGGGGCCTCTCCGACCGCCTGTCTTGCCTAAGTAAGGGCCTAAGTGGAGTGTTGCATGTCATGGACTGCTCACACACCTGGGTTCAATCCTTAAGTATCACAGGTCGCCACCCACGGCCAATAGGTGGCCCCATTGGAGGAGTATTACCCCTTTGCAGAGATGCAGTTGGTGTATTCTAATGCCCCTGTCAACAGGGCAGGAAATCAATTTGAGAACTTGGCTGAGATTGGATAATTTCAGTCATGTGATCAAAAAGTTCTAGAATCTTGAAAATAGTTTAAACATTTAATCGGTTGGTTCTGAGAAGTTGAGGTGCACAAATATGTACACATATTTCATTGGGGTGCGTATATTGTTCCAACCATGCATCTTATGTGGTGCTAACTCTTCGAATGTAGTCGGGTTATATGTAAGAAAAAGACGTCTTAGCTAAGGAATAAATAAGTGTGCACACAGAAGTGTCTTAGTGTTTATTCTTTACAACAATAGATGTCTCCGTATTGGAACGTCACACTAAGACAGCGTGAGGTTGGCGGCCATTGATGAAGAAGCAAGTAAAAGAAAGAAAGGAGATGAGTCACCGAAAGAACACAACACAGCGTGGGAGTGGAATCAATCATGGCCATCATCCGAGGAAGAGACCCAAGTATACAATAGAGCAATACAAGGACTTGAAGAATCTACAGGGTGATTAAAAAGTAACTCCCTATTTAAAACTATTTATAATCTTTTATATACAGTTGCATTTTTCTCAATTATTCAATGTATGTTTCATAATATATGACAAGATTTGATTTTTATGCAAAATGGCGTTCCTTCACATTTTGCTATAGTTGTTCATGAATGGCTGAATCACCATTTTCATAGGAGATGGATGTATAGATGTGGTCCATATGAGTGGCCGACCAGAAGCCCTACTTTATCACCATACGACTTTTTTCTTTGGGGAAGTCTACTCTACGAAACCAACGACTTTGAAAGAACTTGAAGGACGAATATAAGAATTTATTTCTGCCATTCCACTAGAGTTCCAGGGAAGATCAGTTGATGCAATTCCCGTGCGGCTTGAAAGGCTGGAGGCAAATGCTGGTGCTCATATAGAATTTTAAATAAAACTATGTTATATGTGTTCTTCTCGTATTCAATTTTTGTAAAAATAATGATTCAGAAATAAATTATGAGATTTTTAAAATAGGGAATTACTTTACAATCACTCTATATAAGCAAGAGCAAAGTGACTCTGATCATAGCAGTCAGTATCAACAATAACAACAGAACAACAATGGTTGTTTAGTTTTATGGCATTTCAACCTTTTTCCGATTATTCAATGCCGAGTAAAAATGCCTTGGAGAACAGACACTCTTGTCCACTCATCTGTCCTCTTCCAAAAACTTAGACAAAACTCCCAAACTTTTCACTCCCTCATTTATCCTTCGCCCTGTTGGCACTCTTCGATCAATCCTTATGCTAGTTAATTTTAATTATTATCTACACGTTTAACTTAATTCTGAGTTTTTCCATTAATCCATGTCTCATTATTTTACACATTGTAGTCATTTTTTGTTTTTTGTTAATTAAAAAGCTTACCTGTTTTGACGCAGTATCGTAAGGTTTCCTTACAATCACTCAGAATTTGTTCCAAGTCACGTGGATCGGAATTAACATGTAAACAATGATCCATCATCTCTATTAACTGATGTGGTAGATGGAAATCAAGTACTTTGTTCGTGCGGCAACTCTGCTTGTGGATGTAGTCAAACAACATGTAGACAAGTTGCAAGAGGAATCGGCTTGTCTTATCCGAACCACCTTCTTTGGGTAACAGCTCTGCAAGAACAAAAAGAAAAAGAGTCTGGTTAAATACGGGAATGTTAGATATCTGCAACACGATTTAGTATCTTTTACAATTTTGAAAATTCTTTTTCAGTTTCATCTGTTCATCTATATATTAATACTCGTATTCCTTAATTGCAGGAGCGTTATCATTTTGCAACACCCTCTGGTTAAAAATGAGACCGTCTAAATCGTTCAAGATGCAAAGCAAAATGTAAATTCTGATTATCGGGTGTTGTTTATCCGTCGAATACTTATAGATGTCGACACTTCAGCTAAATAATAGACCAATCTGTTTTTATTATAAAGAAGGAAATGAATGAAAAAGGATATACGACACAGAAAAATATAATAAGAATCAAAGAAATAAAGAAACAAACAATCTAGGGGAAAGATAGAGAGAGCTGGTGAAAAAAAAAGGGTGAGAGAGAGTTAAATCAAGATTATCATATTTTTACATATTGAACTATTTAAAAATAACTAAGTAAACATATCAAACGTTGTAATACATAAATTATCACAGCGTGGTATATCCACAGGTTCTGCTAGTATACCAATAATATATATATATATATATATATATATATATATATTATAAAAATTAAGATGGTTAACGGGGGGTAAGCTGAGGAGAAAGGGCAGGATATGAAGTTCAAGGGACGAGAGTACAACGAAATGAAATGCAACAGTTTTAATTACAAATATGCACATACAATGGTACAACAAGAGAAGAAAAGTTCTGGTTTAGTTCGGACAAGCAACCCGAGGTTTAATAACTTCTTTTAGAAGCTAGCGGCACCTCCTCGTTAGGTATCAGCCGTAATGTTATTATTTAGTTCTCAGCTCTACAAGGTCTTGTCCGTTGTTGCAATTATCTCGTCGGCTCCCTTAGTTGTTATCCTGGTGATAAAAGGTAATTTGCCGTCAGCCTTCATGGGTCAAAAAGACAGCAATCTCTCTTGAGAAGCCGGGTATGGTAGAAGTCCGTCGTGGGTTTTCTATCAGTAAGCCAAGTTCTTAGGGAGAAATAGAGCAAAGCTCTTACCTGTAGTAGCAGTCAGAAGGATATCAACCAAAAAGAGGGACACGTGGAGGGCCGAACCCAGCAGTGGCCCTCAGAAGGGTTACAACTAGAAAGAGAGGAAGATTTGCCATGGTCATGGCTATTTATAGAGATCACCACGTGACGGTGATGATGATGACTGCTGCTGCTGCTGTGTCGGTGACAGTCCCCTATGGGCATAAGTCCCGGTGTAGACCGAAGATAATAATATAAAATGTCAATAATATATATAATATATATATATATATATATATATATATATATATATATTGAATTATCTTATAACTATCGATTATATTGTTTGTGAGATTAGATCTATAAACAGACCAATAGATCAATAAGAAATATCAATTATTATAAGAACAAAAACAAGAAAACAATGAGTAAAATGGTAATCAGTCTAACTCTTTGCCTACCAAATTTCTTCCACCAAATGTTTCTTTCAACTGGTAATCTATTGTAAAAGGATCAAGTACCGGTCTCGGGATTGTTTTACATACAAAAAGAAAAGAGGGTAGGGGTGTTCGTGTAGTGATTTTTCAGAGTAAACAAGTGGCACGTGCAAGAGCTGCTGCCTGCGACTTGCAGTAAAATCGCAGTGGTGGGAGAGCTGCTGTGAGCGGCTCAAAGTAGACTAAGAGTTAAAAGGGTCTATAATAAATCAACCAGAGAAGAAAATGTATAAACTTCACAATGTAATTGTATTATCTATCGGAATTTTTTTAGATGAGCTTTGATAATTTGCATTATTCAGATTTTTCGGACTGTTGTCCTCGTCTTTATTGTTATATACATAACGTTTAGGCCACATGATGCAACGGATACGGGGGTTGAGTTGATACATTTCTGAGTTACAACCCTATGTAATCTACAGGTTTACTCCTGACCAAGGGCGATAATAACATAGAATACTTAACATAGCTTAACACTTGTATCCGATCATGGTTAACGAAATAAGAACAGTCTACGCCGGTGGATTGAATAAAGGGTTCCGTTCGAATTTCCATGAAGGTTCCCAAATTCGACAAATAGGTTCCAGAATTCGATAAGAAACACCTGAAAAGGGCCGGAGGGTACATCGCCCGAAACGTTGTGTATATAACAATAACGATGAGGACGACAATAAAAAAAAATCCAAATAGTGTAATTGTATTAATCAATATTTAAAAGCCCCGACAATATGGCGGATCTTGTATTACCTTGCTTGTAATTGTCTAAGATGGTAGTGCAGGGAAGCTACACTTTAATCCTTGGGCGAAAACAGATACTACATTTTGATCCTCATCAGAAAGGCCTATCAAGACTAATTAAGCGCCAAAACATATTAAGACTAATTTTACGTGGTAAAAAATACAAAATTCTTTGTTTCATCATTAAAATTTTAAGAATTTACTTTTTTGGCGTAGAAAGTGGCTAATAAAAAGTATATATATATATATATATATATATATATATATATATATATATATATATGTGTGTGTGTGTGTGTGTGTGTGTGTGTGTGTGTGTGTGTGTAAAAATGGAATTGGAATTGAATCCGACAATATGAGGAAGAATGAATAAAGAAAAGAAAGAACATAATGGATAATAAAAGATGAATTTAATCAATATCACTTACACATGTGTTTCGGTCAGTTTATCTATGTGTACATTATTATTACTAAATAAACAAATGAAATGAAATAATAATAATAATAGAAAAATGTAAAAATATTCCATTTTTCCATTACTACTACTTCACTTCATTTGTCCATTTAACAACAATAATTCAGACTATTATTGTTGTTAAATGGACAAGTGAAGTGAAGTAGTAGTAATGGAAAAATGGAATATTTTTACATTTTTCTATTATTATTATTATTATTATTATTATTATTATTATTATTATTATTATTTCATTTCATTTGTTTATTTAGTGATAATAATGGTTTGAATCGTATACACATATATAAACTGACTGAAACACATGTGAAAGGGATATTGATTAAATTGCAACGTTTAATACAATACAATATATGATTTAATACAATATTAAAATAATTGTGATAATATAATACAATAATGCAATAATATAATGCTAGTAATCAAGTCTCATCTAAAAAATTCAGACAAATAGTATATATATATATATATATATATATATATATATATATATATATTTTTATTTTTTTTAGATGAGACGATAATTTGCATTATATTATCCGTGGTGAATATGTTGAGTATATATATATATATATATATATATATATATATATATATATATATATGTATATATATATATGTGTGCTTAATTGGAGTCGTACTTCCTAGATTTTACGATTTGTTTAGAGTAGGTTAATATTCCTCTTCTAGTGACTTTTATTACTCGACGATATGATAAGTTGTAAACAAGGTATGTTTGGAATGGCTTTTTTGCCGACAATTTTTTGGAGAATATGTGCTTAATTGGAGTCGTACCTAATTTTGAAAATTAATTAATTAATAATGAATTAGACGGGAATGCCTATTTAAGTCCGACTCCAATTAAGCATATATTCTCCAAAAAATTGTCGGCAAAAAAGCCATTCCAAACATACCTTGTTTACAACTTATCATATCGTCGTGTAATAAAAGTCACTAGAAGAGGAATATTAACCTACTCTAAACAAATCGTAAAATCTAGGAAGTCCGTTTGGTGTAGCGGTTATGGTATCGGCCTGTCAGCTTGGCAGTCCGGTTTCAAATCACGCACAGGGCGGCCTTCCTATCTATAGCTCTGCTGATGAGGCCTAATAGGCCGAAATGTACATACAGAGATTGATTTTTCTCGATTTGTTTAGCCATACATTTAAATAGGCATTCCCGCCTAATTCATTATTAATTAATTAATTTTCAAAATTAGGTACGACTCCAATTAAGCACATATTCTCCAAAAAATTGTCGGCAAAAAAGCCATTCCAAACATACCTTGTTTACAATATATATATATATATATATATATATATATATATATATATATATACTCAACACATTCCCCACGAACAAGATCTGGCACAAGGTCGATGTTTCAGCGGGGTAATGCTGTTTTGAATTAAATGTTTTCTTTCTCCTAGACAGGTGGCCTTATATAACCAACGGGAAAGAACCCAGTCTGCCCTACTATTTACCAATATCAGAAGAGAAACAGATGAATTCATGCCTTTCCAAAAGGATTTGCGCGAAATGATACACAAACAGTATCGTCTGGGATTTGAAATCGGGTCACCGATTCCATTTCTTACAACGATAAACGTTACACCCGTGTGTGCATGTATATGTGTGTGAGTGTGTTTGCAAATATAACCGTAACTCAGAAAAAAAAAATGACACATCAAAAGAGATTTTTGAATGCAATAACTTCGAGAATAAAGCTGTATCCAGTCCAATTTGCAACTAAATGGTAATTTCGTGGGGTTCTTCGATCGCGCTGAATTTCATTTTTTTAATCACCTAAATTTTCGATGAAAGAGAGATAACCGTGAAATACTAATTAGAATCCCCCACCCTTTCCCAAATAGAAACATCAATATAATCATGGATACTGTTACAAGTGAAAACCAACTGGTTCACAGATCGTCAAGTTCAAAATTAAAATTTCGTGGGGTCTGTATCCGCGCCTGATCATTTTTTTAAACCATCCAAATTCTCTCTAAAACCAATAGAATATTTCATTCCTCCTGAAACAGAAACATTAATTACCACTAGGGCGACCTCTCTCTATCTTTCCCATACTCTCTTTCTTTCTTATATTTTTCTGTGTAGCATGTCCTTTTTCTTCTCTTTCTTTATAATAAAAACGGAAGTGTCCATTATTTAACTGGGGTGACGATACTCATTAGAAATAATAATTCGGCGAATAAGCAAAACCAGATAATCAGGATTTACATTTTTGCATTTCATTTTGGACGATTTAGACGGTCTCATTTTTAACAAGAGAGTGTTGCAAGATGATAACGATGATTAAGGAACACGAGTATTAATATATAGACCATGAACTACTGTACAAAGGGAACCCAACGTGTTCATGGATCGTCTAGTATTCGCAAAAAAACGATAAAACTTGTAACAGTGATCCATGGTTATATTGATGTTTCTATTTACACTCAGAATTCATTAATTAATAATAAATTCTGTCCGCGCTGAACATCATTCTTTTTTAACTATCCAAATTCTCTCAATAACCGATAGAATATTTCAACTTCCCAAAACAGAAACATTAATTATATTCATGAACTGCAACACAAAAGGACCCCCAACCGTTCACGCATCGTCTAGTATACTTAAAAACCGATAAAACTTAAAGTAATAAATTCTGTGCGTAACGAGTCGACACAGCAGAGATATTGTGACAAATTTACAACGAAAAACCAACAGGTTCACGGATGCAAAATTATAATTTTGTGAGGTCTGTGTCCGCGCTGAACATTATTCTTTTTATAACCATCCAAAATTTCTCGATATCCGATAGAATATGACACTCCTCCCAAAACAAAACATTAATTATTATCATGAACTGCTGCACAAAGGAACCTAACACGTTCACGGATCGTCTAGTATACGCCAAAATCGATCAAACTTAGTAATAAATTCTGTGTTGACAGAACCGGGATATTGTGACAAATTTACAAGTGAACCAAAGTAACTTTACTTTGTCCGATTCATTTTTGACTTCGGAAAATTTAACGATCGGACTTTTGATTGAGTATTTGGTTGCATTTTAGATTTTCTTGATGAGAGGAGAAGGGTTAGATCCACCATTGGAATTACATCGATGTCATATATATATATATATATATATATATATATATATATATATATATTTGTTTGTGTGTGTGTGTTGGGGGAGGGGATTACGCTAATGGCTGTGTGTGTGCGTGTTCGCGCGCGGGTGTGTCGCTATTTCGATAAATCGATGATCGGCTCACTTGTCACGCCTACTTACTCCCTCGTGCCACAGTCAAGACAACACATGAACTCGCGGATGTCCCAGTGCAGCTGTTGCCAAATCATTTGCATACATCTTAAGGCTATTTATTGGCAGGTGACGTTCCACCAAGTCCGCTAACATCGACAGCATTTAAGATTAGCGGTCGACTGCAATCTCGTTCCCGCCTCTCTCTCTCTCTCTCTCTCTCTCTCTCTCTCTCTCTCTCTCTCTCTCTCTCTCTCTCTCTCTCTCGATCTCTGAGCTCGCGTGTGTGTGCGTGTAAGTCTGTGTACGTGTGTGTATGTGTTTCTCTGTGTGTATCTGTGTGTGTCTGCGTTTTTCTTTGTGTGTGTATGTGTGTGTATGCGCGGGTGTGTGTATGTGTGTGTCTGCGTCCTTCTGTGTGTGTGTGTGTGTGATTTCTTTGTATGCGTGTGTGTGTGTCGTTGTCTGTGTCTGTGTTTCTGTGTATGTGTGTCTGTGTCTGTGTACATGTGTGTATATGTGTCTGTATCTTTTTTGTGGTATGTGTGTTTGTGTATATGTGTGTGTGTTTCTGTGTCTGTGTTTCTGTGTGTGTGTGTGTGTGTGTCTGTTGTCTGTGTGTGTCTGTGTGTGTCTTTGTGCGCATGCGCGCTGATCACAGCTGGCGGGACAATCCAGTCGTCATCTCTGATGAATAAACAATAATCAATGTCTTAATACTTTTCTCTTCCCCTTTTTCTTTTTTCGCTTTTTTTGTTTGCAAGATTGCAATCATTTAAACAGCATTTTTTGTTCCCACATATGAAGAGGATACACCGCCTCCCGCTTCTCCTTCATCTTCTTTGCGCACAGTTTTTGCAAACTGTGCCCATCTTCAAGTAATTCCATTGATTCGTTTTCGTTGCAGATTGTAAAATCGTATATTTCGACTAATCCGCGGGAAAGAAGAAGAAGAAAAAAAAATCCCGGTTACAAACCATTCATGGCTGGGATTTTCATAATCACCCAATAATAAAAATGTATTTAGACGCAGTAAAATGAGAAATTAATCACTCTTTTTCAGATGTGAACTCACTTTTGTATTATATTACGAATATACTGCAAAATAGAAAAGCCAGTCTGCACACAACAGGTGACTCACAGTCTCTGTGTCGTGAATTTCGAAGAAAACTCTATGATATCTTCTTTTGAGATGATTCTGTGAAATGTACACCTACATATTTTGCCAAGCCCTCCGACATGAGCAGAATGTGACACAAGTTTTTCCTTCTCCTAGACCGGTTGCCACACCAAGGTTAACTTTTCACTACTACGCTAAAAGGAAATTATTTAATAATAGTAAATGAAGTCGACGGATAGACCTATTGTCGGTAGGAGCCGGACGGTGAGGGAGTCTATACCCTTTTCACTAGCGCTAGACCAGGAAGATTGTATTTTGCGTCTCAGGTGGAGCACCATATCTAACATAAGCTCACTACTTTACTGAACTGATCTAAACGGTGCTACTCATGCGTTGAGTTGGTGAGGGCCGGTATCGAACCCTGGACTTTGTGGCTCCTAGGCGGATGCTCTGCCGAGCTAAACCGGCATTTTTTTTTTAAAGTTGCATCTTTAACCCTTTCGCTACCTAGTTTTTGTTTGTAAGTTTTGGATTTTCAAAATTATGTTCTGAGTATGATGTTTTAAGTTAAGGGTTAAACATCGGTGTTTCAGTGGAAGTGAAAAATGATCAGTTTACCATACTATGTACCGATAGCTGATAGGGGAACAATTGGATGCATACCTTCCACCAAGGTCAATTTTTAAGTGAAGTACAACTGGTGCTGGTTTAGCTCAGTCGGTAGAGCACCCGCCTCGGAATCACAAGGTTTTGAGTTCGATACTGGTCCCCGCCAACTCAGCGTATGAGTAGCACAGAATGGGTAATCTGATCTGTGCGGTAAATTGGGAAGCTGACGATAGGTGTGGCGCTCCACCCTAGAAAAACAACGTCCCTGGTCTAGTGCTAGCAAAATGGGAATAGACTCCCTCGCTGCCAGACTGATGCCGACAATCGACCACTCCGCCAACTTTACTTTTTCTACAACTGGTTTGAATTCAGAATTTTCCTTTCTCCGAGACCGATTGTCACACCAAGGTTAACCCTTTCATTACCAAGTTAGAATGAAATTGTTTAGCAGTAATTTAAAACTTTGTGCTGCAAGCTTTTTACAGATAAGCTCTATCTTTAACCCTTTCACTGCCTTTATTTAGGCTAGACGGTCGGTCAGAGAGGTTTCAATTGGCTAGTCATACCAAGCTCTAGCAGATATGTGATTGTCCCAACCCCTTTACCCTTATGGCAAACCCCTAATCCTTTTTATCTTATATGTGCTAGAATGAGGTGTCTGAGTATCTTATTGTCGTGGGTAAGACGTTAAACTCTATCTGATGGTGAAGTTCCAGTTCTGGAGCTTTTTGGAGTGTGAAGTATCCCCTTTATAGCCATTACTGCCAGACCCACTCTGACCCGGGGTGGTAGTTTATGTGAGGGTCCCGTAAAATCCTACGATCACCACCACCAACAACAAGCCATTTGTTTGGGGTTTGTTTTTTGTTTTTTTTTTTTGGGGGGGGTTTGTTTTTTTGTTTTTGTTTTTTTTTTTTTTTTTTGGATATGCAAAATTAAGCTTTGAGTTTGATTGTTTTTAAGTTAAGGTTAACATAAAAATGAAATTTGGCCGGGAGACCGGCGTCCCAGTGGGAGTAAAGGGATTCAGTCTGCCATACTATTTACCCTTAGCTAGGGGAGAACAATAGGAGTCATACATTTATTTTTTGGAATCCAAACAGCCTTGTTCAGGATTTGAACTCGGGTCATCTCCCTAGGCTATCATGAGCAGCATTAAACACGTGTCAAAACTTTTATTCACTTTAATGATTACAACAATTAGCAAGAATAGGCGCCCTCCGCCGAGCGTAAGTACTTGAGTTTTAATGTAATGAAATATACTAAATCCTGGGCGAGGCTGTTTGCATTTCACATAACGCTAATATCCTTTGGGTAAAGTATGCATCCACCTATTCTCCCTTCAGCTATGGGTAAATAGTAGGGAAGACTGGGTTCTTTTACTTTTGTTAGGTAACCAGTCTAGGGAAAGGAATATATATATATATATATATATATATATATATAATATATATGGGCTCGAAGATGATAGCATCCAGCTATGCAAACATATTCATGCACACACTAGAAACCAAACCACTCAGGGACTATCCCCTAGCCCCCATGTACTTCTGTAGGTACATAGACGACATCTTCCTCATATGGACATACGGCGTAGAAACCTGCTAGACTCCCACACACACTGCAACAAATACCATAAATCCATAAAATTCACCATAGAACAGCCCCACCTCCATCCCATTCCTAGATGTAATGATTAAAGTCAAAAACAACATTATAACCACAATTATATACACCAAACCCACTGATAACCACACATTCCTCAATTACAATAGCAACCACCCACACAAACAAAAAAAAATCTATAATATACAGCGCATGCATAAGAATAAAACGCATCTGCTCGGACCTCAAGAATACACACACCACACAACCAACCTTATACAGAGATTCCTAAAAAATGACTACCCCATAAAACTAATCAAAACAGCAATCAACAAAGCAGCATCCCTAAACAGACAAGAGCTCCTCAAGTACAAACAAAAATAAACCAACGATCGAATCCCCATGGTATTCCACCATGGAAAACACATGCACAAACTCACAAAAACACTAACAAAGGAATACAAAATCCCAAAATCCGACCCCCAAAATAAAATCTATCTTCCAAAAACCTCCCATCAACGACAACCACCCAACCTACGTAACATCCTTACTGCATCAAAAAAACACTTACACAACAACACACAAAAAGGCAACCAAAGATGCAACAAGCCAAGATGCAAAGTATGCGCACACATAAACACAGAACCCTCAATCCTAATACCTCACACCAACATAAAGATCCAACCCCCACAGCTCATCTGCGACAGCGCAAACATACTATATCTACTGCACGAAGTGCAAAAACAGTGGATATATAGGAGAAATACAAACAAACCCACTATAAAACTAAAATCAGAACCAAGTAGCGTTGCACAACACTCCAATAAACCACTGCACAACCTCGAAAAACTGAAGTGCATTTTAATTGACCACGGATTTACATCCACACAAACACGGAAACACACTGAGATTAAATGGATAACACGCCTACATGCGCACATAAACGGACTGAACACAGACATGGGTTTTCTCAAACTGTACAAATATTTGTATACAAATGATTATCATTAGTTACTGAAAACCATATAATTGAAAATATAAATGACTTCGGTATTAGATTAAAAAATTAGCTTAACAACCTTTTTATTCTTTATTTTGGAGTGTTTTAAAATTGATAGATATAAAAATAATTCTTCCATTTCTCTGGGTGATAAAGGCGTATTTTTTTAATTAAAGAAAAGATTCTATTAAAAATACATAGCTAGAATAATGAGATTCCATTCTGATAGTCTTTTGGAAAAAATATTGAATATGATTTTTTAAGTAAAAATAGTTGTCTCTCTTTACGGAAGTCATACTTGTTTATAGGATATATAATCCAATGGATTAATCCCCATTACAAATTTGTATCTGAAACTGTCTCCTACTGACATTCAGCTATTAAAAGAGTTTCATGCTGAGGCATTCACGACTGATGATAGTAATTTGTGTTTCAGTGTGAGAAAACGCAAATTACACTCATGGCCACCATAGAAAGTAGGCGTAGCTTATGTTAAAGTGCCATGACAGTTTTGAAAACGTAAACAAAAAACGAGAAATGATTTAAACAAAAAAATGTTCGTAATGTGTAACAAAAATCTGTTGTTTTTTTTCTCTTTTAAATATATAAACTTGGGATTTTTCTTTATATCAAACTAGATGTGGTTACCAGCATCACCTGGGTAGAGGGAAGACAAAAAATGCCGTGTAATGGTTAGAAAGTTAGTCTCGCAGATCCATTATTATTATGTATATTTTGATTTTGAGATATCTTCGTAAATATAACACATCTCCGTAATTTTTGTATAAAAAGCAAGAACCGGTGATATTTAATTAATATACTTACTTTGTTGTTAATTGTTTTATTTTCGTAGTTTCATCCGGACATACATACATACATACATACATACAGTCCTTTATATATGTATAGACGTAAAAGAAAACAGTAAAATGATAATTTTCTATTTTATATTAATGTTTAAAAAAATTCTTTTGTTTTTAGTTTTTTAAGTTTCACCATTTCTGCCCATTTTTTCACACCTATTGTTATCACTTCGGGTGAATTATTATTTATACCGTATGAGGAAACGATATACTCAACTGAATATCTAATTACTCAACTATATTTATCCGGGGTTTGAGCCCCGTGTCCAGTGGCTTCGGCCTCTGGACCGGTAAGGAATATAATATCAGCGTGAATCCCAGGGGGCTACCCCCTCCCAGGCAACACCTACCCACTCGATTGAAAAGGACAGGGTTGGGTTTATTCCTCAAAAGAAGAATACCGAAGGGATACACGCAATTTTTACACTGGCCACTGCATGAGCTTCGGTTTGTGCGTGACTCCTCACAATAATCGGACTTTATGTTCATCTGACATGCTGGGAGGTCAGAAAATATCTATTCAACTAACTACCGTTCATCTATAAAAACGTCATTCTATGTTCGTTAGTAAGCAGCGCGATAGTTTGTTTTGTTTGTTTGTCTGGTTGGTTGTTTTTTGTTTAACGGCATATCAGCCCTGTGGGTTATTTAATGCCTAATATTATTGGTACATATGATTTTATGGGAATAGTTTGTAAGTAAATGTAAGTTTATTTTTAAACAAATCATTACAGTACGAGACAACAGTTAGTAATAAGTTTTGCTTTACAAGTGTATTTTGTAGAATTTATTTTTTATCTATCATACCCATAGATGGGATCCTAACATCTCCGGGTCATACAGGACCTAGAAGTAATGGCAATGAAGGGGTACAGTACACTCCCCAGAGCTTCAAAATTGGAACTTCACCACTAGATGCAGTTTAACGTCATGCTCTGGACACTAAGACCCTCAGCTACCACCTTCTAGCACATATATGATAAAAAAGGGTTTGGGGTTTGTTATAAGGGCAATAGGTCGGGACAATCATATACGTGCTAGGGCTTGACGTGACCAGCCGACTGATCGGAAGAGATCCTCTCCTACCACCCGTCTAGCCTAAGTAAGGGCAAAGTGGAGTATTGCATGTCAACCCGCAGGATTCCATCCTTAATCACCACTGTTCGCCACCCGCGGCTAACAGGTGGCTCCATTGGTGGGATTTGACCCCTATACAGAAGTGCAGTCGGTGGATTCTACTGCCCCAGCCGACAGGGTTTGTTTTGTTTTGTTTGTTGTTTTTTGTTTGTTTGTTTTTTAGTTTTTTTGTTTTTTTTTTTGTTTTTTTTTTTTTTTTGTTTTTTCGATCTGAGAATTGCAATTAAAAAAACAATAGAAATAAGATGAAAGAAATTCTAATAAAAAATAAGTAAACATTCGGACTAGCGCTAGACCAGGGAGATTGTTTTTTGCTCTGTTAGCTCCCCATTTTACCGCACAGATCAGATTACCTAATCTGTACTACTCATAAGCTGAGTTGGCGGGGACCAGTATCGAACTCAGAACCTTGCGATTCCAAGGTGGGTACTCTACCGACTGAGCTAAACCGTCCCCTAAAAATAAGTAATGGCTGACAATGGTTCACCTAAGATTTCTATTAATATTCCTATTAATACAATATCAATAATTCAGGCTATTCTTCTTAGCAAGTGACAATTGAGTTGATATAATCTCCGCTTATCTCCTCTGGCAATAGCTGTTGTTGTTGTTGTAGGAGGAGGTGGAGGGGTAGACAAAAGATGTGCTATAATCTCAAATGATGAATTCTCTCTAGAGATAGGGAATCTTCCCAACATGAAAGATTAACGCTACACAATCTTCCAAATCTAAAGTTCATTTACTTCTACCTATTTCAGAATTAAGCTATGTTTTGTGAAAAAATCTCTCGATTGATTTCAACGTTTTGTGACATGAAAATGTTTTGAAAATGTCTAATTAGAAATATTGATAGATCTTTTCTAGCTTATAAATCTATATTATATATATATATATATATATATATATATATATATATATATATGGTATTCGGGAGAAATTTGACAGTTTCGTAAGGAAAAAGAAAAAGTGCTTGGTAACTACAAAATTTAATGGCTTGTAAAAAAATTTAACAGGCACGGAAATGGGTTTCAAAAACTATCTTAATTCTTTCCATTAACTGGGCTTTTGTAGTACTAGCACGGCGATTGGTGTCTTTCTCAACAGTGCCACATACATCATAATCCATGGGGTTAAGATCTGGGGAGTTTGGAGACCAAACATTGGGACTGATGTAGTCGTAAAAATTCGCCGACAACTATTTTTTACTTTTCCCAGAGGTGTGGCAGGGGGTCGAATCCTGCTGCCATACATATGGCCTACCATTGGCCACAATCGTTATTCAGGGCTTGACTACAGTGTTTAGCAACTCCACCCTCTCTGAAAAAATCCGGAGGCATCGCATTACCCTCAGAGAACACATTTCCGAAAACCATCACAGTTTGGGGAAATTTAGTCTGCATGACACGAGGAGTGTCTTTTGGACTGTATGCAAACCATCTGTTATTCTGTGTGTTGTGCTTTTGATCTTGGCAAAGTTTTTCTCGTCGGAAAAGAACCAGATTGTTTGTGGTTCAGTAGGATATTTCACTTTGCTCAGAAGTTTCTTCGCCTTTGTCAGACAATTTTCACGGGCCTTTTCTGGGAGCAGTTGACCTCTGTGATGCTTTTATGAGTAGTAGCGAAGGTGTTCATTGAGTGCAAGCTTGATGGTAGAGGCTGAAACATTCAATTCACGTGACAAAGCCCGAGCTCCAATGCCAGGATCCCCCAACTGTTTTCTGCAGATTTTCGAGGAATTCTGCTGTACGAACGTAATCAGATCGTCTGTTATGTTCTTTTTTTCTAGTCACAGCCTCGTAGTCTCCATTGTAATTCTCCAGTTCAAGCCTGATTGTTTTACAGCGTCCAGGGAGCATTGAGCAGCAACCATAATCTCCTTATTTTGATGGCCGGTGCAGATTATCATGATACAAGTTATTCTCTTCCATGATTCAGGTGGGTTCCAGTCATCCATTCTATCTGTCATCACGTATATGAATGAAGAAGCGTCCAACCTTTGAAATGATGCGTAGTGTGCGTCAATACCTCCAACATACGGAGAAAAATAACCAAATATAAATATGTCAAGTTCACCCCGAACACCCTATATATCTTCTATTATTATACTAAAGCTGAGATTTTCACCTTTTGATGTCTAAAGGCTTTTTCCTTGTTAGTTTATTGACACGAAAGTTATACTAAATAATTCCTTAGTTTTAGGATTACTTAATGTTTGAAAAAAATTCCATTTTAATTGGTTCTAATTAGTCGTAATTTGCAATTAAGTCAAAAACTGACCCGTCCCTGTCTTTACATTCTTCATAACTCTCTTTTCCTCTCTATATGCGAGTGATGGGGAGATAGGAGAGTGATTAACAGAAACGCTTTTAACAACTCATCAGCACGTAATAGAATTCCATGACCCCTACGTTTGAAAAAAAATTTACCAAAGATCAGGGAATTATCCGATTTTAATGAAATTTTCAGTGTTGATTTAGCGAATGAATGAATTTTATAATGCATCAGTTATTTTATTTCAAAACTTTCTGATTTTTTTCTGATCACTTAACTATGACCCCCCCCCCCCATTTTTTGGGGTGCAAAATATCGGTGTGGTATATATGTGATTGATACTATTTTCTGCATAAATAAAAAGACAAAAGACCGAAGGTGTGAATAGAAGAAAAAAGTTTTTTTTAAGAATCTGCTCGGGTAGTAAATAAGTACCGAAAATCGAAAAATAAAATGGAAATAAAACTAAAAAAATATTTTTGGGGGTATTATTTGTATTATTCGGACTATTGTCCTCATCTTCATTGTTATCTGTACAACGTTTCGGCCGATGTGCCCTCCGGTCTTCTTCAGGTATTTCTTGTCGGAATCGGGAACCTTCTTGGACTCAGAAACCTTCTTGTAATCGGGAGCCATCACGAAACTTGGAACCTAACCCTTTATTCAGTCCACGGGGGGTATCCTCTTCTCATTCCACTAACCATAGCTGGGGTACAGGTGTTAAGCTGTGTTAATTATTATTCTATGTTACTTCTGCCCTTGACCAGGATTGAACCTGCAGTCTAAAGATAATTGTCACTTAGAAATGTATTAACCTAACTCCTTTATCCACTAGGCTATGTGTCCAATTGGACAATCCAGTGTGAATTTTTTCAATCGCAAAAGTTACAATTTATTTTGTAAAAATGGATTTTAAGTAGCGTCTTGGCAGGCACATTGAAAATTGACCGTTTTAAATATATCTAAAAT
>CM042143.1:92706531-92754031 GCA_023376005.1 Doryteuthis pealeii | reverse complement strand
TCGATTCAAACAGATTAGCGTTATCACTTCCACGCGCTCACCCCCTCTCTATATCTTTCCCTTACTCTCTTTCTTATATTTTTTCTGTGTATTATGTCCAATTTCTTCCCTTTTTTTCTTTATCATAAAAATGGAATGCTCCATTATTTAGATGAGGTGACGACCCTCATCAGAAATGAGAATTTTGCGGATAAGCGACACCAGCGTTTGGATTGGATTCGGTTCGAAGTTTCGTGAAGACTTCCGATTACGACATGATGGCTTCCGAGTTCGATCAGAAGGATTTCGAGTTCGATAAGAAAGACATAAAGAAGACCGGAGGATACATCGACCGGAGCGTTTTGTATATAGCAATAAAGATGAAGAGTTCGAAAAATGTAAATACTGCAAAATATCAATACTCTTGTTCCTTAATCTTACGACCGTTGTCATCTTGCAATACACTCTGGTTATAATTGAGACAATCCAAATCAAATCGTCCAAGATGAAATGTAAATCCTTATTGCCTGATATCGCTTATCCATCGAATTCTTATTTCTTATGAGTGTCGTCACCTCAGCTAAATAATGAACCATTCTGTTTTTATTATAAAGAAAGAAGGGGGAGGAAAAGGACATGCGATACAGAAAAAATATAATAGAGAAGAAAGAGAGTAGGAGAAAGATAGAGAGAAGGGGTGAGCGCGCGGAAGCAATAACACTATTCTGTTTTATTCGAACATAATTAAACGATCAAAAGAAGGAAAAGAGGAGAGAGAGAGAGAGAGAGAGAGAGAGAGAGAGGGGGGAGAAAGAGAGAGAGTTAAATCAAGATTATTATACTTTTTGCATATTGAACTATTTAGCAATAGCTTTTGAGTAAACATATCAAACGTTGTAATAATTGAATTATACTGTGGTATATACATAGGTCCTGCAAGTTTAATATATTTCATTAAATTAAAACTTAAATACTTACGCCCAGAAGGCGAATATTCTTGCTAGTGTGTCTAACTTGTTGAAACCATTTTAAAAAATTCCTAGCAATGAAATTCAAATGAAAAAAAAAAAAAAAAACAACATGTGGTCAGTTTCCTTATTTTAAGTAACAGAAATCAATAAGAACATATTTTAAAATAATATATCAATAAATTGATATAACCTATAGATATATTTTCGAAGATTTTGCTTCCAAAAATATAGACAAAAGAAGCCATATTTGGTATTTTTTTTTGTTAGCGCAAGAAAATATTTTATCAGAATGTATGCGTTAATTTTTTCTAAAAAAAAAAAAAAAAAAAAAAAAAAAGGTAGTGATGTCGACGATGCAACGTTTCGGTCTGTTTGACGAAACGTTGCATTGTCGACATCTCTACCTACAATAAACATCCATTTTCTACAACATCCCGTTTTTGTCTACCTTTCTCCACACACACACCACACACACACACACACACACACACACACACACACACATATATATATATATATATATATATATAATATATATATATAAGAGACAGAGAGACCGAGAGAATGGAAATGAATCCGACAGCATTTTGGAGAAAGTGATTAAAAGTGACAAAATACCAGGGGAAGGATGAATTTAATGCAGTCGACACGTGTTTCGAAGGCATTATTTACATCTCCGAACACTCATTTAAAATTATTTACAATGAAATAAAATAGAGATGTACCGGGCTTGAGTCTCTAATCATCTTTAGGACAAAAGATAGATATTCATATTTTCAATTTCTGCTTTATCGAGTGATACGATAAAAAAACATATACATACTAAAGTGATTAAGTCACTTCTTAGTTTTCGTCGGCTTTTCTCATTTCTGTACATAAAAGGAGATATCCAGAAAGTGGGCTGCCTTGTTAGTTGGGGCAGTAGAATATGCCAACTGCACCTCTGCAGAAAGGTGAGATCCCTTCCTCCAATGGGGCCACCTAGTTGACCTGTAATGTTTACGTACAGAATCCTGGTGGATGAGTAGTCCATGACATGCAACACCCCACTTTGGTCCTTACTTGAACTAGACGGGCCTCCTCCGATCAATCGGCTGGTCACATTAAGTCCTAGCACCTATATGATTATCCCGGCTCTATTGCCCTTATGGCAACCTCCAACCCTTTTTATCATAAATATGCTAGAAGACGGTGGTTGAGGGTATTAGTGTTCTGGGTATGATGTTAAACTGCATCTAGGGTGCAGTTCAAATTCTGAAGCTCAAGGGAGTGTGTAGTACCCATTCATCGTCATTATTCCCAGGTTCACTCTGACCAGGAGTAGTAGTACCTGTTAGGGCCCCATCTATGAGTTAAATAGATTAAAAATGAGTTTTAAAATGTTTAAATACATAATTGAGTATGAAAAAAAGAAATTTAATACCCAACAAGAATAAATAAAACAAAACGTATTCGGCAAAAAATAGCCCACCAGGGGTTGAGATGCCGTAAAATCCAACTAATCTAACCATAAAGTGGGTGGGTCGGTTTTCTATTGTTGGTAAGTAACAAACTGATCACGGACATTTTTTATAAAAATCTTAAAACGTATTTCAATTATTTAGATAAGCTCACAGGTCCATACTGACCTGGCGTCGTACTACCTGTTAGAGTCACGTCGATGTGTCAAATAGATATGTTTAAAATATTATTTGTATTCGATTGGACCGCGTGCATAAAATCTCAAGAAACAACTACACAAAAATGTAAATATAAATGTACAATGGACGCGATTCCCTAACCTCTAAGCATAAAATAACCATTGACGGATTGACGTGCTGTTAAAATCAATCAATTCAAATAAATTTAAGTATCTTGTTTAAATTTTTGTTTTGTTTCAATTGTTTTAGAATAATATGAAATTAATTACAAAAAATATATATTTGTTTTTTGAGGTTCTTTTGGGGGGTTAATGCTATATAAATCTTCGTGGGTTATCTAATGCCAAAGCCATTCTTGGAGAAGAACAATTGCGGTACTATTAAAAACCCATAGCTGTTAGTATTAAATAACTTCAGTATAAAAAGTCGATCATAGTATAAAGATGTTTGTTAATTCTAAAAGAATCTGGGGAGGGGATATAAGCATTTTATCATTTGATATCTAATCATATTTGTAAAGAAAATTTAAATGGCATTATTTTGTGTGTGTGTGTGTAAATATGAAAAAAAAATATTCAGAGGATATATGTAGGCAGAACTATTTATTCTTTCATAGATAAAGGCATCATATATATATGATGGACTCTCCGTCGATTTCGACGTATGAGGTTCAGACAACTTATATATATATATATATATATATATATATATATATATATATATATATATATATAGCAAAAGTACCCGGTCCATGACCGGACTAAAAAAGATTTTAAGAACACTAGGAGTGAGTGAGAAAGAGATTAATTTATAGAATTAAAACATCACCGAGAATTTGTATATTACAATATCTATTTTTGGATTTATTTTTTACATTTAAAATATTTTAAAAATGTAATCCTTAACTTATTTTTCTAAAAAAAATTATACATATGATAAGAACTCAAATTCATTTCTTAATTGCGTTAAAGTGATAAAAATATGAATTTGATTTATTTTCTTTTTTAAAAAGTAACAATTAAAAAGGACAAAATATTAAACTTGTGTCCTATTTATTTAACTCTATCGGCTGATGCTGTAGAATATACCGACAGCACCTCTGCTGTTTAGTAATTTTCTGTACATTAGTATATTTAATTTTTTTGTTATTGTTTTCTAAGGAGAAATTGTTATAAGTGTTTTAAAATCTTAACATTTATTTAGTACGTAATTTATTTGACACAAAGCGCCCGTTTTCGTCAAATTTTGACAGAATTTAATGTTTAAAATGTATAAATTCATTACATATGTAATATCATTTTTCTTTTTTTTTCTTTTCTTACTGATCTTATGTTATTAGTAAAATCATTTTCCTAAAATCATGTACTAATCGTCTTTCTTTTTTAAACAATGAGGTTTCTGTTTTAATGGCAAGTTCAAAGCATTTGCCGACGAGGGTTGTGGTTGTAATGTCTTTTAACTGTAGGTTGGTCGACCCAGACTTGACGCCAGTTCAAAGGTGCCGACGGGGACTGGGGGTTGAAGAGTCAACAGACTACGGAATAGTTTTTGATTTTTCTGTCTTGAAAGTTGAAAACTCAACTCGTGTTGACGGTAGTGGAGTGGGGATGAAAGTATGTGTACGGTATTTTTTAATGTTTTTAATCATTGAATTATATCCCTTAATTAGTAAAAATCAAAACCAAATTTCGTGTGTTTCTTATAAGCATATCAATCTCTATGTAAAATTTCCAATCTGTGTGACATCTCTTTTCTGAGTTATAAGTCGACACGTACTACCAAACTTCCTTATATATACTAGCAAATATATGCCCCCTCCGGGTGCAAGTATTTAAGTTTTAATGTAATAATATATTATATTAAATTAGAAATGATAATGAAACTAAATAAGAATGCAGATAAAAAGATTTGAAACAGAGGGGGGTATACTCAAAAAGTAGAACAACTGAAGCTTACTCTTTGGTCACTCTCATCTTTCATTGTTATTTTTTCTAATTTAAGGATTTAGTTAAAAGAGGAAGTGAAGAATAAAATGACAGTTATTTTTTCTTATTAACGGATTTCATTTAAGATTCATTGAAGAAATGTTTGCTTATATTCATTAAAATAAAAACAAACAGTTAGAAATCAATAATACTAAACATATATTTATTAAAATCACATTTTTAATATCAATATGCAAATTAGCCTTTCAGTTCACACTGTAAACCGCTATTTTGTTGAATATATAAATATACTTGCATGTTGTTAATATGTAGATATGGTTAACAGTATTAATAATGTAAAACAATTTTATTAATAATTGAGGTTCAAATAAAAATAAAATCATTGAGAATGTTATATAAATAACTAAGGGAATTGTGACTTGAGTTGTAATATAGTTTCGGTTACAGACGGAAAAACACACAATCTCCATTATAATAAGATATATATATATATATATATATATATATATATATATATATATCAGAATTATCGTGAAGATCATTTCGGGGAAACCTGGGTAATTAACTTCTGCAGTTGATCTGGTTCCCTGAACCGGATCTGCAAGTAAGTGTTGAGCACTGATATTTATTATAATGACCATTAGGTTTTTTTCTTTTTCTTTATCGAACAGTAAACATTGACTCGTTAGTTTTTCACTTACACACACACACACACACACACACACACACACACACACACACACATATATATATATATATATATATATATATATATATATATAATGTTAATATGGAGTCCACGTGTGCTTCTTTTTGGTATATCTAATGAGTATATATATATATATATATATATATATATATATATATATATATATATATATATATATATATATATATAGTGTGTGTGTGTGTGTGTGTGTGTGTGTGTGTGATATTTGACGAGCTAAGTTGATGTTGGGGATGATTCTAAGCAGTGACTTTTTAATATCGAAATATTGAAATTTTCACAGTACATGTTGAGAGTTTAATGTAGAATATTTGGGAATTATATACTGAGCAACTCCCAGTCTAATGAAGTCGGTTAATATCGGTGAAAATAGATTTATAACTATTAATATGACCGATATTTAAGCCGTTTCTTTGTCAAATATATATATATATATATATATTATATATATATATATATATATATATATATATATATATATATATGAGAGAGAGAAAGAGAGAGAGAGATAAAAGTATCCAATAAACAGGTAAGTTGGAGATGATTCTATTTGAGATCATCTATATCCTCTGTATATCCAAAATGCATGTCCATGCAGATGCACACATAGATTTATACAAGGATTATTTCAAATCCCAAAGAGAGCTCAATGTAAAATAATTAATAAATTTATTACTTATAAATTTATAATAATATGATATAAATAAATGTAGTATCAATTTATTATTTATAAATAATTGATGAATTTAATACTTTATTATTGACAGTATACACACACACACACACACACACACACACACACACACACACATATATATATATATATATATATATATATATATATTATGCAACTGTCTGTCTGTAACCGAAAATATCTATATTTGCTTTGTGTATCTATATTGTTTTATTTTCGAAGTTTCCTCCGGACATACATATACACGCAACTGCCATTTATACCGGTTTGTTAGTTTACAAATCTTATTAAAATGGAGATTATGTAACTGTCTGTCTAATCGAAACTACGTCACCACTTACGTCACAATTTCCTTAGTTATTTAAGTTATATTCTCAACGGTTATGAAATAGTCATTATTTAATCTTAATTAGTATCTTATTTATTAACGATGTTTCTATTAAAGTCGAGCTGAGTTATATTTGCCACAAAACTGCCCATATATTAATGCATTTAAAATCCTTAAATGTGTGTTATATATCTCTAAGAAATAAAGATTTACGTAGATAATGGTGGGAATAATTTGTATAATGATTTTAACAAAGCTGCCTTTAATAAATAATTATTTGCTGTTACTGATTTCTAATACTAACATGTTATATTCTAACTTATAAAAGTAATCCTATATATAATTTTATATAGAAATCAATTAAAATAATTTTAAAATAAGTGTAATAGTTTTGTATTCGTTCTTATTTAGTTTCTTTAGTGTTTCTAATTTAACATAATATTTTATAACATTAAAACTTAAAAACTTGTGCCCGGGGGGGGGGCATCATTTTGCTAGCATATGATGATAATTTTAGTATTATATAAATAATGATTAACAATTGCTAAAAGAAAAATTTAAATAGAGAAATAAAATCTGATAATTAAGCCTAATTTTATATTGGTTACATGAAATATTACCTGTCGCTTTACGAAGGGAGTGGGGTAGTCTCCTGGAAATCCCTCCTCCACACAGTGAATGTGATATGGACAGACACATGTCTGTAACAATTAGACTTTCCAATGAGAAATAGAAAATGGGGAAATAAATAAATTAGAAGAAAAAACTAAGAAAATTGTCTGATGGGAAATCAGCCCTTCTATTTCATCAGGGGAGGGGGTCAAAGTTTAGATAACGGACATGTATGTCGAAAAGGAGGGAGAAATGGTGATATCATGAAAAGTACTTGGTAGTTTATTATTTAGATGTAGATATAATATAAATGATTCATTTATATTACAATTACAAATTATCTTAATTCATTATCTATATAGATAATAGATTAAAATAATTTGTAATTAACCATTCCAATTTTTTAAATGCATGTCATCATGTCATTGTTTCTATTAACTTTAACTTTTAACTTAATTAATTAAGTCATTTTATAATTTAATAAAGATATACAGCTTATTCAATTGTGGCATATTGAAATCTAATAGATTGCAATGGAGTTATCAGAATAATAATTAATTAGAATAATTTTATTTTTGTTATTACCAAAAAGAAATACAATTGTTAAATTACAAAAATACTAATAGTACCGGGTAATCGCTTGGTTACCTCATTTTAGGATGGAAGCCGCCCCCTTTAGAGATGCCGTATACTTTTTACAATATCACAATTTTTCTTTAAGGGGGCCTCCCTTTTCGGTATACATGTCCAGTACCTAAACTTTGACCCCCATCCCCACCCCTGACTTCACATCAACAAAGTAAAAAAACAAAAACAAAATAGAACGTTATTACTAAAGAATATCAACTTTCAATGATTTTTACGTTCTTTTTATTGCATCGAGGTGTACTCAAATCCGGATTGGTGTACCTGTTAGGGTCCCATCTATGGGTTAAATATAAAAAATGAGTTTTAAAAATTTTAAAAACAAGATTTGACATGCCGTAAAATCCAACCAACCAACCAACCAACCAACCCATCGAGATGTAATGGTTAGCAAGCTAGTCTCACAAATCCATTAGTACTGAATAGAAAGTTCGATCCTCGCTGGTTGCCCCATATTTGCGATCTTGTATCACATCCTATCCGTGGCGGACAAGTTGGGTAAATACTGAGGCATTACATTGTGGTATAATGGTTAACAAGCTAGTCTCACAGTTTCATTAGTACTGAATAGCAAGTTCGATCCCTGCTGAATGCCCCATACTTGCGACCTTGTGTTATATTCTACCCGTGCCGGACGGGTTGGGTAATTACCTACAACATTAGAGATGTTTCCATCGAATTCTACATTTTCCTGCTGTTATATCTTGTTATAGTCTCATTTTCGAAAGATCTAACATTTTTTCTAATCATCAAAAAAGTCTAATTTTTTATCTTAAACATAATTATAAGAGAGAGAGAGAGAGAGAGAGAGAGAGAGAGAGAGAGAGAGAGAGAGAGAGAGAGAGAGAGAGAATAAACCAACAAGCTAATGTTTAATGATAAAACAGTATATAAAAAAGGGTAAGCCAAACCTGGAATGATAATCAGACATTGTTGAACAGACACACACACATAAACACACACACACACACAAACACACATGCACATGAACACACACATAACCACACACCAACAACACACACACACACACACACTCACACAGAACTTGGAAGATAGACACAGTACAAAACAGTCAATAGCAACAGCTTCAATTTCAGAAATTTTTTGTTGATGAGATTTTATCTCGAAATATCAAGAATAAATTTGAGGTTAACAAACAACACCATAGTTACCTTATATTTCTTTACATTTGCATTGTGATAGCCTTCAAAACCAACCACCAAACCACACCAAACCAATATATATATATATATATATATATATATATATATACGTAGGTGGGTTAGCAGGTAAGTCGGTATTAGAATGATTTCAGGGTACCCCCAGAAAAAATGTATATAAAGCCCCATGAATTTTTGTTAACTATTTCCAATCAAGTTAGTGGTCTGATGAAACTAATAAGTATACGCAGATACCTGTGGGTAGAAATAGATCTATAACCACAAAATGACCGATTTTTAAACCTTTTTCTTTACCAATTATATATATATATATATATATATATATATATATATATATAATGCGAATGTAAGCAAGTCAGTGTTTCAGAATTGTTCAGCTTTTGCTCCTTGAAAGCCTTAGCCAAACATATCATACCATTTTGGAATCAGCCCGAATTAAAAACATTCCGGATTCGAAATCCTTAAATTTTGGATTCCAATGTTTTAATAATAATAATAATAATAATAATAATAATAATAATAATAATAGAAACCAAATTTGAAAATTCATTTAGAATGGCAGATACAACACGTCTCGCTTGCTATGATACGTGGTAACCCTATTGCAACTGTATTGACGAGAGAAGTCAAAATTGATGATGATTGATGAAAAATAAAATATTTCTCTAAGAAAGCAAAAAAAAAAAAAATAGATATTTTAAAAGAGATTTCTTACAAAAGTTCCTATTCATAAATAAGAGCGTCCCATCGAGATGTAATGGTTAGCAAGCTTGGCTTACAGATCCATTATTACGGAAAAGCGAGTTTGATCCTCGCTGGATGCCTCATGCTTGAGTCAGCTTCTTTACTTGATGCCTGAGGCGTGTCCCAACAGAGTGAATGCCGATGGAGCCAAT
Organism: Doryteuthis pealeii; assembly: GCA_023376005.1. NCBI lineage: Eukaryota > Metazoa > Mollusca > Cephalopoda > Myopsida > Loliginidae > Doryteuthis > Doryteuthis pealeii. The sequence continues at coordinate 92,744,412 of CM042143.1, read as the reverse complement.
ACATTCTTAGCACTACCCTCAATCGGGCATCAGTGTGTGGAGGGTCTCGACCTAAAAGTTTTACCTTGTGTTGCATTCTGCCCGTGGTGTTGGGGTTATGTAAATACCGTTTGTGGCATAGGTTTAAGAGGCTCCCGCCGATCAATTGGCTGGTCACCTATATATTATTGTCCCAACCCTATTGCCCTTATGGAAAGCCTCAACCATATTTATCATATATGTACTAGAAGGCGATGGTTGATGGTCTTAATGTCCTGGGTATGACGTTAAACTATCTAATGGTGAAGTTTAAATTCTTGAGCTCTGGGGAATGTGGAATACTCCTTCATCACCATTACTGACAGGTCCACTCTGACCCAGAGTGGTAATACGTGTTATGGTCCCATCTATGGATTACATAGAAAAGAAATGAGGCATAGATTCCGGTCCGGACATAGATTAAAGGGATTGGCTTCAGGGTGTCGTTCCCTCGGGTAACACATGCCTCAAATCTACAACAAGGGTCAGGTATATTGCCTGATGTCTGAGATGCCTTCCTACAGGACTAATACCGACGGAACTAATACATTTTAGCACTGACTTCGACTTTGCAACCGTGTTTGATTGGTTGGCTGGTTTATTTTACGGCATGTCAACCCTTGTTGGGTTATTTTATGTCGAAGATTTTTTTTTTATTCATTTTTTATGGGTACTCAATTCTTATACTCATTTTTTAAACTCTGTTGGGACAATCATATAAGTGCTATGGGTTGACGAGATCAGTCGATTGAACTGAGGGGCCCTCACCAACCGCCTATCTAGCCTAAGTACGGGCCATCCGTCTAGCCTAAATAAGGACCATCCGTGTTTGTCATCTATCACGCCAATTTTTTTTCTCTCCCGCTTACTCTACAAATAAGCACAATTATATTGTCTATAAGTAATAGCACTGCTCATTGATTGCGTTGATTATTTTATTGAAAAGGAAGGAGAATTTTTCAGATCTTGTGACTAGGTTGATTCCCAATCAAATCATTTGTGAAGCTAATCTATTTTGCATATTCTGACTTAAAACTTGGTGATTAAGACAAGTCTTGGGCCCCTCACAAGATGTGCAAGCAGTGTGTTGAGAGTTTATGGATGTGGGTCAAGCGAGAGTATCCTGTTACCCAAAACGTTGATGTAATGAAGAAAACCTGAGGTAATTTTTGAATTCAGAGTCCAAAAGTTAGTCAAAAACAGGTGTCAGATCTAACTCAACAAAACTTGTATTGCCCAGTGTAATGTTTCATTATTTTCCAACATTCATAATGTTTTTAAAAAACATTCCATAAAATAAGCACACATTTGTTGGATGTAGTATATTTATGGTTTTTGAAAGAAAATAGTCAAAAATAAGCGTCAGATCCAACTCAACGAAAATTGTGTTCCCCAGTGTAATATAGAATATTCACATGCTCGTATGTGTACAAATCTATTAATGCATTATCTTTCATGCATCTTACTTTTTTGCATATTTAGAATCAATAGATTTTGTAAGCTTTTATTATTTGGATTTTCCGGACTGTTTTCCTCGTCTTTATTGTTATATACACAACGTTTCGATCGATGTGCCCTCCGGACTTGTTCACGTGTTTCTTTTCGAACTAGGGAGACCAGCTGTCAAGCGAATACCGACAATAGACCACTCCATCGACTTTACTTACTTTTTTTTTTTTTTTTTTTTTGCTTAATCTATATAAATTTAATTCGATTCAAATTTAGATAAAAAGTTTTTCATATTTTTTTGTATTAAATAAAATACCTGTTTAACATTTACACTAATCTAATTTTAATGTCAATGTAAAAAAAAAAAAAAACTGACTTTCAAATAACAAAGGTTAAAATTTACGCAAATCCCAAAAGCAAGGTCTCCAAAGCGCTATGGACGCAGGGAAACTGTTCGTGCGGCTATTGGCAACACTGTTGTATTTGTTGTGCAACCGCTACACCTGCCCCTGTGTGCGCCTTGCTGCCATACTCAGTCTTGGCTTGGTAGTTATTTCTGATTGAGTTCCCGATTGACGCTACCGTCAAGTGTGAAGTTGGTGCAGTTATTCGGTTTTAGAAAGCAAAAGGCGTTAAACCGATTGAAATTCATTGCTAATCAACGGAAATGTATGGCGAGTCAAGCATGAATGTCAAAAATGTCCGCAATTGATGTAGAGAGTGTGCAACGACGATATGGTTCAACGCTTCCTCAACGACATGGTTGGCGAGCTGGTATGACAACGCATACAAAAAAAATGCATCGACGGAAATAACGATTATATATAAAAATAGACACATGTTCAAACTTTGAAATGAAGTAAACATCATTGACAATAAACAATAAACGCTTCAGTGATTTCTAAATTATCATGGAGATCTTACTTTTGGGATTAGCTTCGTTTATTTGTTGTTGTTTGCTTGTTATTTAAACTAGCAAAAATATGCGACATTCAGACCCAAGTTTTTAAGTTTTAATAAATAAAACATTACATTAAACTAGCAGCGGCTACCCGGCGTCGCCTGGGTTGAGGGGGATTTTTTAAAGTTAGTCCCGCAGATCTATGATTACTGAATCGTGAATCCTCGTTGGATGCCCCATTTAAATCCCTATGTAAAAAAATAGACCTTGCATTGATGCAGCTACTCTGAAAAGAAATGTTAATGTCTACTATCTAACATATCAAAGGAAAAAAAATTAATGCTGTTATCATTTAAATTTTATTTTTTAATTATCTTCACGAATATAAATCAAATCTCTATTATCTTTGCTCAAAATGCCAAGCCCTGGTGATATTTAATGTATATTATATTTGCTTTGTGTATCTATATTGTTTTATTTTCGAAGTTTCCTCCGAACATACATATACATGCAACTGCCATTTATACCGGTTTTCTAGTTTACAAATCTTATTAAAATGGAGATTATGTAACTGTCTGTCTAATCGAAACTACGTCACCACTGACGTCACGATTTCCTTAGTTATTTAAGTTATATTCTCAAAGATTATGAAATAGCCATTATTTAATCTTAATTAGCATTAGCATTTTATTTATTGGTTATGTCTGCAATTAAAGTCTGAGTTAGATTTTCCGCAAAACTATCCATATTATTAATGCATTTAAAATACTGAAATATGTGTAATATATCTCCAAGAAATAAAGATTTACATAATGTATGGTGGGAATAATTTGCATAATCATTTTTTTTTAAACTGGGCTTAACAAATAATTATTCACTGTTACTAATTTCTAATAGTATCATCTTATTCTCAAGTGTATTAAAGGCAATTCTATATATGATTTTATATAGAAATCAAAGTAACATTAAATTAAGTGTAATATTTTTATATTCGTTCTTGTGTGGTTTCGTTAGTCTTTTTAATTTGATATAACAAGCAACAACAAAAAAAAAACGTCCCCAGGCGGTGTAAAAATTATTGCTTGAGAGGATATTCCCCGAGGGGATGGAAGTTAAAAATTCAATGCCAGAGGGATTGTATCGTCAAAATCATCATCATAAAATTGTCAAATTTATCAAAGGACTAAAAACATAAAACAATTTCAAATGGAAACTTAGTTCTGTCCCCCTCAAATAAAATGTTGTGTCTAATTGAAATCATCAATTAAATAATTATTTTGAATATTTTACACATAAATTTGATACAAAATCGTTGGTATTTTTTTATTTGTAAATTTTTAGTTAACTTCTTGTCTCTAAAAAATGGTGAGAATAAAAAATAATTTTTACAACTAATTACAAATTTCGCAAAATCTTTTTTTTTCCATCTAAAGTAATTATACAACTTTTTAATCAATTTCATAGTTTATTTATCTAGATTGTCATTATTACAATGGAAAGATTCAAATGTTGAAGTATAAGGAACTGCTTTTATTTATTTTATTAATAATATTTTTGAATATGTAAAAAAGATAAATAAAAAGATATATAATACAGGGTTATTCTTTATTCTATGTATTAGCGATTTTGGGTATTGTGACATAAACAGTGACGTAGTGTCGGTTACAGACAGACACGAATCTCCATGATTAATATATACTTTATTAGATTATTACATTTAAATACTTAAATACTTGCGCTCAGGATGTACATTCTTTTGCTAGTGTTAATAAATAACTACAGGTAAACTTACATTTAGCGGAGCTGGGGTGGACCTACATTTAACGGAGCGCTCAAGCTTCAACTGTTATGGAAAAGTTCACAGCCTACCAAATTTCCATTACGACTGTACTAAATTTTCTTGGTATTTTTTTACCTGTATGATGGGATATTTCAAAGTTCACTATCCATTCTCCCCCGAACTTAATCTATTCAAATAAAGTCCCATTAGCATTATTGTAATCTGAGTGCTTCTGCTCAATTGCAATGCGATACGTGTGAGAGCCGCTGCTAGCGGCTTAGTGGTGGCAGAGCAGCTGTGAGTATCTTAAAGTAGACAGAGTTATTTTGTTTTCAACATATTATTTTTTTATTGAATTATATAAATATCATTTTGTAACGACCTTTCTTTCCTTTTTTTTTTTCCTTTTACAATTTATAATTGTATATTAAATTATATCAATATGATTTTGCAAACTCCCTTTCTTTCTTTCTTTCTTTTCATTTTCAATATTCTATTATATATTGAATAATAATTTTGCAAACGCCCTTTCTCATGCTGCATGCATTTACCAACTCCGCTGTACGAACAGGATGCAATGCATGGTCAATTTCTTAAGTGAAGTTTTAACAGGATTGAATTCAGAGTTTTCCTTCCCCTAGACTGGTTTCCGAACCAAAATTAAAGAGCCCACTCAGTTCTACTATTTACCCATAGCTGAAGGGAGTATAGTTGGATGCAAACCTTTCCCAAAGATATTATCGCTATGTAAAATGCAACCAAGCGTTCAGGATTTGATCTCGTGTCGTCTTTCTCATACAACAGACCCAAATCTTTTGGAGTAACATAAATTCTTGGTTTCCTTTGGATTAGGAGCCCTAAAACTTAAGCTTCATCAGTTTCACACTACAAAATTTTGTCACCCCTACATATTTCTTTAACTTTCATCTATCAATAATGGAGATTAGATCTCTATTTGTCTGTAACCGAATCTACGTCACTACTTACATCAGATTACCCAAAATAGTCAATACATAGAATAAAGAACATTGTATTGTATACACTCAAAATTTGAATATGACATCTTAGACGGTCCTTATTATTTTTTTAAACAAGTTTTAATAAATACATGCCCGGAATTATACATTTATATATAGTTTGTTTCATTCTAATATATATTTAAAGTTATCTAACGTAGAGAGTTTTACGAGAAAATTATTTACAAACAAGAAATAGTCATTTTTTTTTTTTCAGTATTAAGAGCTTAACTAAAAAGTTTACGAATAAATAAATACCAACGATTTTGTGTAAAATTTAGGTGTAAAATGTTCAAAATAATTATTTGATTAATAATTTATAGATGCACGCAACATTTTATTTGAGGGGGACTAAGTTTCCATTTCAAATTGTTTCACTTTTTTACTCCTTTGATAAATTTTATGATTTTACTTACTTATGATACAAACCCTCTGACATTGATTTTTTAACTCTCTCCACCTCACACAACATCTTTCGAAAAGTAATTCTTACACAGCCCGTAGGTGTTTGTTTTTTTTTTTTTTTTTTTTTGTTTGTTTTTTTTGTTTTTTTTTTTTTTTGGGGGGGGAGCTTGTTATTTTAATTAAAATAATTTAATCTAAATTATTATTATTATTATTATTATTATTATTATTATTATTATTAAACAGGTCTATTTGGGTTCGAAACTCCTGATTATGACAAGGTACACCTGAAGAAGGCCAGAGGAACTTCGGCTTAACAGTTTGCCGACTTCTTGTTATTTTAATTAAAATAATTTAATCTAATTATTATTATTATTATTATTATTATTATTAAACAGGTCTATTTGGGTTCGAAACTCCTGATTATGACAAGGTACACCTGAAGAAGGCCAGAGGAACTTCGGCTTAACAGTTCGAAACATCTAAATAATACAAATTATTATTATTATTATTATTATTATTATTATTATTATTATATATGTTATCTATACAAAAAATAATGAAAGTTAAAACAATATATAGGGTGACATGACTTTCGGACCAGCCTATAGATCCGCCCCTGAAAGTGCGCGATTCTACCCTCCCATTTATACGATTGCTGCTGCAACTGCTAACTTCAGTGCTAATTGTTTTATTTTAATTAGACAATACTTTTGGAAGGACGGGGGTTGTTTTGTTTAGTTCTTTGTTTTTTGCTGTTGGGTTTGTTTTTTTTTTTTTAGGGGGGTTAGAAATTACAAATGTTCAATTAGCTCTATCCTTCGTACCCCACCAAAATATGTTACTTTAAAATAGTTTTTAACGATTTGAATTTGAATAAAAATGTTTGAATAACTTTTTGTGAATAAAAAAATTTCAAGTAATAAAAAAAGATACACAATGAAAACATATTCACAAAAAATGAGGACTTTTCTGAAATTATGGTCCCGGGTAAATTTTATTGGCACTAAGAACAAAAATTAACAATCAAGTAGTAAAAAAAATAAGCAATGAAAAAGTATTTTTTTTAAATGAACACTTTTCCGAAAATAACGTCCCAGGAAGAATTTTCCGTCGTTTTTTTTTTTGGGGGGGGGGTGCGTCGCTAGTAATAATAAATAATTCCATCTATAAAAAATAATTTTAATCAAATGAAATTATAAAACATAGGGTTGAATTATGGACTTTTAGTTTCTTAATGTTTAGACACTTGCTGTGCAAAACGCAGAACTTTAGCTACATTAAAAAAATGCCCTTCCTATGTGACGTCAAAACATACGTCCCATCATTCCTCTTGGGACCACCTCTTCAAAAAAGTATGAAAAAATTGACAAGAATCCAAACACTTTTACAATCTATTGAAATATATATATTTCGGTTATAAAAAGAAATACAGTGGTACCTTGACTTGCGGGTTTTATTCGTTCTGCTCGTAACTCAATTTCCTCGTATATCAAATCAATTTTCCACATTGAAATAAAATAAAATGCCATTAATTCATTCTAGCCCCCCTCCACAAAAAAAAACTAATTTTTTAGTTACTTTTTTAAAATTAGTAAAATAGCACTGTATTGTATAAAAATATAACAAAATAGAATGTAATGAATTATTTGCTGTAATATGTTTTACCGTTCATTTTTTTTAAATATTTTTCTTTGGCGTAATAAACTCAGGAACTTGAATGTTTTCAGTGAACTTATTAACATAAGCGTATCTGAAGCTTACCCGTGCCTGAAATTTTAGCTCCCAACACAAAGCAAAAATTCGACCGAGTGGCAGCTTGTAAGTTGAAATATTTGTAAGTCAAGATATACTCTATTCTAATAATAATTATTAATAATGTAATAATAAGTGTTTAATACTTTTACTTTAGTTTTTTATAACTTTAAATAACTTGTTTTTAATAAAAAGAAAACAAAGAGTTGAATAATCTCTAATCTTCACAAGAAAATTCAAACAATTATAGAACACATAGGTGACGGTTGTGCTAATAAGTGTTCGAACACTGGGTATGGTTTTGAAAACTTAGCAAAAAGACTGAAAAAAAAAACAACAACAAAAAGAACAGGTAATCCGAAACCATTCAAAACTAAGGAATTACTGAACAGCTAGAATACTGGGGAGAGTTCTGTTGTGCTGAGACCACTTGTTGCCGCTCAATCTCGAGTGTAACGCAATAGTGTAAAAACATTAAAAAGTTTTTTTTTTTTTTTTTTTTTTAAGATAAGATAAAGCAGTCCTACCGGAATAGAAGACACCTTCAAATTCTGACCAGTCAAGAATATCATTGCGTTCTGCATCTAAGGCTTGGTTCGGCTCCTGGAAATTTTCTCCGTCTGTCTGAGGAACGGCGGAAGCAGGTCGTAGTCTCTTGGCAAACATTTCTTGGGCCTGATGAACAAGTCTTCGAAACATGGTTGAATTTCTTTTTTCAAAATTTTAACTATTAATTGTTTCAGTAAAAAAATTAATATACTTAAGAATTTTGAGGGGGTTGATTGTGGTTTGTTTAGTATTTTTTCTTTTGTTTTTTGGGGGGGTTTTTGTTTGTTTGTTTTTTGTTTTGTTTTGTTTTGTTTTTTTGTTTTGTTTGTTTGTTTGTTTTTGTTTTGTTTTTTCTTTTTTGTTCTTTTCTTTTTTTTTTGTTCTTTTTTCTTTTTTTTCTTTTTTTTTTTTTTTGTCTTGTTTTTGTTTCTTTTCAGTACAATTATCTTCGGAATATATGTTTGTTTTTTTTTCAAATTCTTTCTGAACGAGCTTAAAAATTTTGCGTGTTGTTACGAGGACTTCTAGAAGATAATTTTATCGTTTGCCTGAATGTTGTAATCTTTATAAAGTCTCAGTTGCTGCTGCTGCTGCTGCTGCTGCTGCTGCTGCTGCTGCTGCTGCTGCTGCTGACGCTCCCACTTAACATCGGCGACCACACTCGCTGCGACTACTGCGTGCGCGATTCCGATCTATATCTAGCCACTTTCAAAAAATCAAAGCGTCACTTTAAGGAACACAAGAAAGTTCCATTGGAGATTCCTTTGGATGCACCTTATATACAAAATATAATTGTTCATTATATTTCTTAATGGGCCGGTTTAGCTCAGTCGGTAGAGCATTGGTCTAGGTTAAACGCAAGGTTCCTGATTCGATACCGGTACCCGCCAACTCAACGCATGAGTAGCACAGATTGGGTAATCTGATCTGTGCGGTAAAGTGGGGAGCTGACAATAGGCCACTCCGCTAACTTTACTTACTTATATTTCTTAAGTTAGATCAGTCGGTAGTGCATTGATCGAGGTAATCGCAAGGATCCTTGTTCGATACCGGTCCCCGCCAACTCAGCGCAGGAGTAACACAAATTGAGTAATCAGATCTATGCGTTAAAGTGGAGAGATGACGGTATGTGTGGCGCTCCACCACAGCAAAAACAATCTCCCAGGTCTAGCGCTAGTGAAAAGGGGACAGACTCCCTCACAGTCCGGATGATACCTACAATAGGCTACTATACTTACGCCAAATTTACTTATATTTCCTAGTAGGCCAGTCGGTAAAGCATTGGTCTAGGTAATTACGAGGTTCCTGGTTCGATACCGGCACCCGCATGGATAGCACAGATTGTGTAATCTGATCTTCGCATTAAAGTGGAGAGCTGAGGGTAGGTGTAGGGTTCCACCTCGGCAAAAACAATCTCCCTGATCTAGCGTTAGCGAAAGGGATAGGGCTGCTCATTTTCGCGCACCTGCTACTAAAGGGGATCACAGAAAATTCTTCTAAAAATCATTTAAAATAAACTAACTCTGTGGTTTTAATAAAACTTTCGGTATATGAAGTAATAAAAGAACTTTTATTGTAAATAAATCTTTATTAAATTGAAAAGGCTAATTATTTTCTTCCTTAGTTTTTGTTCCGTGTATTGATCCCCCGTACAAATTTCTTGGTAATTTTTTTTTTTTTTTTTTTTTTTTGTATGAAATTAAATTTTACATTTTTGGAAAGTTAATTCAATGACGGAACATATGTAAAAAAAAAAAAAAAACAACTAAATCAATACTAGTGCAAGTTTGGTACTAGGAAGTCTTAAAACTTGAAACTTAAGTCTCGTAAATAAGAAAAAAATATTTATCCTTTTTTTTTTTTTTTTTCTAAATCGTCAGCTTATTTTCTAAGGAATTTTATATTAAAAGTTCCTGTTGTCTACTTTTTTATTTGTTTTTTGGGGGGGATTTTTTGAAATTTATAAAATGTAAAATAAATACTTTTGTTTACTGTATAGCAAAATCGTATTTATTTAATTAAAGAAAATATTGTATAAAAAATATTTAGCTAAAAATAATGACATAATATAGTACAGTCTTTATTTTTTTAAATATTGAAAATAATGTTTGCATGAAAAATTTTTGTCATTTTTATTAATGGAAGTATGTAGGGGACATAATATTCTAAACTTTTTTGGGGAAAACTGTTGTTGTTGTTGTTGTTGTTGTTGTTGTCGTTGTCGCTGCTGCTGCTGCTGCTGCTGCTGCTGCTGCTGCTGCTGTGAATAATTTCAAATAAGTTCAAATCCTTGACGCCTGTATAATTATACTCTGTATAGCTCAAATAGTGTTTGTTTGAAGAAATTAATTATTTTTTAAATCAACAATGAAAATTTAAAATTTGATGGTACCGTGATTATGAAATTGTATATTATACAGAAAGTTCTGACGAGGAAAATTGCTTATTTACAAAATATGAAATAGGGGCAGGCTATTTTTTTATCTTGTGGAATAATAGCAATTTTCAATTCAACGCCCTATTTTCAAATTTTGATTTAATTTTTTTTAATATGTGAATTTATAAACTACAAAATTAACTAAAGAATACTGCATCTTTGAGGCATGTAGTGTTTTATATACTTTATTAGAAATGGGTTTTTTTGTGTTTTTTTTTCTCTCATTTTTGTTTTAAAATTTTCCTGCTTATGTTATTAATTCTTTACCTTAGCTAATTCGGCTTTATTTCATTCACTTCATGCCACCACGTGCTAGCTAACCATTCTACCTTCCCCCTGTTAACTTTCTCCAGACTAATAGATAAGGACTTCTACGTGACACTTCAAGCAGGATTATCATAGCAGTAAATGGCACGTGGACTTATACTAAGTTCAACTACGCTGATATAACCATACGTGTACATTAGGTACCACCAATTTGACCCTGTGCAATTTACCCCCCCCCCTACATTTAACACAATGAAACTTGCAGAAAAAATAAATATTTTGTTGAAAAGATTTTTCCATTCGAAAGAAAAAACATTAAACAAACTCCTGATGATTTTTTAAATTTTTTATCAGCTTACGAAAATAATGAAAATTATGATTGAAAAACAATGTTTTCATTTTTGCACTGTTAAATCAACTGAAATTTAACGTAGCTAAAAACAAGTTACGATAAGAGGACTTTTTTTAAATTCTATGAAAAATCAATTAATAATCTGATTTTCCCGAAAATTTCCATAAATGTTTACCGTATGTAAATACATCTGAAATAGTTTTTTTCTAAAATATATTAGGGGAAATATTTTTTACGAGGTCTATTCCCCCTCCCTATTTTATTTTATAAGATAAAAAAAAAATGACGTGTCAGAAAAATTTTTTTCTTTTTTTCTATAAAGATAAGAGTCTGAATAACTATATCAATGAAATTGTATGAATGTACAAGGTCTAGTTTTTTTAGGAAAAATTAATGAAATCGGAAATAAAAAGTGCAAAAAAATGTCATAATATTAATATTTGAAAACTTTTTTTTGCTTTTATAATTGGTATGTACTATATTCTATTAAATTGTCAACAAAAAAAATTTTTTTTAAAGAAATTAATTTTTACGAGATTTTCAATCTTTTGTGTGATTAAATATTTTTATTTTCTGCGTGAAATAAATTAAATTTTTTTTCCTGCGTCAAAAAATCGAATTTTCACGGATATTTAAAAATTGAATTTTATAATTCAGGTGCACTAAACATTGGTCCGATACGAGCTCGATTAATATTTTTAAAAGAATTTGTAATTTTTGTGTTGAATAGTAATGTGTGATCCTTAGAATGTACGGAAGAGCATTGCTGACATTTGTTTACAAAGAGACGAGACGCTTCTAAGTAACCAAAGTTTTTCCTGTTAGGCTGACAGTGTTAGCGTGAAAAAATTGTTTTATTTAACTTTTTTCAATAATTAAAATAAAAAGTAAGTATAATAGATTATTTTATCAGTTTTTCTCTTAGAAAAAATATTCAAATTTTCATTCCATACTTTTACGGGTTAATTGTAAAAGGGAAATAATTAGTAACTTTTCTGTCTATATTACGGTCTGAAAATTACCCTTTCGCATGTAATACGGACAGGTTTGTTTATTTTTTAAGATAACGATGTAATTTTTCCCAATCGGATAATTTGATCTTTGAATTAACTATTTTCTTGTAACAACCCTGTACGATCTTTTTTTTACGAGATTTTTGATAAACAAAGTTCGGAAATATCTATTTCCGTTTTATTCAAGATGGCATAAACGGTCTGGTGGTACCTAGTGTACATGAATGAATGTGCTTCACGTATGCTGTTGCTTATCCGACACATAAACGCAAAATATCCCGTTTCCCTAATCGCAAAAAAACAAACTTTGATACTACTCTCGTAGATGGAAGACTGCCAACCATTTGAAATGTATCGAAAAAAAAAAGGTTCGCTTGTTATAATATTTTTGATAGAATTTTTAACATTCTAATTTTGATTTTCCCAGCTCTATTTTTTTAAATGATATTAAGTGTTAAATCGTAAGGCATCAAGGAAATGCTAAATTAGTAATTTGATTTGGCTTCAGAATAAAAAAAAATATTACATATATGACCCGGTAAAAAACAACAGTTTCCTGGTAAATTCCTACCATAAAATAAACTGAACCTTCATTTTATGTCCGTCTTTTTGCAATAAATGTTTTATTTTTCTTGCACCCATTATTTTACAATACTAAATATATTTTCTTCATTCTTTATTCTTTAACAAATAAAGAAAATATATTTAGTATTGTAAAATAACGGGTGCAAGAAAAATAAAACATTTATTGCAAAAACACAGACATAAATGAAGGTTCAGTTTATTTTATGGTAGGAATTTACGAGGAAATTGTTCTTTTTTACCTATGATCCTCCATAGAAAATTACTTGGGTCTAATTGTTCGCGTCAAGATGCGATAACTATGTCAACAAAGATTAGGAATTTATGGCAAATTTATTTAAAATGCAAAAAATTACGTTATATGTAACAGAATTTTTTTTAACACATAAACTTGGAATTGTTCTTTAAATCAAACGTAAAAGAAAACATTAAAAAGTTAATTTTCCCTTTTTTATTGACGTTTTAAAATATTTTTAAACAATTTCCGCAACTATGAAAAGTGCGCGAATTGAGCTACCTAGAAAAGGGGATGGACTCCTTCGCTGTCCGGTTGATACCTACAATAGGCTACTCCGCCAACTTTACTTATATTTCCTAATAGAGCGGTTTAGCTCAGTCGGTAGAGCATTGTCCGACTGTTACCGACCACTCCGACAACAATAACAAATTTATATTTCTTCCTATTTTGACAGAATGCTTCTTGTTTTTATAACAATAAACAGAAATTGTCCTGTCCGTGACATCTAAAAGATAAACGCTAAAAGTAACAGGTACATCGTCCTGTTGACGGGGCTTAGAACAGGCAAGTCAAACATTGTCCTGTCCGTGACATCTAAAAGATAAACGCTAAAAGTAACAGGTACATCGTCCTGTTGACGGGGCTTAGAACAGGCAAGTCAAACATTGTCCTGTCCGTGACATCTAAAAGATAAACGCTAAAAGTAACAGGTACATCGTCCTGTTGACGGGGCTTAGAACAGGCAAGTCAAACATTGTCCTGTCCGTGACATCTAAAAGATAAACGCTAAAAGTAACAGGTACATCGTCCTGTTGACGGGCTTAGAACAGGCAAGTCAAACATTGTCCTGTCCGTGACATCTAAAAGATAAACACTAAAAGTAACAGGTACATCGTCCTGTTGACGGGGCTTAGAACAGGCAAGTCAAACATTGTCCTGTCCGTGACATCTAAAGATAAACGCTAAAAGTAACAGGTACATCGTCCTGTTGACGGGCTTAGAACAGGCAAGTCAAACATTGTCCTGTCCGTGACATCTAAAAGATAAACGCTAAAAGTAACAGGTACATCGTCCTGTTGACGGGCTTAGAACAGGCAAGTCAAACGTTGTCCTGTCCGTGACATCTAAAAGATAAACACTAAAAGTAACAGGTACATCGTCCTGTTGACGGGGCTTAGAACAGGCAAGTCAAACGTTGTCCTGTCCGTGACATCTAAAAGATAAACACTAAAAGTAACAGGTACATCGTCCTGTTGACGGGGCTTAGAACAGGCAAGTCAAACTTGTCCTGTCCGTGACATCTAAAAGATAAACACTAAAAGTAACAGGTACATCGTCCTGTTGACGGGTCGTTTATTTTCATTAGGGCAGTGTGTTGTTAAGAAACAGTCTATTATCAACACATTGTCTCTCACTTAGTCAATGGAAGGGAGTGAGTCTTTCCTCTTGCCTTCTATTACTTTCAATCAACACATGACTATAATTGAAAGTGACTGTGACACTTGTACGTTTTATTATTTGAACTAGGTCAGTAATAATCTTTTTCCTTTTTTTTTAACAAAAATGTTGGGTTTTTTTTTCGATATATGTTCAATGGCATTTAGTTGATAATAAAGAAATTAATGATAGCAATCATCACTTTGTTCTGTTAATGTAGAAAAAGGATTTAAAGACCAAATTGTCATGTGTGGCCCTCATAATCGATGGGGTAATCGATGCGGCCCTCATGACATTTATATGTAATCCATGCGGCCCTAGGGCCTACTCAGTTTGACACGCCTGGCTTAGAATACGATGACTGTATCCCCTAATGAGAGGTAAGCCCCCTCTAGCACCCAAACAAGTTGGAGGTGATTTGGGTATGACACTAAACTGCATCTGATGGTGAAACTCCAGTTCTGTAGATGTGGGGAGTGTGCAGTAACCCTTCATTGCTAATACTCCCAGGTCTACTCTGACCCGGAGTGGTAGTACCTATGGGTTTAATGGAAAAAATGAGTTTAAAATATGTACTCACACAGTTTTAATGATTGACCCAAAGTCTAAGTGGGCCTGTTAGTAATGACAACGAAGTGGGTACTCCACACTCCTTATATCTCCAGAACTGGACCCTCAACATCAGATGCGGTTTAGTCAGATACCAAGGTCACACCCTTCTGCAGGGGATACTGACAGTGCATATAATGTTGGTGGGGCAAACACATGCGATATCGGACTGAAAATCCAACTAACCAACCAACCAGCCTCTGGTCATTTTTAATAATTATCAATCTGTTGAGCTTCTTTGATCATCGTCTGTGTCTGGACACAGAATCAGATGAAATGGCCAGCTTCGTCTAGAAAATACACGTAGAAAGAAAAGATGCCTTAAATCAAACAAACAAACAAACCAACTGTCAATAACACATATATTAGTTTATCAGAGCATCAAAAAATATATATTAAAATATATATATCATATATATTGTTGGAAATTTTTTATCCAAATAAATTTTTTGTATGGCATTTAAATGCCTATTTTTTATCCGCCTTCCTGTGTCTCTTGTTTCGTATCTTTCTACGAAAACAAATGAAAAAAAAGGGCCCCTGTGGCTAGCTCCGGGAGCTGGGATCGGTCACATGTTCCCTAAAATCTTTTCTTTTTGGTTCGGGGAAACGAAGCGTGAGGATGCATTTTTGATTCTAGCAAGCAACCAGCAGATTGTCCATTTATAGCGTTGACAGACAAGTTCCTAGTAGCTACAATACTGACTTTGGCCGGTTCCAGAAAACCCCAATTGAGAAGGGTGACTTTTTAGCTTGCAGACGCCAGTAATATCCCTAGAAAAGCAGACACGAAGTTTCTTCATTTCCTTTGGCGAAAAAGGTCGCTGTTCCATTTCTTATTCTTCAGACGACGAAGATAGAAACATTGTTATTAGTGTCCACCTTCAAGACGAAAACGGACAACAACGCGTAGAAAAACAAGGAGGAGCACAGAGGAGACCTTTCGTTATTTTCAACCATTCATTATTCTCAACCATAAGGGCCTTGTTCTTTGACGAGAAGGTACCAGAAATATCGAAAGAAGGTTTATCTTTCAGTTAAAGTAATTTTCAACCAGGAGTCTTGTTCTTTGGCGAAAAGGAACAAGAGACATCGAAATGACTTTTTGAGTTCTGTTGAACTACTTTTTACCTCTCCTGTGTGAGAGAATATGTTTTTGAAAGGGTAGTTATTTTGTTGATTAACACCCTTTCTGTTACAGTAAGTGTAACCCCCTTTTTATACACTTTTATCCTATTTTGTATTTTGTATTTTGGTACTCGGCCCTTAAATTTTCCATTTAGTGGACGCGCATGGAGAATTTCATGCAATCATTCTAATTTGTATTGATTTTTCATTTGCCTCCTTTGCGGAGATATTTTGTAAATAAAAGTTCTTCTTTCTCTATCAAGCGAGACCATTTGTAGCCTCCTTTTTCCCTAACCTTTTTGTTGATGTCACGTTTTAGTTCAATGGTCGGTATTTTTTTAAAGTAGAAAAATATTTCCGACATTTTGCATGAAATTCTGCAATTTTGCATGAAGGTTTGTGTCTAAATATGTGCGTTCATTTTGCATGAAATTCTGCAATTTTTGCATGAATGTTATGCCCAAATATGTGCGTTCATTTTGCATGAACGTTCACTGTATTTGGTGTATTAAGAAATTTTGCACCATTTTGCATGTGAGTCGCCGCATTCGTGTATTAAGAAAACTTAATCACCATTTTGCGTGCATTTTGTTTTATATTTCTTAATAGGCGTATTATTAAAAAGTTAAACGTCATTTTTGTTTGTTGACCTGTACCTTTCTTTCCCTACTATTTTGTACCTTAGGGGTAATAACTCTTACCGAAAAAAAGGGCTATCTTCCTTTAACTTTTTAACGAAAATTTGGTCTTGCTTTATTTTTTTAGAGAATTTTGACATTTTCCCATTCGTTTGCTATTTGGCTTTCATTTATGTCAGTTATTTGTGTACCAGTATTTTTTGTGTTCGTTTTGAATTTTTTATCATTTTGCTTGCCTTTGAAAAATTATGTCTTCTTCTCCCTCTAAGTCCTTGATTGGAAGGCGATATTTGTATAAGAAAAATATTCTCTATACATTAGACCTTATAAAGTCTAAGGATAAGTTATCCAAGAGATTTTTTCTTGCTCTGAGAGATATATTAGAGGAATGGCTGGCGACTGTAGATTCCTTGAACGATGAGATTAGTGAAAGCTATCTCAATGAAAATGTACAGGACTCAGTCATATATGCTGACATAGATGGTAGGGTTATGTTTTTTCTTGGGTGATGGAGAATCTTTGTAATTTGGCAGACGGTCTGGAATGTGATTCCATCAATACCGCTGAGTTCAGAGATGAAACACTGGATTTTACGCCTTTGTTAAAGGCCCCAGTTTTCGCTACCAGTCCTCTGAATGCCAACGTAGTTGCATTCAGATACTCTTTATCACCGTCCGAAAATTCGGTTAAAATGAAACCGGGGAAGCACACTTTCGCTGTGTATTCAGTAAATGATAAACCTCCCATGTCTACATGTACTCTTCTGGATTTGAAAGACACCAGGTTGGTAGATTCAGACAACACTAATTTTATTGAGAAATAGACTATTGACGTCTCTGGTAATTTTGGAAGGTTTCAGAGTAAATTTGACAGAGTCAAGAACTCGTTACCTATAAAAATTTTAATTGAAAATAATTATTTTTCAATTAATAATTCTAGCGTAAAACTAGAATTATATGAGGATGCTTTAAGCCTCAGAAAGGAAATTAATTTCCAATGGAAATTACACATATTAACTAGTAATATGTGTAAAGGATTAGTGAAGGGAGAAGATGCCTTTATAAAGCATGCTTCTTTAAATGACACTGTAAAAAATGGGTCAATATACATTACATATATTACTTACATTATACTTATATACGTATAATTTGTACTAGTTACATATATTAACATATATATTATGTTTATTCAAGCAGGAAAACCATAAAATACACAATCTTCCTTTAATAGCTTATATGCCCCTCCGTCAAGCTGGCCAGATGGTTAGGGGTGTTATGGTATTCCAAAGATTTTGCAGGTCATACCAACCTAAAATATATATGTTACACCTACTAGCAAGAATATGCGCTCTCGGGTATAAGTATTAAGTTTTAATGTAATAAAAATATAACAAATTAGAAAGACTAACAAAATTAAATAAGAATGTATATTAAAGATTAATTTTATTTTAATCATATTTTTAATTGGTTTCTATGTAAAATCATTCATAGAATTGATTTTAATACGCTGGAGAATAACACAATAATATTACAGATCAATAACACCAAGTAAGTATTTATTAAACCCAGTTTTGTTAAAAACAAGTATGCAAATTAACCACACTATATATTATGCAAACCTTTATTTCTTAGTGATATATAACTCACATTGCAGGATCTTAAACACACTAATAACATGGACTGTTTGGGGGCAAATCTAACTTAGTTTTTCACAGAGATATCGTTAATGAATAAGATATTTCTACAATTAATTATTTTGATTATGACTATAAATTAAATATTATTTGGTAAACCTACGCACTTCCTGATGGTATTGTGGCGTAAGTAGTTACATAGTTTCGGTTACAGACGCCGAATCTCCATTATAATAAGATATCTATTGAATTGAGGTAACGATACAGTGTGTACATATTTAATGGTGTTGGGTAGGAAAATGATTGTGGGTTGTAGATATCATTTCCTCAACGATACAAATAGAGATGAACAATTCTTGATTAAAGTAATAAGAAGTAGTCTTTATCGCCTGAGCAAACTTAATAGAATTAATACAAAATCAGGATAGAAGATACAAAGAATGTGCATCGAAGAAATTTTCGAGAGGCAAATCTGCCTTTTATAATTAAAGTCTTGAGGATGCTGGATATAGAATAAAAGCATCAGTTAGTGGTTTGGAAAGGCTCTCATGTATAATGCACACGGAATGCCTCTGTAGAGTTACATAGCATCTTATACTATATATATACCCGTGTATAACATCTTAATCTTTAACTTGTCTTGAGTACTTATGCTACATAATTCGTGGGTAGCCTACGAATTATGGTTGTAAGTGTAGTTAAAATTCAAATAACGGGGTTGTAAATGGAAAGTTACCGTTAGCCGTTATAGATGATTAATTCTAAAGTAGTTCATCTCTGACCTGGGTGAAGATAAGATATTTAGTTAGTTAGATTTGGCAGTTAGAAGAAAGGAGCAGAGGCGTGGGTCCTTGCTCCTAAGATTCTCAACTTCTCACCGCGCGGTTGAAAATCCTTTTGAGCTTTGGGGTTTTTGATAAATAAATAAAAACTTGCTTAATCATCACAACCGAGAAATAAGCACAGACAAGCGCAGAAGGAGGAAGAATAAGCCCAGAGGAAGATGGCCGCCGACGAAGAAGAACAAATAAGAACCAGTAAGAACCCATCTCCTCCCCTCTCCCCTCTCGCCATTTATATACTCGATATGAAGGTGTATATAACACTTATATTTTCTGTAGTTTCTTCTTAACTTGTCTCGTAGCTTGTTCTGGCTGGGTAGGGTCTGAGTAGCTCTTCTAACTTCTTATTCAAGATCTGTCTGGTTTCTTCTTCTTAAGATGTTTCTGTGTTGTGACGTTTTGCGCTCTCATTTATTATTAGTGACAATACAAAACACTTCTTTAGTGAATTCACATATTTATTATTTTTTCTTGAACCCGGATCACTTAACCGCAGTGAGTCTAGCTAACTGCTATTCATCCGTCGCCGGCTAGCTAGAGACTGACTAGAAATATCCCTCTCACCCTTACTCGCAAACTGGAAGAGAGGTCACAAAAGCGTCAAGAGCTGCCAATCAAAATTACTATTTTTAACCATCGTTAACGGTTATCTTTATTTCAAATTCAAATAAATTATCCATACTAACAGTGAATAATTGATAGTATACCCTGTAAATGCCGCTCACTGAACAGTTAATTATATCATATTATATAGTTATTTTTTGTTTGTAAAATTAACCACAACTACAGTATCCCATTTTGAGTATTTTAATGGGTTCATTACTCCCATTTCGTGTCGACCATTAGTTTCTGCGGACTAGGAATCACTAACCGGAAAAGTGTAAGGGGAAGACTTATACAATGTTCCTTTTTTGTTTACGCCACTGGCCAAGACGGATGACACGGTAAGAGCTCCGATATTCTTCAAGTATTTCAATTCTTTAAATGTATTTGCTGTTATCGTTATTTCTTATTTGGAAAAGTATTCGCCGTTATCCTGTTATTAAATGTTATTTGTTTTTTCTTGTACAGTTTCACGGTGTTTATCAAATAAACTTAATGACATTTTTCAAAAACCAGTAGTAAAATCCCCTGTCCAGTAGACAAAGCAGAAGAAACTGATGTGTGTTACCTCTGCGAAGTTGGAGAGTGAAAAGGGTCTCGTATATCATGTACATGTATATTCCAAATACAGAAATACTTTGATTTACGAGTCACCTAACTTACGAGTTTTCCGAGTTACGAGCTGTCACTCGGTTGATTTGCTTTGGGTTGCGAGCTAAACTTTGAGGTACGAGCAAGGTTCAAATACGCTTATGTTAATAGGTTCATTAAAACATTTAAATTTCCAAATCTATTATGCCAAAGAAAAATACTATTTATAAGAAATAGACATTAAAATATATTACAGTACATAATTTATTACATTCTATTTTGTTATATTTTTATACAATACAGTGCTATTTTTCTTATTAAAAAAAAATTAACACAAAATAGGGTGTTTTGGGGCTCCTGGAACAAATTAATGGCATTTCATTTTATTTCAACTGGGAAAATTGATTTTATATAGAAGGTAATTGAGTTACGTAATTCAAGGTACCACTACATATCTTTTGTCCCTCACTACCGGGAAAAAGGGACAATGAACGTATTGTAATGTTGTGAGGTCAATTTAAAGGAGTAGATTGTAATATTGTCATATACTTATCTCTAAACTCACCGTTGATTAACAGTCGTCTACCTGAGTATCTGCTATTCTGTATCGGAGTAGCTGGGTCGCTGGGTCTGTTGTCGCGCTGGCATTCTATCTGTTCTTATAATGGTCTGGAACCACTTGAGATCTTCTTGGGTTCTTTCTGTCCTTGCGTCCGTTGTTAGTTTTTAATTAGCGAACACAAGACTTGGTGAAGTTGTGCTTTTATAGCTTATTCATTTCTTTTTAATCAAAGTGCATAGCCTCAAAGAGGACATACTACGTCTTGCGTCTATCCCTTTCAAACACTCAACCCAGATTCTATTCGTCTGTCTCCTTCGAACCCCTCAGCAAGAATCTCTTCTCACTATCTCTCTTTCAGCCTCACTGTTGTTCTCACCTTGGTCTGTCCAATCAGAAACCAACAGGTCAGATTTACGACATCCCCATTCACACATCTTCAAATCCTAGGTCTTTTCCATTATTACTTACACGTATAACTTAATTCTGGGGTTTTCCAATATTAGCTACAATTGCAGAACAAGTCAACCCACCGCTGACGTCACACCTCTCATTATTTTACAGAAAGATGTGAGGTCAATACAAACGGAAAAAAATCGCAAAGTAAAATAAAGTTACAGGGCAAAAAATATCTATTGAGTGATACGCGATGTAATCAAAAAGTATCGAGACTGAATCTTGAAAATTTAGAAGTTAAAATTTAAACAAAATCGAGTGCACGGCCGAGCAACTTACATAATAAAAGGACAATGATTAGGCGTTATAGCAGTCTAGACCAGTGGTTCTCAACTTTTTTTAAAACTTATGAACCCCTTTGATTTATTCTATTTTACTCTAATGGCTATTTGAAGTTTAAAAATTCTAGTGTATTTTTATTATTGAATATTACTAGCAGGACCTGGTGATATACCACAGTATGATAAATTAATTATTACAACGTTTGATATGTTTGCTTAAGTGGTATTGCAAAATAGTTCAATATGTAAAAGTATAATAATCTTAATTTAACTCTCTCTCTCTCTCCCCCCCTCTCTCTCTCTCTCTCTCTCTCTCTCTCTCTCTCTCTCTCTCTCTCTCTCTTACTCTCTTTCGTTTTCCACCCCTACCAGCCATTACTCCTGGAAGATCCTCCTCATGGCATCCAATATAAGTTTTTGTTGCCCGTCTAACTCTTCTGTGTCCATATGTAAGTATTCACAACTATACGTCGCACTAACTGAAAGATCAGATTTCCATATGATCAATTTTCTACATTAAAATCATTTACAATTGATTTTCTTTAGCATGCATTTTCCCGCCCCTCGCACGAGTATGATTTTTGAAACAGGTCAATTTCTTAAATGTTGTAAGACTGGTTTGAAATCAGAGTTTTCAATCATATTAGTTACATGATTCCATAGAATCCTTTCGAGTGTGACTATTATGTTCATCATTTGCTTTTCAAAGACTACCAGAGTTTTCCCAAGGTTAAAGTGTCCGGTCTGCCCCACCATTTATTTTACTACATCACATGATATTCAGAGAATCAGGGCGGTGTTCAAAACAGTTCCACTTTTCGAAGATAATTGATCAGAGCCTAACCTCCATCATAAAATACGATGATGTGTGTGTATATCAGAGATTGTGAAGGAGAGTAATGACAAGAACATCGTCGGAGAAATCAGAATTCGTCTGTGAAGGAGAAGTGAGAGGTTCGTCTACCGAAGTCGGTTAGAGGATACGAGAAACAAGTCTCGCGATATTGTTACGATATTAGACAGCTTGGTGAAAACTTTAGTTAAATCTTCTTCGATATTCAGCGCTGTTTGTAACAGCTTACGAGGTAGTTATTACTTTGAAAGATGTTTCTAATTCTGATAATCCTCTGCTGATCCATTTCTGTATCACAACTCATGAGTTATGATCAATGTCGCAAATGGCGTGGACAGTGAAATCGAAATTCAGATATTGACTTACGATGTACGGATGTCTTGGAATCAAACTCTAAGCGTGTTGTTAATCCACACAGAAAGGTCAGATTATATTGTTTCTTTTTCTATTGTGAACTGTTGGTTGATTGGTTGGTTGGTTGGTTGGTTGGTTGGGTTTTACGGCATGTCAACCAATTGGATCATTTTATGCCGAAGACGTTTTTGTTTTATTAATTCTTCATAGGTACTAATTTTCTTTTTGAAACTCATTTTTTAACACATGTTTTTCTATTTAACCCCTAGATGGGGTCCTAACAGGTACTACCACTCTGGATCAGGGTGGACCTGGGAGTAATGGTGATGAAGGGTATTCCACATTCCTCAGTTCCAAAATTGGAGCCACGCCATCAGATAGGGGTCATGGACTGTTCAGCCACTAAGGTTCCATCCTTAAGCATCATGGGTCGCCACCTAAGGCCAATAGTTGCCCCATGGGAGGGGGTTACTTACCTGTTTGCAGAGGTGCAGTCGCTGTATTCTAAACCCCCTCATTGTAAACTGTATGGAAGATTTTACAGGCAGGTGCGTGTATATATTTACCCAACCCCTCCACAGGAATAGGATTTAAGACATGGCCAATCTATTAAGCTGTGTTTAACAGTTTTAATTCAGAGTTTTCCACCTCCTAGACTGGTTGCCATCTGCCCTTTCTGCTGGAGCTTGTAGAATATGCTGACTGCATCTCTATAAAGGGTAAAATCAATCAAATGGTGACACCTGTTGGCCATGTGTGACGACCCGGGATACTTAAGGGTGGAATCCTGATGCTGAGCTGTCCATGACATGCAACACTCCACTTGACCCTTACTTAGGCTAGACGTGCGGTTGGAGAGATCCCCTTCGATCAATCAATTGATCACATCAAACCCTAGCACCTATATGATTTTCCCAACCCTATTGCCCTTATGGCAAGCCCCAACCCTTGTTATCATATACGTGCTAAAAGGCGGTGGTTGGGGTATTAGTGTCCTGGGTATGACGTTAAACTACATCTAATGGTGAAGTTCCAATTTGGAGGTTTGGGGAGTGTGGAGTACCTCTTCATTGCCATTATTCCCAGACCCACTCTGAACCGGAGTGGTAGTACTTGTTAGAGTCCCATCTATGGGTTGAAGAGAAAAACATGAGTTTAAAAAATGTGTTAGAAATGAGTTTAAAAAAGAAAATTAGTACCCATCAAGAATTAATAAAACAAAAACGTCTTCTGCATAAAATAACCCAAGGGTTGACATGCCGTAAAACCCAACCAACTAAGTCAGTGTGTACATATGCGTCAGACGGCAGTCTAGAGGGAACGCACGTTCGAGGTAACAAGACCGAGAGTGACATTCAGTGGGTGCGCTTAGCCTTTTGTGAGGGAGAGTAACGACAGAAACATCGTCGAAGAAATCAGAATTCGTCTGTGAAGGAGAAGTGTGAGGTTCGTCTACCGAGGTCGGTTAGAGGATACGAGAAACAAGTCTCGCGATATTGTTACGATATTAGACAGCTTGGTGAAAACTTTAGTTAAATCTTCTTCGATATTCAGCGCTGTTTGTAACAGCTTACGAGGTAGTTATTACTTTGAAAGATGTTTCTAATTCTGATAATCCTCTGCTGATCCATTTCTGTATTGCAACTCATGAGTTATGATCAATGTCGCAAATGGCGTGGACGGTGAAATCGAAATTCAGATATTGACTTACGATGTACGGATGTCTTGGAATCAAACTCTAAGCGTGTTGTTAATCCACACAGAAAGGTCAGATTATATTGTTTCTTTTTCTATTGTGAACTGTTGGTTGGTTGGTTGGCTGGTTGGTTGGTTTTTACGGCATGTCAACCTATTGGATCATTTTATGCCGAAGACGTTTTTGTTTTATTAATTCTTGATAGGTACTAATTTTTTTTTTTAAACTCATTTTTAACACATTTTTTTAAACATGTTTTTGTATTTAACCCCTAGATGGGGTCCTAACAGGTACTACCACTCTGGATCAGGGTGGACCTGGGAGTAATGGTGATGAAGGGTGTTCCACATTCCTCAGTGTTCCAAAATTGGAACCTCACCATCAGATAGGGGTCATGGACTGTTCAGCCACTAAGGTTCCATCCTTAAGCATCATGGGTCGCCACCTAAGGCCAATAGTTGCCCCATGGGTGCGGGGGGTACTTACCCCTTTGCAGAGGTGCAATCGGTGTATTCTAAACCCCCTTGGAATCAAACTCTAAGCGTGTTGTTAATCCATCCAGAAAGGTCAGATTATATTGTTTCCTTTTCTATTGTGAACTGCATTAAAGATCTTACAGGGTGGCGAATGTATATATTTACCCAACACCCACGAGTAGGATTTAACGCATGGCCAATCTATTAAACAGAGTTTGAATTCATATTTTCCTTCTCCTAGACTGGTTGCCATCCGCAGTGATTGAGAATCTTAATGTCCTGGTGTGACCTTATACTCTATCTGGTGGTGAAGCTCCAATTCTGGAGCTCTGGAGAATGTTGGTACCCCTTCATCACCATTACTCCCAGGACCATTCTGACCCAGAATTGACTTGTGTACCTAGTATATATATTTACCAACCCCTCCGCACGAGCAGGATGCGACACAAGGTCAATTTCTTAGGCGGAGTTTAACAGGTTTGAATTCAGAGTTTTCCTTCTCCTAGACTGGTTACCTAGCCATGGTTAAAGAGCCCAGTCTGCCCTGCTATTTACCCATAGCTGGAGAGAGAAATTGGATTCATACCTTTCCCAATGGTATTGGCCCATGTGAAATTCCAACAGCTTCGTCCAGTAATTGAACTCGCCGCGTGACGAGTCCATTTCCTACGACTCTAACCATTAGACCACGCGCCACCTTGTGTACCTAGTATAAGCTACCTGTACTCCAATTCCTAAATACGAAAATTTCAAAGTTTATCTGGTACCAAGAGTTTCAAATGAGAGATTTTAAATAAATTCTTATTTTAATCTAGCATAGTTCTCGTCATAAATGTCAGGGTGGATCAGTACTCTCTCTCTCTCTCTCTCTCTCTCTCTCTCTCTCTCTCTCTCTCTCTCTCTCTCTCTCTCTTCTCTATGATTTTCTTACATCAGTCTTCTCCTTCTCTGCATCACTACCTGTTCGTTGCCTCTTTTTCTATTTCTCTTTTTCTATCCTTACAACTCTCTCTCTCTCTCTCTCTTCTCGCCTACATGATAATCAGACCAAAGGTGATGTTGCATAGGGAGAAACTGACAGTATCTCTGTTGTCCTAACTTAAATTTATATATACTCTATCATCGATATTGAGCACTCCTTATTTACAAACATTGAAAAATGCATTATTAATACACACATACACATATAATTATATTTATTTATTTATGTTCTTATAATATATTATTATATTATTATATATATATATATATATATATAATATATATATATGAAAAGGTGGAATGAAAACATCACACAATGCTGTTAAGAGAAAACAATTTATAATATAATCATAGCTGATATTGATCAATATTTCGATTTTACAGAAATCATCATTCAGAGCTCATTTACTCCATGGTGTTTGTGATCGGAGATAAATGTCAAATCAGTTAGACACATCGTCGTGACCGACAAAAAATATGGCGCGGAATGCTCACATTGGAGAATAATGTAACAACTTTCGTTCTTTTTGCAAAATCTAGGTTTTTTGTTTTTGAACTGATTTGACATTTATCTCCGATCACAAAACACCACGGAGTAAAATGAGCTCTGATGATGATTTCTGTAAAATCGAAATATGATCAATATCAGCTATGATTATATTTAAAATTGTTTTCTCTTTAACAGCATGTGTGATGTTTCATTCCACCTTTTCAATACTCATACTGTCCGATTCATTTCCTTCTTTTAACTTTTTCCTCTTGTGTGGGTGTTTTTTTCAGTTTGTTAAATTGATTTATTGTTGTTTTGTTCTTTACTGTTCGTCATGGTCACTTTTTGGATTTCCGCTGGGGTCGTGGTGGTGTAGAGAAATATTTGTATGGTTCGTGGATATGCGCACGTAGGCGTATTATCAATCTAATCTCACTGTTGTTTGCGTGCTTGTGTGGGATGAAATCCGCGTTTGATTAAAATGCACTCAGGTTTTCCTGGTTGTTGTAGTGGTTTATTGAAATGTTTTGCAATGCACTTGTTGTGATTTTAGTTTATAGAGGATTTATGGTTGTTTAGTCGGAATCTAAAGGGTGTTTGTTTTTCCCCTACATATCCGCGTTTTTGCACTTTGTGCAGTAGATATAGTAGATGATGTTTGCGCTGTCGCGTGTGAGCTGTGGGCGTTGGATCTTTATGTTGGTGTGAAGTATTTGGATTGAGGTTCTGTGTTTATGTGTGTACATTCTTGGCATCTTGGCTTGTTGCATCTTGGTTGCCTTTTTGTGTGTTGTTGTGTAGGTGTTTGGTTTTTTTGGTGCATGTGGATGTTGCATAGGTTGGTGGTTGTCCTTTGGCATTAATAGGAGGTTTTTGGAAGATAGATTTTATTTTGGGGTCGCATTGTAGGATTTTGTATTCCTTTGTTAGTGCTTTTGTGAGTTTGTGCATGTGTTTGCCATGGTGGAATACCTGGGGATTCGATCGTTGGTTTGTTTTTGTTTGTATTTGAGGAGCTTCTTGTCTGTTTAGGATTGCTGCTTTGTTGACTGCTGTTTTGATTAGTTTATGGGTAACACTTTTTAGGATCTCAGTATAAGGTTGCTGTTTTGGTGTGTGTATTCTTGAGGTCCGACCCAGATGCGTTTTATTCTTATGCATGCACTGTATATTAGAGGTTTTGTTTGTTTGTGTGGGTGGCTTTTGTAGTTGAGGAATGTTGGTTGTGTGTTATCGGTGGGTTGGTGTGTAGGATTGTGATTATAGTCGTTTTTTTTGACTCATCACCCTTGCATCTAATTACATCTAGGTATGATTCATTTTGCGCTGTTAGACACAGCATGCCTTTGTGCGTGGAATTTCTAAGTGTCTGGTTTCATAAGTACAGATGTGTCTAAAAAAAGCTAGGGATTCTAGTTCGTGTGTGAATTGTATGGTGGGTCAATATTATATATTTAATATATATAATATATATATATATATATCTTATTATAATGGAGATTGTGTGTTGTCTGTCTGAAGCCGAAACTAAATCACTACTCAAGTCACAATTCCCTTAGTTATTGACGTCACATTCACCATGAATTTATTTTTATTTAAACCTCAGTTATTGATAAAATTGTTATACTTATTAATACTTTTGACTTATCTACATTTCTAATAACATGCAATTGTATTATATATGCAACAAAATAGCGGGTTACATGTGAAACAGGAAAGCTAATTTGCATATTGATATTAAAAGTTTAAATTTTATAATATGCGCTTGGTATTATTGATTTCTAATTGTTGTTTTTTTTCTTAATGAATATGAGCAAAAAACTCGGGGATAAATCTTAAAAGAAATCCTTTAATATAAAGAAATAACAGTCATGTTATTCTTTTACTTCCTAATTTAACTAAATAGTTAAATTAAGAAAATTCAACAATAAAAGGAGGGAGTGATGGGAGAATGATGGAAGACTTAGTTTCAAAGTTGTTCTATTCTTCGATTATACCCCTCTGTTTCAAATCATTTATTTTGGATTTTTATTTAGTTTCAAAAGTATTTCAAATTTAACATATTTATTACATTAAAATTCAAATACTTGCACCCGGAGGGTGCATATATTTGCTAGTATTATATATATATATTCAAAACGATTGTTTCCAACTAGATCTTCAAAATGTTTCAGAACAAAAAATAGGACTCGTGTGTGTCATGCCATTTACAGCACATGATATTACGCTCCTTTGCTTTATTAGGTCAAATTTTCAATTTTCATGGATACCGTAATTATTTGTAAATAATACGCACTCACGGAGAGAGTTTTTGACCACCAAGTAATCAGGGAGACAGATAGTTTCAATCGTCACGCCGTCAAAGAGAAGGGAATTTTGCCAGCAGAGGGTAAAGTTTTCTGTAGCCGAGAAAATGCTAATTATGGGCCAATTTGACAATCTTTCTCCTGTTCGGAACTCCGCGCACGAAATTTCTTGCATTTTCGTTGGTTGAATATTAACGCGATGAGCCAAATTTCTTTTATCCAGAAAGGAGTCGAGTGTTACGATTTGTGTGGCCATTTTTAGACTGTAGGTGGGAACAGTTTTACAGTGGAGATCTCTTGTGGCATTAAGTTTTATCCGTATTAAGCAGAATCCTTGTCCGTTGGTCCGTGCTAAGTAGAATCCTATAATGCTTGTGTTTGGGTACCTCATGTGGTGTAATGGATAGCAAACTAGTATTAGCAGGCCATTGTTAGTGAGTTCGATTTCCACTGGGTGCCCCATACTTCTGGCCTTGTGCCGAATCTAAGCTAAGCTTAGTAAATAACTATAATGCTTGTGTTTGAGAGTGTTAAGTAGAATCCTTTTCCGTTCGTCCGTTTGTCTGTGTTAAGCATGAGCAACTGAGTGCCAGTCTACCACCGTCTTTAAATAGTTAACCAACACGTTTTCAAGCGATTTTATCGGTCGACTCAGTCCACAACGCCTCGAAGAGTCTATAAATTTAAATTGTGATCTCCAGCACACCTTATATAGAAAGACATTCCAGCATCGGAACCTGTTTATTTTTCAGGAAAAGGAGAAATCGATAGAAGAACCAAGGATTAAGGGTCGAATTCTGCTTTGCATATCTCATTACAATTCGTGTGGCCATTTTAGGGCTGTGTGTGAAAGCAGTTTTACAGTGGAGATCCCTTGTGGCATAATGTTTGATCCTTTCTTGAAGTAGAAAGATGTAGTATCAGTTTTAATCCTTGTCAGCTGATCCGTGATAAAGAATTGTATAATCTTCATCAGTTAGTCCGTGCTTTGAGAATTGTATAATCCTTGTCCGCTCGTCTGTACATCCAGCGATCAATTGTGCGGCAATCTATCAACGCCTTTAAATAGTAAATCAAATACATGTTTGAGCATTATGATTGGCCGATCCAACCAACGCTGTTTTTAGAACATTCTATAAATATAAATTTCAATCTTCAGCACACCTTATACCCAAAATACGCCAACAGTTCACTCAGTTTTCCCTCTCCTATACCGGTTGCTATACTAAGGTCACAGTCTGCCCTATAACTGTAGGGAAAATAGATGCATGCCTTTCCCACGGGCATTAGTGCTATATGAAATGCAAACAACATTGTCTAAGCTTTGAACTCTGTTAGCCGTATTCATTTCCTACAATAACCATTACACTACCAGCGCATCTATCTATCTATCTATTTTCAGGTTCTTCTCCATGTATTCTGCTTTCTCTTTCCCTCTCTTCCTTTTCTTCCTTCTCTTTCTCTCCTTCTCTTCATCCTTTGTACAGCCCAACATTTTTAAGACTATCTTTTTTCCGACCATATTTTGCAATATATTGAAACAATGTCAACTTTTTTAAACAGAGTAGTGTAAGAAATGAAAGAGAACAATTGTTTTCTGGATTTGATAAATCGTTTTTTACAAAATCGGCAATGTGATGCATACAAACGATAGGTAGATAGTTATAAGCTTACCAATATGTAGATTGCAAAATTGGTTCGACATTAGGTCGGTCAAATTTTACGGCATGTCAACAATTGTTGGGTTATTTTATGCCAAAGACGGTTTTATTTTATTCATTCTTTAATATTCAATTTTAAAAAAGAACACATTCTTTAAAACATATCATAACTCATTTGTTTATTAGTTAACTCATAGATTGGAGCATAACAGGTACTACCACTCTGGGTCAGAGTGGATCTGGGGGTCATGGCAATGAAAGGATACTTCACATTCACCAAAGCTCCAGAATTGGAACCTCACCACTTGATGCTGTTTAACGTTATATCCATAACACAATGGCCCTCAGCCACCACCTTCTAGCACATGTATGATAAAAAGGGTTAAGTGTTTGCCATAAGAGTAATAGGTTTGGGACAATCATATAGGAGCTAGTGTTTAACGTGATCAGCCGATGTACGTATAGTTGAATTCACGCTAATATATGCATAAATACATATGAACCTAATATTATGAGATTACTTTAAGTAATTAAAAGCAAATGTTACCACTGAACAAATGCAATCCGTATACTTTTTATTTTCAATGTTCAATTTTTGTTATTTTTTAATCAATTATTGCTACAGATGATTGCTTTTTGGCACACCCTTAAGCAATACTTTTAATAGCTTCGCTCAGCTTTTAATAGGATGAAAAAAGAAAATAAAATAAAAAGGAAAAGGAAATCTTAATCTAATTGAAAATACATTTTTTGAATAAAAATTCTGCTTCTAAGTAATCAATACTTAGAGCAGAATTTGTATTCAAAAAATGAAGTTGATTGATTTTAACAGCATGTCAACTCACTCGTGGTTAGTATTATTTCTATTATTCGGACTATTGTCCTCATCTTCATTATTATCTCAGCCGTTGTGCCCTCCAACCTTCTTCAGATATTTCTTGTCGTACACGGTAACCTTCTCGGACTCGGGAACCTTCTTGTTGTAATCGGGAACCTTCTGTTTGTAATCTTTCTTGTCGTAATCGGAACCTTCTTGTCGTAATCGGGAACCTTCTTGTTGTAATCGGAACCTTCTTGTGGTAATCGGGAACCTTCTTGTCGTAATCGGAACCTTCTTGTTGTAATCGGGAACCTTCTTGTAATGGGAACGTAATCGGGAATCGGGACCTTCTTGTTGTAATCGGGACCTTCTTGTCGTAATCGGGAACCTTCTTGTGTAATCGGAACCTTGTTGTAATCGGGAGCTTTTGAACCCAACCCTTTATTCAGTCAACGGGAGTATCCTGTTCTCATTCCGCTAACTATAGCTAGGTTACAGGTGTTAAGATGTGTTAATTATTATTCTATGTTACTGCTGCCCCTGACCAGGATTGAACCTGTAGTCTAGAGATAACTGTCACTTAGAACTGTCTTAACCTAACTCCTTTATCCACTTGGCTATTTGTCAGTGTTATTTTATGCCCATTGTTATTTATGTATTAGGATTATTTTGAATCAAAATGCTGCTCGAAGTATTGATACCAAACGAAGGACGATTGATAACGGGTTTATTTAAAAGCAATTAACTTGTTTAGAAATGCACGTACAGAAGAGTTAATTGATTTTAACGGCATGTCGACTCGCTTATGGTTATTTTATACCCATTTTTATTTATTCATCATGGCTATTGTTATGTTAGGGAAACGCGGACATTGTACGTTTATATTTAATTTTTTTGTGTAGTTAAAGCTTTAGTTTTTTTCATGATGGACTACAATATACAGATTATCGATCATACAGAAATTTCATCTCTCTGATAAGATAAAGCGACAATTCATCGAAGGTGTGGTCGTATTAGTATTATTGTATGGCAGCACCTCTTGGACTCTAACAAAACGCTTAGAGAAAGGTGACCTCTTAAGCAACAGCTGGTACTATAAGCAACCCTAATTCCTTTGTTTATCAAAAATGACTCGATTCAGCATTAAATGACTCGAAAAGGGTTGATATGCCGTAAAACAAAACAACCAACCAATTAGAGAAGAATCTAGATAGGAGCTACTCAGGGATACTGTGTGCTATCTTGAATATGTCTTGGAAACAGCACTCTACAAGAAAGCAGCTGCACAGCCACTTGTCTCTTATTACACAAATAATCCAGGTAAGACAAACAAGACATGTTTTTAGAAATACATAATCAATATCGCACAAAATTTTATATCAAACCCATTTTGATACTCACATGCTCGTTAATACAAACAGCGAAGTAAGAGAAAGTATATGGTTAGCAAGCTAGTCTCGCAGATCCATTACTACTGAAAAGCGTTTGATCCTCGCTGGGTGACCATACTTGCGACCTTGTGTCTTATCCTAGCCCTGTTGGCTGAGGCTGGCGAGAGAGAGAGAGAGAGAGAGAGAGAGAGAGAGAGGAGAGAGAGAGAGAGAGAGAGAGAGTCATGGATATCCGTGCTGTCAGCGTGACATGATGATGATAATGTGATGATGATGTCTTGTAGCTATAAACGGGTATTAGCAGATGAGCTTGCACGTCTGCAGAGGGATGACCCACCCTCCGCTTAATGGGACCATCTGTTGGCTGTGGGTAGCAACCTGTAATGCTTAAAAACGCAGATCCATTACTACTATGTAGCAAGTTCTATCTTCACTGGATGCCCCATTGTTCCATACCTGCGATCTTATGTCATATCCTACCTGTGTTGCAAAAGTGTTGGGTAAATACCTACAAACGGTGAAAGATAAAATATATTTTGATTGTGAACAGACAGCTCATCTGCTAATACCCGTTTATAGCTACAAGACATCATAATCATCATCATCATGTCACGCTGACAGCACGGATATCCATCACTCTCTCTCTCTCTCTCGCCAGCCATCGCTATCGGTCATCGTTCCTGGCAGGACTTCCGCAAGACATGGAAATGACTGATGTAGGTTTTTGCCGGTCGGTCTACGCTGGTGTGTCCATGTGTCAGTGTTCACAGTAGAATGTTATTTATGAAAACGTCCTTGCTTCTCCATCATTGTCCGGCATGTCTTGTTCGTCTTACTTGGATGGTTTGTGTGATCGGGCCGTTCAGCTGTTTTCTAGTGGGGGTACTGCTTCCAAATTTTGTTCTCAAAAAAGCACACAGCATCCTTGTGCAGCTTCCATCTAGCCTTTTTTTAAACGTTTTTGTTCGATTCCAAGTGGTGCAGCCATACAAGAGCACTGACACGGCTACAGCAACGAAAAGTTCCCGAACTTAAGCCACAGATTCAAAAACTAATTTACTGAGACCATTTACACACACACACACCCCACTCCCCCCCACACATATATATATAAATATATATATATAAGTTGCAGAAACACACACAACCTATCAAATATCGGACATATTCTGCCAAAATAATAACTCAATGCCTGAAGAAGACAACAGATCAGAAACACGTGTCGCGTATGTGAGATAAAAAGAATAAACATTTCTTTTTCTGAGAACATAATACATCTTGCGGACCTTCTTCTTTGGAACCAGAACAACATTTTATATATATATATATATATATATATATATATATATATATACACATACACACACACACACCACACACACACACACACACACACACATATATATATATATATATATATATATATATATATATATATATATATATATATATAAACAGAATATGAATATGCATGAGGTAAGTTAAACAAGTATCGTAATTGGAAGTTGTAATTATTAGGACATAAATGAACAATGAATCAAACTGTTGCGAACAGGCTCCCATCGTTAAGCTGCCTTTCAAATCCACACTGTTTACTAAATTTCCAAGTCAGGTGCTGATTAAAGCAGCGCATCATTTTGTAACTAAAAACCGAGCTGGCAAAATCAAGAGTGACTAGCAAAAGTATGCACCCACTGGGCGCAAGTATCTAAACCTTAATGTAATAAAATATCATATTAAATTAGAAAGACTAACGAAGCTAAATGAGAACGAGTATAAAAATATTACACTTATTTCAATGTTATTTTAATTGATTTCTATATAGAATTATGTATAGGATTGCTTTTAATACGTTTGAGAATAACGTGATAGTATTTTAAACCAGTTTTGTTAAAATCATTATTCAAAATATTTCAACCAGATACTATGTAAATCTTTATTTCTTAGAAATATATAGCACATATTTCAGGATTTTAAATGCATGGGCCTGTCGGGGTTTGTGGGTCCAGTGGCCGAAGCCACTGGACTATTAATGAAATTAACGGCGTGCCATACCCCAGTCTACCCCTATCTCCTTGAGTTTAAGGGACTGGGCTGGGTTTATTGCTCAGTGCCTGAGGCGCCCCCTTGAGGGGGAATGCCGAGGGTATCCACGCATTTTTTGTGCCTGTCATCCATTGAGTTTCGGTTTGTGGGTGGTCCCACATTAATTGGACTTTGTTGTCTGATCCACATAAGTGGGATGCGTGGTAAATAACGCATTAATAATATGGGCAGTTTTGTGGCAAATCTAACTCAGCTAGAGTTTAATAGAGACATAAATAATAAATAAGATGCTAATTAAGATTAAATAATGACTGTTTCATAATAGTTGAGAATATAACTTAAATAACTAAGGAAATTGTGACATCAGTGGTGACGTAGTTTTAGTTACAGACAGACATTTACATCATATATAATCTCCATTATAGGAAGCGCGTGGTGTAATGGTTAAAGTCATGGGAAATGGACTCGTTGCCCCGAGTTCAAATCCTGGACGTGCTAATTGCATTTCACTTAGCGCTAATTCCCTTGGGAAAGGTATGAATCCTACTGTCCTTCCAGCTATGGGTAAATAGTAGGGCAGACTGGGCTCTTCAACCTTGGTTAGGCAACCAGTCTAGGAGAAGGAAAACTCTGAATTCAAACCTGTTAAACTCCGCTTAAGAAATTGACCTTGTGTCACATCCTGCTCGTGCGGAGGAGTTGGTAAATATATATATAATCTCCATTATGTTGGGTCAGTAAAACGATAATTCTGGGTGGACATAAGTCCAAATAGGGTTATCTTCCCTTGCTGCGGTTCGTTCACCGATAGGTGGCGAGAGTTGTAGGCAGAGGTTGGAATTCTGAATTCCAGCCTCTGCCTACAACTCTCGCCACCTATCGGCGAACGAACCGCAGCAAGGGAAGATAACCCTATTTGGACTTATGTCCACCCAGAATTACCGTTTTACTGACCCAATAATTATAATAAGATGACAAGCAACAGCAAAAACTATAACCAATTCATTTGTTTATTTAAAATTGGCATTGTGTTACATTTTTTCCGTGAAGGTGAGTTCGGTAAATACCTAAACTGGCAATACTTTGATGAAACTAGCTTGGGAGGTGGAGAATCTCCGTGGTGTAGTGGCTAATGTGTTGGACTGCGACATCATAGTAAGCGACTTTGAACTCCAGTCGCGCTATTACGTTCA
Source organism: Doryteuthis pealeii (assembly GCA_023376005.1). Taxonomy (NCBI): domain Eukaryota; kingdom Metazoa; phylum Mollusca; class Cephalopoda; order Myopsida; family Loliginidae; genus Doryteuthis; species Doryteuthis pealeii. Next base: position 92,708,606 of record CM042143.1, on the reverse strand, counting down.
TTTTCGGACTAATACCCTTGGGAAATGTATGAACCTACCCATCTACCCAGCTATGGGTTAATTAATACCACTACTCTTCTGATACAAGGATGGCTTTGGCATTAGATAAAACCGAAAATGTTTTCTTTTCTTTTATTTCCTAAACTAAAATGCAACAAAATGTGAATTTTTTTACTGTCGATTAAAAACTGCTTTGGTGCAGCAACTGATCTAGGAGAAGGAAAACTGAATTCAAACCAGTAGTACTCTGTGTCGCATCCTGCTCGTGACGGAAGGGTTGGGTAAATGCATACATCAATCAAATGTATTCTAAATGTAGTCTGATTAATTACTTACGCCTTATCGAACAGTCGTTGGGTTGACTGATTAATTAATTAATTATTATTCATCGCACCCCCTGTGATCAAGGGAGTGGTTGAATATTCGGTTTTTGGGAAGAAAGCTTTAATTTATTTTGATGCTGATCCAAGTTCCTTTCTTGTTGTTTTGCAAAGGAGTGTATATGTTTTTTTTTTTGTTTTTAACATTTTTCTATAAAATTACAGTAGGATCTTACCAATCACGGAATTGTCTATAAACGAGAAATGTTGGGAGATTGGTTTCTTCTCTCGCTCGTCGCAAGTCACGTCTTTCTGACTGTTGTAAAAAAAAAAAAAAAGAAGAAGCAAACAACAAAAACAAAACAAGCAGCAGCAGCAGCAGCATTACAAACAAATATGTCGGGAAAATATGAGGCGCTTATCCCGACGCAGCGGGGAGGGGCCAGTAGCGAGCTTTAGTACGGTAACCACCAGACCAGGTAAATAAAGTGGTTGCGAAATTTAGTGGGCTTTGCAGCTAACCACTTCAAAAACGCGACCCACTGTTACTCGTACTGGGTCAATTAGTTGAGGGGAAAGAAGGATGTGGAATTGCACGTATAACCAACTCGCTTTCAGCTTGTTCTGTTCACCTGCCTCGCAGCCGGACTTTTAAGGCCTTGGTATAAACCACAACGAGGGGGTGTCATCTTCAAGAGAGGGAAATGGGACAACCCAGTCGGTGACCACCTCACCAACTCGCTACCAGGTTATAGAAAGATGGGGGTGGGGGAGAAAAATAATTCTCACAAATAGGTATAACAACAATATAACAATTAAAATAAATATTCATCATTCCCTATTCTTAGATGAATTCTACTACTCCAGACGACTTGGTGTGAAAATGAATTAAGTTGGTTTGGTTGGTTAGATTTTTGCGGCATGCCAAACCCTGTCGGGTTATTTTATAACAACAACATCACCTTCCAAAACAGAGCTTGTTTTCCTTTCGACTCTCCATAATAGTGTTGTGGCTGAATTAATCAATTAACAACACTGAAAACCCGGAAAATGGGTTATTCCTTTTTGTACAGAAATATGAATAATAGAGCCAGCGCGCAGTTCTTTAATAGTATAACTAGCTAATCGACTAGTAGTGACTCGACTACAAACACTACTACGAATACTACTACGTAACTTAATTACGCATAACCTTGCGTATTCGTATCTTTATATGTGTTCCGTTGGACGAGTCCAACTATCTTTTAGGGAAAATATCTTCCCCTACAGCAAATAGAGAAGATCGATGAAATTTACGAAACACTACATCGATTCTAGAAACCCCTAAAGATAGATGGATATTATGTTTTGAAACCCCTTGTGGTTATTCCTCACTTGCTAAGGTTCCCCCTATTGACATTAGGGTACACGATAGGTAACTACCACCGTTATCTGCCGGTAGGCGCTATTGTGGAGTAGCGAGCAGGAAATAAAAGTGGAAGCACCAAAGTCAACGGGTACCTTTTACCGTCTATCTTCTAAAGAAGAACACGCACCAGTTACGTATTCTTCCATAGGATAGGGTCTTTGAGTCTCCAGCATTTCACGTCGCATAGCACACGTGAACATGCTGAAGCATATAAGTGTTTACTTTCCTCTTTTATAAAAAAATATGGGTTAATGTCCCCTGACACAGAACCCGGAATGAGGTAGAACCCGGAAGTGAAGAACTGGAATGGGCCGGAGCCCTTAGAAATCTTATCTCTCTCTTTTTTT
>CM042143.1:92445309-92706431 GCA_023376005.1 Doryteuthis pealeii | reverse complement strand
AAAATGAAGAATGATAAGAAAAGAACCTCAAATTAGTGACCATCAAGAATAAAAGAAGAATAAAGAGAAATATCATTGCCCGTTCTGCATCCTAGGCTGAGCGTTTGACGAGTATTGGTTCGGACGGCTCCTGAAAATTTTCTCGCGGTTTCTCGTCATAGTTAGCTCTGATTTCTTCTTCTATGAGGAACGGCGAAGCAGTCGTAGTCTCTTGGCAAACATTTCTTGGCCCTGATGAACAGTCTTCGAAACATGGTTGAATTTCTTTTTCAAAATTTTAACTATTAATTGTTTCAGTAAAAAAATTAATATACTTAAGAATTTTGAGGGGGTTGGATGGTGGTTTGTTTAGTATTTTTTCTTTTGTTTTTTGGGGGGGTTTGTTTGTTTGTTTTTGTTTTGTTTGTTTTGTTTTTGTTGTTTGTTTGTTTTTGTTTTGTTTTTTCTTTTTGTTCTTTTCTTTTTTTTTTGTTCTTTTTTCTTTTTTTCTTTTTTCTTTTTTTTCTTGTTTTTGTTTCTTTTCAGTACAATTATCTTCGGAATATATGTTTGTTTTTGTTTTCAAATTCTTTCTGAACGAGCTTAAAAATTTTGCGTGTTGTTACGAGGACTTCTAGAAGATAATTTTATCGTTTGCCTGAATGTTGTAATCTTTATAAAGTCTCAGTTGCTGCTGCTGCTGCTGCTGCTGACGCTCCCACTTAACATCGGCGACCACACTCGCTGCGACTACTGCGTGCGCGATTCCGATCTATATCTAGCCACTTTCAAAAAATCAAAGCGTCACTTTAAGGAACACAAGAAAGTTCCATTGGAGATTCCTTTGGATACACCTTATATACAAAATATAATTGTTCATTATATTTCTTAATGGGCCGGTTTAGCTCAGTCGGTAGAGCATTGGTCTAGGTTAAACGCAAGGTTCCTGATTCGATACCGGTACCCGCCAACTCAACGCATGAGTAGCACAGATTGGGTAACTGATCTGTGCGGTAAAGTGGGGATAGGCCACTCCACTAACTGTACTTACTTATATTTCTTAAGTTAGATCAGTCGGTAGTGCATTGATCGAGGTAATCGCAAGGATCCTGGTTCGATACCGTCCCCGCCAACTCAGCGCAGGAGTAACACAAATTGAGTAATCAGATCTATGCGTTAAAGTGGAGAGATGACGGTATGTGTGGCGCTCCACCACAGCAAAAACAATCTCCCTGTCTAGCGCTAGTGAAAAGGGGACAGACTCCCTCACAGTCCGGATGATACCTACAATAGGCTACTATACTTACGCCAAATTTACTTATATTTCCTAGTAGGCCAGTCGGTAGAGCATTGGTCTAGGTAATTACGAGGTTCCTGGTTCGATACCGACCCGCATGGATAGCACAGATTTGTAATCTGATCTTCGCATTAAAGTGGAGAGCTGAGGGTAGGTGTAGGGTTCCACCTCGGCAAAACAATCTCCCTGATCTAGCGTTAGCGAAGGGATAGGGCTGCTCATTTTCGCGCCACTGCTACTAAAGGGGATCACAGAAATTTCTTCTAAAAATCATCTAAAATAAACCAACTCTGCGGTTTAATAAAACTTTCGGTATATGAAGTAATAAAAGAAGAACTTTTATTGTAAATAAATGTTTATTAAATTGAAAAGGCTAATTATTTTCTTCCTTAGTTTTTTTCTGTGTATTGATCCCCCGTACAAATTTCTTGGTAATTTTTTTTTTTTTTTTTGTATGAAAATAAATTTTACATTTTTGGAAAGTTAATTCAATGACGGAATATGTAAAAAAAAAACCCAACTAAATCAATACTAGTACAGGTTTGGTACTAGGAAGTCTTAAAAATTTGAAACTTAAGTCTCGTAAATAAGAAAAAAATATTTATCCTTTTTTTTTTTTTTTTTCTAAATCGTCAGCTTATTTTCTAAGGAATTTTATATTAAAAGTTCCTGTTGTCTACTTTTTATTTGTTTTTTTTTTTAGGGATTTTTTGAAATTTATAAAATATAAAATAAATACTTTTGTTTACTGTATAGCAAAATCGTATTTATTTAATTAAAGAAAATATTGTATAAAAAATATTTAGCTAAAAATAATCACATTATATAGTACAGTCTTTATTTTTTTAAATATTGAAAATAATGTTTGCATGAAAAATTTTCGTCATTTTTATTAATGGAAGTATGTAGGGGACATAATATTCTAAACTTTTTTTGAGAAAACTGTTGTTGTTGTTGTTGTTGTTGTTGTTGTTGTTGTTGTTGTTGCTGCTGCTGCCGCTGCTGCTGCTGCTGCTGCTGCTGCTGCTGCTGTGAATAATTTCAAATAAGTTCAAATCCGTGACGCCTGTATAATTATACTCTGTATAGCTCAAATAGTGTTTGTTTGAAGAAATTAATTATTTTTTAAATCAACATTAAAAATTTAAAATTTGATGGTACCGTGATTATGAAATTGTATATTATACAGAAAGTTCTGACGAGGAAAATTGCTTATTTACAAAATATGAAATAGGGGCAGGCTATTTTTTTATCTTGTGGAATAATAGCAATTTTCAATTCAACGCCCTATTTTCACATTTTGATTTAATTTTTTTTAATATGTGAATTTATAAACTACAAAATTAACTAAAGAATACTGCATCTTTGAGGTATGTAGTGTTTTATATACTTTATTAGAAATGGGTTTTTTTGTGTGTTTTTTCTCTCATTATTGTTTTAAATTTTTCCTGCTTATGTTATTAATTCTTTACCTTAGCTAATTCCGCTTTATTTCATTCACTTCATGCCACCACGTGCTAGCTAACCATTCTACCTTCCCCCTGTTAACTTTCTCCAGACTAATAGATAAGGACTTCTACGTGACACTTCAAGCAGGATTATCATAGCAGTAAATGGCACGTGGACTTATACTAAGTTGTAATTTAGACAATTCAACTACGCTGATATAACCATACGGGTAACATGAATGAATGTGCTTCACGAATGCTGTTGCTTATCCGACACACAAACGCAAAATATCCCGTTTCCCTAATCGCAAAAAAACAAACTTTGATACTACTCTCGTAGACGGAAGGCTGCCAACCATTTGAAATGTATCGAAAAAAAAAGGTTCGCTTGTTATAATATTTTTGATAGAATTTTTAACATTCTAATTTTGATTTTCCCAGCTCTATTTTTTAAAATGATATTAAGTGTTAAATCGTAAGGCATCAAGGGAATGCTAAATTAGTAATTTGATTTGGCTTCAGAATAAAAAAAAATATATTACATATATGATCCAGTAAAAAACAACAGTTTCCTGGTAAATTCCTACCATAAAATAAACTGAACCTTCATTTCATGTCCGTCTTTTTGCAATAAATGTTTTATTTTCTTGCACCCGTTATTTTACAATACTAAATATATTTTCTTGATTCTTTATTCTTTAACAAATAAAGAAAATATATTTAGTATTGTAAAATAACGGGTGCAAGAAAAATAAAACATTTATTGCAAAAACACGGACATAAAATGAAGGTTCAGTTTATTTTATGGTAGGAATTTACGAGGAAATTGTTCTTTTTTACCTATGATCCTCCATAGAAAATTACTTGGGTCTAATTGTTCGCGTCAAGATGCGATAACTATGTCAACAAAGATTAGGAATTTATGGCAAATTTATTTAAAATGCAAAAAATTACGTTATATGTAACAGAATTTTTTTTAACACATAAACTTGGAATTGTTCTTTAAATCAAACGTAAAAGAAAACATTAAAAAGTTAATTTTCCCTTTTTTATTGACGTTTTAAAATATTTTTAAACAATTTCCGCAACTATGAAAAGTGCGCGAATTGAGCTACCTAGAAAAGGGGATGGACTCCTTCGCTGTCCGACTGATACCTACAATAGGCTACTCCGCCAATTTTACTTATATTTCCTAATAGAGCGGTTTAGCTCAGTCGGTAGAGCATTGGTCTAGGTAATCATTGTCCGACTGGTACCGACCACTCCGACAACAATAACAAATTTATATTTCTTCCTATTTTGACAGAATGCTTCTTGTTTTTATAACAATAAAAATAAATTGTCCTGTCCGTGACATCTAAAAGATAAACACTAAAAGTAACAGGTACATCGTCCTGTTGACGGGGCTTAGAACAGGCAAGTCAAACATTGTCCTGTCCGTGACATTTAAAAGATAAACACTAAAAGTAAAAGGTACATCGTCCTGTTGACGGGGCTTAGAACAGGCAAGTCAAACATTGTCCTGTCCGTGACATCTAAAAGATAAACACTAAAAGTAACAGGTACATCGTCCTGTGACGGGGCTTAGAACAGGCAAGTCAAACATTGTCCTGTCCGTGACATTTAAAAGATAAACACTAAAAGTAACAGGTACATCGTCCTGTTGACGGGGCTTAGAACAGGCAAGTCAAACATTGTCCTGTCCGTGACATCTAAAAGATAAACACTAAAAGTAACAGGTACATCGTCCTGTTGACGGGGCTTAGAACAGGCAAGTCAAACATTGTCCGTGACATCTAAAAGATAAACACTAAAAGTAACAGGTACATCGTCCTGTTGACAGGGCTTAGAACAGGCAAGTCAAATATTGTCCTGTCCGTGACATCTAAAAGATAAACACTAAAAGTAACAGGTACATCGTCTTGTTGACGGGGCTTAGAACAGGCAAGTCAAACATTGTCCTGTCCGTGACATCTAAAAGATAAACACTAAAAGTAACAGGTACATCGTCTTGTTGACGGGGCTTAGAACAGGCAAGTCAAACATTGTCCTGTCCGTGACATCTAAAAGATAAACACTAAAAGTAACAGGTACATCGTCCTGTTGACGGGGCTTAGAACAGGCAAGTCAAACATTGTCCTGTCCGTGACATCTAAAAGATAAACACTAAAGTAACAGGTACATCGTCCTGTTGACGGGCTTAGAACAGGCAAGTCAAACATTGTCCTGTCCGTGACATCTAAAAGATAAACACTAAAAGTAACAGGTACATCGTCTTGTTGACGGGGCTTAGAACAGGCAAGTCAAACATTGTCCTGTCCGTGACATCTAAAGATAAACACTAAAAGTAACAGGTACATCGTCCTGTTGACGGGGCTTAGAACAGGCAAGTCAAACATTGTCCTGTCCGTGACATTTAAAAGATAAACACTAAAAGTAACAGGTACATCGTCCTGTTGACGGGGCTTAGAACAGGCAAGTCAAACATTGTCCTGTCCGTGACATCTAAAAGATAAACACTAAAGTAACAGGTACATCGTCCTGTTGACGGGGCTTAGAACAGGCAAGTCAAACATTGTCCTGTCCGTGACATCTAAAAGATAAACACTAAAAGTAACAGGTACATCGTCTTGTTGACGGGGCTTAGAACAGGCAAGTCAAACATTGTCCTGTCCGTGACATCTAAAAGATAAACACTAAAAGTAACAGGTACATCGTCCTGTTGACGGGGCTTAGGACAGGCAAGTCAAAAATGCTGCCATTATCAAGCACAGGTGCGGCCTACACGCAGACTGCGCTCTCATGCGGTGCTTTTACAGTATCCTAGGGTTTTTTTCCCTTAATTCTTGGGCGAAAACGGTCGTTTATTTTCATTAGGGCAGTGTGTTGTTAAGAAACAGTCTATTATCAACACATTGTCTCTCACTTAGTCAATGAAAGGGAGTGAGTTTTTCCTCTTGCCTTCTATTACTTTCAATCAACACATGACTATAATTGAAAGTGACTGTGACACTTGTACGTTTTATTATTTGAACTAGGTCAGTAATAATCTTTTTCCTTTTTTTTTAACAAAAATGTTGGGTTTTTTTTTCGATATATGTTCAATGGCATTTAGTTGATAATAAAGAAATTAATGATAGCAATCATCACTTTGTTCTGTTAATGTAGAAAAAGGATTTAAAGACCAAATTGTCATGTGTGGCCCTCATAATCGATGGGGTAATCGATGCGGCCCTCATGACATTCATATGTAATCCATGTGGCCCTAGGGCCTACTCAGTTTGACACGCCTGGCTTAGAATACGATGACTGTATCCCCTAATGAGAGGTAAGCCCCATCCAGCACCCAAAAAAGTTGGAGGTGATTTGGGTATGACACTAAACTGCATCTGATGGTGAAACTCCAGTTCTGTAGATGTGGGGGGGTGTACTGTAACCCTTTATTGCTAATACTCCCAGGTCTACTCTGACCCGGAGTGGTAGTACCTGTTAGAGTCCAATCTATGGGTTTAATGGAAAAAATGAGTTTAAAATATGTACTCACACAATTTTAATGATTGACCCAAAGTCTAAGTGGGTCTGTTAGTAATGACAACGAAGTGGGTACTCCACACTCCTTATATCTCCAGAACTGGACCCTCAACATCAGATGCGGTTTAGTCAGATACCAAGGTCACACCCTTCTGCAGGGGATACAATCTAAGCCCCACTGACAGTGCATATAATGTCGGTGGGGCAAACACATGCGATATCGGACTCTTGTCATTTTTAATAATAATCAATCTGTTGAGCTTCTTTGGTCATCGTCTGTGTCTGGACACAGAATCAGGTGAAATGGCCAACTTCGTCTAGAAAATACACATAGAAAGAAAAGATGCCTTAAATCAAACAAACAAACAAACCAACTGTCAATAACACATATATTAGTTTATCAGAGCATCAAAAAATGTATATTAAAATATATATATCATATATATTGTTGGAAATTTTTTATCCAAAGAAATTTTTTGTATGGCATTTAAATGCCTATTTTTTATCCGCCTTCCTGTGTCTCTTGTTTCGTATCTTTCTACGAAAACAAATGAAAAAAAGGGCCCCTGTGGCTAGCTCCGGAAGCTGGGATCGGTCACATGGCCCCTAAAATCTTTTCTTTTTGGTTCGGGGAAACGAAGCGTGAGGATGCATTTTTGATTCTAGCAAGCAACCAGCAGATTGTCCATTTATAGCGTTGACAGACAAGTTCCTAATAGCTACAATACTGACTTTGGCCGGTTCCAGAAAACCCTAATTGAGAAGGGTGACTTTTTAGCTTGCAGACGCCAGTAATATCCCTAGAAAAGCAGACACGAAGTTTCTTCATTTCCTTTGGCGAAAAAGGTCGCTGTTCCATTTCTTATTCTTCTGACAACGAAGATAGAAACATTGTTATTAGTGTCCACCTTCAAGACGAAAACGGACAACAACGCGTAGAAAAACAAGGAGGAGCACAGAGGAGACCTTTCGTTATTTTCAACCATTCATTATTCTCAACCATAAGGGCCTTGCTCTTTGACGAGAAGGTACCAGAAATATCGAAAGAAGGTTTATCTTTCAGTTAAAGTAATTTTCAACCAGGAGTCTTGTTCTTTGGCGAAAAGGAACAAGAGACATCGAAATGACTTTTTGAGTTCTGTTGAACTACTTTTTACCTCTCCTGTGTGAGAGAATATGTTTTTGAAAGGGTAGTTATTTTGTTGATTAACACCCTTTCTGTTACAGTAAGTGTAACCCCCTTTTTATACACTTTTATCCTATTTTGTATTTTGTATTTTGGTACTCGGCCCTTAAATTTTCCATTTAGTGGACGCGCATGGAGAATTTCATGCAATCATTCTAATTTGTATTGATTTTTCATTTGCCTCCTTTGCGGAGATATTTTGTAAATAAAAATTCTTCTTTCTCTATCAAGCGAGACCATTTGTAGCCTCCTTTTTCCCTAACCTTTTTGTTGATGTCACGTTTTAGTTCAATGGTCGGTATTTTTTTGAAAGTAGAAAAATATTTCCGACATTTTGCATGAAATTCTGCAATTTTGCATGAAGGTTTGTGTCTAAATATGTGCGTTCATTTTGCATGAAATTCTGCAATTTTTGCATGAATGTTATGCCCAAATATGTGCGTTCATTTTGCATGAACGTTCACTGTATTTGGTGTATTAAGAAATTTTGCACCATTTTGCATGTGAGTCGCCGCATTCGGTGTATTAAGAAAACTTAATCACCATTTTGCGTGCATTTTGTTTTATATTTCTTTAATAGGCGTATTATTAAAAGTTAAACGTCATTTTTGTTTGTTGACCTGTACCTTTCTTTCCCTACTATTTTGTACCTTAGGGGTAATAACTTTTACCGAAAAAAAGGGCTATCTCCCTTTAACTTTTTAACGAAAATTTGGTCTTGCTTTATTTTTTTTAGAGAATTTTTGACATTTTCCCATTCGTTTGCTATTTGGCTTTCATTTATGTCAGTTATTTGTGTACCAGTATTTTTTGTGTTCGTTTTGAATTTTTTATCATTTTGCTTGCCTTTGAAAAATTATGTCTTCTTCTCCCTCTAAGTCCTTGATTGGAAGGCGATATTTGTATAAGAAAAATATTCTCTATACATTAGACCTTATAAAGTCTAAGGATAAGTTATCCAAGAGATTTTTTCTTGCTCTGAGAGATATATTAGAGGAATGGCTGGCGACTGTAGATTCCTTGAACGATGAGATTAGTGAAAGCTATCTCAATGAAAATGTACAGGACTCAGTCATATATGTTGACATAGATGGTAGGGTTATGTTTTTTTCTTGGGTGATGGAGAATCTTTGTAATTTGGCAGACGGTCTGGAATGTGATTCCATCAATACCGCTGAGTTCAGAGATGAAACACTGGATTTTACGCCTTTGTTAAAGGCCCCAGTTTTCGCTACCAGTCCTCTGAATGCCAACGTAGTTGCATTCAGATACTCTTTATCACCGTCCGAAAATTCGGTTAAAATGAAACCGGGGAAGCACACTTTCGCTGTGTATTCAGTAAATGATAAACCTCCCATGTCTACATGTACTCTTCTGGATTTGAAAGACACCAGGTTGGTAGATTCAGACAACACTAATTTTATTGAGAAATAGACTATTGACGTCTCTGGTAATTTTGGAAGGTTTCAGAGTAAATTTGACAGAGTCAAGAACTCGTTACCTATAAAAATTTTAATTGAAAATAATTATTTTTCAATTAATAATTCTAGCGTAAAACTAGAATTATATGAGGATGCTTTAAGCCTCAGAAAGGAAATTAATTTCCAATGGAAATTACACATATTAACTAGTAATATGTGTAAAGGATTAGTGAAGGGAGAAGATGCCTTTATAAAGCATGCTTCTTTAAATGACACTGTAAAAAATGGGTCAATATACATTACATATATTACTTACATTATACTTATATACGTATAATTTGTACTAGTTACATATATTAACATATATATTATGTTTATTCAAGCAGGAAAACCATAAAATACACAATCTTCCTTTAATAGCTTATATGCCCCTCCGTCAAGCTGGCCAGATGGTTAGGGTGTTATTGGTATTCCAAAGATTTTGCAGGTCATACCAACCTAAAATATATATGTTACACCTACTAGCAAGAATATGCGCTCTCCGGGTATAAGTATTTAAGTTTTAATGTAATAAAATATAACAAATTAGAAAGACTAACAAAATTAAATAAGAATGTATATTAAAAGATTATATTTATTTTAATCATATTTTAATTGGTTTCTATGTAAAATCATTCATAGAATTGATTTTAATACGCTGGAGAATAACACAATAATATTACAGATCAATAACACCAAGTAAGTATTTATTAAACCCAGTTTTGTTAAAACAAGTATGCAAATTAACCACACTATATATTATGCAAACCTTTATTTCTTAGTGATATATAACTCACATTGCAGGATCTTAAACACACTAATAACATGGACTGTTTGGGGGCAAATCTAACTTAGTTTTTCACAGAGATATCGTTAATGAATAAGATATTTCTACAATTAATTATTTTGATTATGACTATAAATTAAATATTATTTGGTAAACCTACGCAATTCCTGATGGTATTGTGGCGTAAGTAGTTACATAGTTTCGGTTACAGACGCCGAATCTCCATTATAATAAGATATCTATTGAATTGAGGTAACGATACAGTGTGTACATATTTAATGGTGTTGGGTAGGAAAATGATTGTGGGTTGTAGATATCATTTCCTCAACGATACAAATAGAGATGAACAATTCTTGATTAAAGTAATAAGAAGTAGTCTTTATCGCCTGAGCAAACTTAATAGAATTAATACAAAATCAGGATAGAAGATACAAAGAATGTGCATCGAAGAAATTTTCGAGAGGCAAATCTGCCTTTTATAATTAAAGTCTTGAGGATGCTGCATATAGAATAAAAGCATCAGTTAGTGGTTTGGAAAGGCTCTCATGTATAATGCACACGGAATGCCTCTGTAGAGTTACATAGCATCTTATACTATATATATACCCGTGTATAACATCTTAATCTTTAACTTGTCTTGAGTACTTATGCTACATAATTCGTGGGTAGCCTACGAATTATGGTTGTAAGTGTAGTTAAAATTCAAATAACGGGGTTGTAAATGGAAAGTTACCGTTAGCCGTTATAGATGATTAATTCTAAAGTAGTTCATCTCTGACCTGGGTGAAGATAAGATATTTAGTTAGTTAGATTTTGGCAGTTAGAAGAAAGGAGCAGAGGCGTGGGTCCTTTGCTCCTAAGATTCTCAACTTCTCACCGCGCGGTTGAAAATCCTTTTGAGCTTTGGGGTTTTTGATAAATAAATAAAAACTTGCTTAATCATCACAACCGAGAAATAAGCACAGACAAGCGCAGAAGGAGGAAGAATAAGCCCAGAGGAAGATGGCCGCCGACGAAGCAGAACAAATAAGAACCAGTAAGAACCCATCTCCTCCCCTCTCCCCTCTCGCCATTTATATACTCGATATGAAGGTGTATATAACACTTATATTTTCTGTAGTTTCTTCTTAACTTGTCTCGTAGCTTGTTCTGGCTGGGTAGGGTCTGAGTAGCTCTTCTAACTTCTTATTCAAGATCTGTCTGGTTTCTTCTTCTTAAGATGTTTCTGTGTTGTGACGTTTTGCGCTCTCATTTATTATTAGTGACAATACAAAACACTTCTTTAGTGAATTCACATATTTATTTATTTTTCTTGAACCCGGATCACTTAACCGCAGTGAGTCTAGCTAACTGCTATTCATCCGTCGCCGGCGAGCTAGAGACTGACTAGAAATATCCCTCTCACCCTTACTCGCAAACTGGAAGAGAGGTCACAAAAGCGTCAAGAGCTGCCAATCAAAATTACTATTTTTAACCATCGTTAACGGTTATCTGTTATTTCAAATTCAAATAAATTATCCATACTAACAGTGAATAATTGATAGTATACCCTGTAAATGCCGCTCAACTGAACAGTTAATTATATCATATTATATAGTTATTTTTTGTTTGTAAAATTAACCACAACTACAGTATCCCATTTTGAGTATTTTAATGGGTTCATTACTCCCATTTCGTGTCGACCATTAGTTTCTGCGGACTAGGAATCACTAACCGGAAAAGTGGTAAGGGGAAGACTTATACAATGTTCCTTTTTGTTTACGCCACTGGCCAAGACGGATGACACGGTAAGAGCTCCGATATTCTTCAAGTATTTCAATTCTTTAAAATGTATTTGCTGTTATCCGTTATTTCTTATTTGGAAAAGTATTCGCCGTTATCCTGTTATTAAATGTTATTTGTTTTTTCTTGTACAGTTTCACGGTGTTTATCAAATAAACTTAATGACATTTTTCAAAAACCAGTAGTAAAATCCCCTGTCCAGTAGACAAAAGCAGAAACTGATGTGTGTTACCTCTGCGAAGCTGGAGAGTGAAAAGGGTCTCGTATATCATGTACATGTATATTCCAAATACAGAAATACTTTGATTTACGAGTCACCTAACTTACGAGTTTTCCGAGTTACGAGCTGTCACTCGGTTGATTTGCTTTGGGTTGCGAGCTAAACTTTGAGGTACGAGCAAGGTTCAAATACGCTTATGTTAATAGGTTCATTAAAACATTTAAATTTCCAAATCTATTATGCCAAAGAAAAATACTATTTATAAGAAATAGACATTAAAATATATTACAGTACATAATTTATTACATTCTATTTTGTTATATTTTTATACAATACAGTGCTATTTTTCTTATTAAAAAAAAATTAACACAAAATAGGGTGTTTTGGGGCTCCTGGAACAAATTAATGGCATTTCATTTTATTTCAACTGGGAAAATTGATTTTATATAGAAGGTAATTGAGTTACGTAATTCAAGGTACCACTACATATCTTTTGTCCCTCACTACCGGGAAAAAGGGACAATGAACGTATTGTAATGTTGTGAGGTCAATTTAAAGGAGTAGATTGTAATATTGTCATATACTTATCTCTAAACTCACCGTTGATTAACAGTCGTCTACCTGAGTATCTGCTATTCTGTATCGGAGTAGCTGGGTCGCTGGGTCTGTTGTCGCGCTGGCATTCTATCTGTTCTTATAATGGTCTGGAACCACTTGAGATCTTCTTGGGTTCTTTCTGTCCTTGCGTCCGTTGTTAGTTTTTAATTAGCGAACACAAGACTTGGTGAAGTTGTGCTTTTATAGCTTATTCATTTCTTTTTAATCAAAGTGCATAGCCTCAAAGAGGACATACTACGTCTTGCGTCTATCCCTTTCAAACACTCAACCCAGATTCTATTCGTCTGTCTCCTTCGAACCCCTCAGCAAGAATCTCTTCTCACTATCTCTCTTTCAGTCTCACTGTTGTTCTCACCTTGGTCTGTCCAATCAGAAACCAACAGGTCAGATTTACGACATCCCCATTCACACATCTTCAAATCTTAGGTCTTTTCCATTATTACTTACACGTATAACTTAATTCTGGGGTTTTCCATTATTAGCTACAATTGCAGAACAAGTCAACCAACCGCTGACGTCACACCTCTCATTATTTTACAGAAAGATGTGAGGTCAATACAAACGGAAAAAAAATCGTAAAGTAAAATAAAGTTCAGGGCATAAAATATCTATTGAGTGATACGCAATGTAATCAAAAAGTATCGAGACTGAATCTTGAAAATTTAGAAATTAAAATTTAAACAAAATCGAGTGCACGGCCGAGCAACTTACATAATAAAAGGACAATAATTAGGCGTTATAGTAGTCTAGACCAGTGGTTCTCAACTTTCTTTTAACTTATGAACCCCTTTGATTTACTCTATTTTACTCTAATGGCTATTTGAAGTTTAAAAATTCTATTGTATTTTTATTATTGAATATTAGTAGCAGGACCTGGTGATATACCACAGTATGACACATTAATTATTACAACGTTTGATATGTTTGCTTAAGTGGTATTGCAAATAGTTCAATATGTAAAAGTATAATAATCTTAATTTAACTCTCTCTCTTCTCTCTCTCTCTCTCTCTTCTCTCTCCCTCTCTCTTCCTCTCTCTCTCTCCTCTCTCTCTCTCTCTCTCTCTCTCTTACTCTCTTTCGTTTTCCACCCCTACCAGCCATTACTCCTGGAAGATCCTCCTCATGGCATCCAATATAAGTTTTTTTTGGCCCGTCTAACTCTTCTGTGTCCATATGTAAGTATTCACAACTATACGGTCGCACTAACTGAAAGATCAGATTTCCATATGATCAATTTTCTACATTAAAATCATTTACAATTGATTTCTATAGCATGCATTTTCCCGCCCCTCCACCACGAGTATGATTTGAAACAGGTCAATTCTTAAATGTTGTAAGACTGGTTTGAAATCAGAGTTTTCAATCATATTAGTTACATGATTCCATAGAATCCTTTCGAGTGTGACTATTATGTTCATCATTTGCTTTTCAAAGACTACCAGAGTTTTCCCAAGGTTAAAGTGCCCGGTCTGCCCCACCATTTATTTTACTACATCACATGATATTCAGAGAATCAGGGCGGTGTTCAAAACAGTTCCACTTTTCGAAGATAATTGATCAGAGCCTAACCTCCATCATAAAATACGATGATGTGTGTGTATATCAGAGATTGTGAAGGAGAGTAATGACAAGAACATCGTCGAAGAAATCAGAATTCGTCTGTGAAGGAGAAGTGAGAGGTTCGTCTACCGAGTCGGTTAGAGGATACGAGAAACAAGTCTCGCGATATTGTTACGATATTAGACAGCTTGGTGAAAACTTTAGTTAAATCTTCTTCGATATTCAGCGCTGTTTGTAACAGCTTACGAGGTAGTTATTACTTTGAAAGATGTTTCTAATTCTGATAATCCTCTGCTGATCCATTTCTGTATCGCAACTCATGAGTTATGATCAATGTCGCAAATGGCGTGGACGGTGAAATCGAAATTCAGATATTGACTTACGATGTACGGATGTCTTGGAATCAAACTCTAAGCGTGTTGTTAATCCACACAGAAAGGTCAGATTATATTGTTTCTTTTTCTATTGTGAACTGTTGGTTGGTTGGTTGGTTGGCTGGGTGGTTGGTTTTTACGGCATGTCAACCTATTGGATCATTTTATGCCGAAGACATTTTTGTTTTATTAATTCTTGATAGGTACTAATTTTCTTTTTGAAACTCATTTTTAACACATTTTTTAAACATGTTTTTCTATTTAACCCCTAGATGGGGTCCTAACAGGTACTACCACTCTGGATCAGGGTGGACCTGGGAGTAATGGTGATGAAGGTTATCCCACATTCCTCAGTCCCAAAATTGGAACCTCACCATCAGATAGGGGTCATGGACTGTTCAGCCACTAAGGTTCCATCCTTAAGCATCATGGGTCGCCACCTAAGGCCAATAGTTGCCCCATGGGAGGGGGTTACTTACCTGTTTGCAGAGGTGCAGTCGGTGTATTCTAAACCCCCTCATTTTAAACTGTATGGAAGATCTTACAGGCAGGTGCGTGTATATATTTACCCAAACCCTCCACAGGAATAGGATTTAAGACATGGCCAATCTATTAAGCTGTGTTTAACAGTTTTAATTCAGAGTTTTCCACCTCCTAGACTGGTTGCCATCCGCCCTTTCTGCTGGAGCTTGTAGAATATGCTGACTGCATCTCTATAAATGGGTAAAATCAATCAAATGGTGACACCTGTTGGCCATGTGTGACGACCCGGGATACTTAAGGGTGGAATCCTGATGGCTGAGCTGTCCATGACATGCAACACTCCACTTGACCTTTACTTAGGCTAGACGTGCGGTTGGAGAGATCCCCTTCGATCAATCAATTGATCACATCAAACCCTAGCACCTATATGATTTTCCCAACCCTATTGCCCTTATGGCAAGCCCCAACCCTTGTTATCATATACGTGCTAAAAGGCGGTGGTTGGGGTATTAGTGTCCTGTGTATGACGTTAACCTACATCTAATGGTGAAGTTCCAATTTGGAGGTTTGGGGAGTGTGGAGTACCTCTTCATTGCCATTATTCCCAGACCCACTCTGAACCGGAGTGGTAGTACTTGTTAGAGTCCCATCTATGGGTTGAAGAGAAAAACATGAGTTTAAAAAATGTGTTAGAAATGAGTTTAAAAAAGAAAATTAGTACCCATCAAGAATTAATAAAACAAAAACGTCTTCTGCATAAAATAACCCAAGGGTTGACATGCCGTAAAATCCAACCAACTAAGTCAGTGTGTACATATGCATCAGACGGCAGTATAGAGGGAACGCACGTTCGAGGTAACAAGACCGAGAGTGACATTCAGTGGGTGCGCTTAGCCTTTTGTGAGGGAGAGTAACGACAGAAACATCGTCGAAGAAATCAGAATTCGTCTGTGAAGGAGAAGTGTGAGGTTCGTCTACCGAGGTCGGTTAGAGGATACGAGAAACAAGTCTCACGATATTGTTACGATATTAGACAGCTTGGTGAAAACTTTAGCTAAATCTTCGATATCCAGCGCTGTTTGTAACAGCTTACGAGGTAGTTATTACTTTGAAAGATGCTTCTAATTCTGATAATCCTCTGCTGATCCATTTCTGTATTGCAACTCATGAGTTATGATCAATGTCGCAAATGGCGTGGACGGTGAAATCGAAATTCAGATATTGACTTACGATGTACGGATGTCTTGGAATCAAACTCTAAGCGTGTTGTTAATCCACACAGAAAGGTCAGATTATATTGTTTCTTTTTCTATTGTGAACTGTTGGTTGGTTGGTTGGCTGGTTGGTTGGTTTTTACGGCATGTCAACCTATTGGATCATTTTATGCCGAAGACGTTTTTTTTTATTAATTCTTGATAGGTACTAATTTTTTTTTTAAACTCATTTTTAACACATTTTTTTAACATGTTTTGTATTTTAACCCCTAGATGGGGTCCTAACAGGTACTACACTCTGGATCAGGTGGACCTGGGAGTAATGGTGATGAAGGGGTTCCACATTCCTCAGTGTTCCAAAATTGGAACCTCACCATCAGATAGGGGTCATGGACTGTTCAGCCACTAAGGTTCCATCCTTAAGCATCATGGGTCGCCACCTAAGGCCAATAGTTGCCCCATGGGTGCGGGGTACTTACCCCTTTGCAGAGGTGCAATCGGTGTATTCTAAACCCCCTTGGAATCAAACTCTAAGCGTGTTGTTAATCCATCCAGAAAGGTCAGATTATATTGTTTCCTTTTCTATTGTGAACTGCATTAAAGATCTTACAGGGTGGCGAATGTATATATTTACCCAACACCCACGAGTAGGATTTAACACATGGCCAATCTATTAAACAGAGTTTGAATTCATAGTTTTCCTTCTCCTAGACTGGTTGCCATCCGCAGTGATTGAGAATCTTAATGTCCTGGGTGTGACCTTATACTCTATCTGGTGGTGAAGCTCCAATTCTGGAGCTCTGGAGAATGTTGGGTACCCCATCATCACCATTACTCCCAGGACCATTCTGACCCAGAATTGACTTGTGTACCTAGGTATATATATTTACCAACCCTTCCGCACGAGCAGGATGCGACACAAGGTCAATTTCTTAAGCGGAGTTTAACAGGTTTGAATTCAGAGTTTTCCTTCTCCTAGACTGGTTACCTAGCCATGGTTAAAGAGCCCAGTCTGCCCTGCTATTTACCCATAGCTGGAGAGAGAATTGGATTCATACCTTTCCCAATGGTATTGGCGCCATGTGAAATTCCAACAGCTTCGTCCAGTAATTGAACTCGCGTTGACGAGTCCATTTCCTACGACTCTAACCATTAGACCACGCGCCACCTTGTGTACCTAGTATAAGCTACCTGTACTCCAATTCCTAAATACGAAAATTTCAAAGTTTATCTGGTACCAAGAGTTTCAAATGAGAGATTTTAAATAAATTCTTATTTTAATCTAGCATAGTTCTCGTCATAAATGTCAGGGTGGATCAGTAAACACACTCTCTCTCTCTCTCTCTCTCTCTCTCTCTCTCTCTCTCTCTCTCTCTCTCTCTCTCCCGCCTACATGATAATCAGACCAAAGGGTGATGGTTGCATAGGGAGAAACTGACAGTATCTCTGTTGTCCTAACTTAAATTTATATATACTCTATCATCGATATTGAGCACTCCTTATTTACAAACATTGAAAAATGCATTATTAATACACACATACACATATATATATTTATTTATTTATGTTTTTATATATATATATATATATATATATATATATATATATATATATATATGAAAAGGTGGAATGAAAACATCACACAATGCTGTTAAAGAGAAAACAATTTATATAATCATAGCTGATATTGATCAATATTTCGATTTTACAGAAATCATCATCAGAGCTCATTTACTCCGTGGTGTTTGTGATCGGAGATAAATGTCAAATCAGTTATACACATCGTCGTGACTGACAAAAATATGGCGCGAATGCTCACATTGGAGAATAATGTAACAACTTTCGTTCTTTTTGCAAAATCTAGGTTTTTTGTTTTTGAACTGATTTGACATTTATCTCCGATCACAAACACCTCGGAGTAAATGAGCTCTGATGATGATTTCTGTAAAATCGAAATATTGATCAATATCAGCTATGATTATATTATAAATTGTTTTCTCTTTAACAGCATTGTGTGATGTTTTCATTCCACCTTTTCATACTCATACTGTCGGATTCATTTCCTTTCTTTTAACTTTTTCTTCTTGTGTGGGTGTTTTTTGTCAGTTTGTTAATTGATTTATTGTTTGTTTTGTCTTTACTGTTCGTCATGGTCACTTTTTGTGATTTCCGCTGGGGTCGTGGTGGTGTTAGAGAAATATTTGTATGGTTCGTGGATATGCGCACGTAGGCGTATTATCAATCTAATCTCACTGTGTTTGCGTGCTTGTGTGGATGGAAATCCGTGGTTGATTAAAATGCACTTCAGGTTTTCCTGGTTGTGTAGTGGTTTATTGAAATGTTGTGCAATGCCACTTTGTTGTGATTTTAGTTTTATAGTGGATTTATGGTTGTTTAGTCGGAATCTAAAAGGTGTTTGTTTTTCCCCTACATATTCGCTGTTTTTGCACTTTGTGCAGTAGATATAGTAGATGATGTTTGCGCTGTCGCATGTGAGCTGTGGGCGTTGGATCTTTATGTTGGTGTGAAGTATTTGGATTGAGGGTTCTGTGTTTATGTGTGTACATTCTTGGCATCTTGGCTTGTTGCATCTTTGGTTGCCTTTTATGTGTTGTTGTGTAGGTGTTTGGTTTTTTTTGGTGCAGTGGGGATGTTGCATAGGTTGGGTGGTTGTCCTTTGGCATTAATAGGAGGTTTTTGGAAGATAGATTTTATTTTGGGGTCGCATTGTAGGATTTTGTATTCCTTTGTTAGTGCTTTTGTGAGTTTGTGCATGTGTTGGCCATGGTGGAATACCATGGGGATTCGATCGTTGGTTTGTTTTTGTTTGTATTTGAGGAGCTCTTGTCTGTTTAGGGATGCTGCTTTGTTGACTGCTGTTTTGATTAGTTTTATGGGGTAGTCACTTTTTAGGAATCTCTGTGTAAGGTTGGTTGTGTGGTGTGTGTATTCTTGAGGTCCGACCAGATGCGTTTTATTCTTATTCATTCGCTGTATATTAGAGTTTTTTTTTTGTTTGTGTGGGTGGTTGCTGTTGTAGTTGAGGAATGTGTGGTTATCGGTGGGGTTGGTGTGTAGGATTGTGATTATAGTGTTGGTTTTGACTTTGGTTATTACATCTAGGAATGGGATGGAGGTGGGGTTGTTCTATGGTGAATTTTATGGATTTGTGGTATTTGTTGCAGTGTGTGTGGAAGTCTAGCAGGCTGTTTACACCGTGTGTCCATATGAGGAAGATGTCGTCTATGTACCTACAGTAGTATGGGGGCTAGGGGGTAGTGCCTGAGTAGTTTGGTTTCTAGTGTGTGCATGAATATGTCTGCATAGCTGGGTGCCATCTTCGTGCCCATCACGGTGCCTTTGGTTTGTAGGTAATGTCGTTTATTGAATTGGAAGTTGTTGTGTGTTAGGATGAAGTTGGTGATTTGGCATATGACGTTTATCTGGTCGGGGGAGGATTTTGTTGTGTGTGAGGAACTCCCTGCAGGCTTGGACCCCTTCATTGTATGAAATGTTGGTGAATAGGGATTTAAAGTTGCCAGTATGGCTCTCTCTGGGAGTGTGCCTATCTTGTGTATTTGATTTAAGAAGCACGTGGTGTCTTTGATGTGTGCGGGGATTGTGTGTAGTAGGGGGTTGAGGATTTTGTCTATGTATCCTGACAGGGGTTCTGTTAGGGTACCGTTGGCTGCTATTATGGGTCTACCGGGGGGTGATGTGCAGGGATTTTGTGAGGTGTTCGATGTCTTGTGCGTTGTTGTGGGTAGTGTGGTTGGGTGACTGTTCTGCTATGAGTTTAGGGAGTTTGTGTATTTTGGGTTTCGTGTAGAATGTTGCTGTTGTAGGGTTTACTGAGATGAGGATGTTTATGGTGTTTTGTGTGTGAGGGCTGAGTTTTTTTTATATTGTTTTTATTATTTTAGTTATTGTTTGTATTCGTTTGTGGGGTCTGTTGGGAGTGGTTTGTAGTGATTTTTGTTGCGTAGTTGTGTTTCTGCTTCTCTCTCTATATATTTTTGTGTCTATGATGGTGGTGCTGCTTCCCTTGTCAGCTCGTATTATAGTTATGTCTATGTTGTTTTTTAGTGTTGCCATGGCTCTTCTTTGGCTGTGGTGAGGCTGTTGTCTGTGTTTTTGTGTCCTTTGTTGTAGAGGGAGTTGTCTAGGTGTTGTCTTGCTTGTCTGGCATATTGGTCTATATATGGGTTTCGCCCATTTGGTGGTGTCCACGTTTTGTCTCCTTTGTTGGGGTTGTGTGTCTGGTATGAGTGTGTGGTGTCGTTTGGTGTTGTGGGGTTTGTTTTAGTAGTATTCTTTTATTCTTATTATGCGTATGTATCTCTCTATGTCGTGACAGAGGTTAATGGGGTCTAGTTGACGTGTAGGACAGCATGATAGGCCCTTTTGTAGTAGGGTGGTTTCTTGTTTGATGAGGGTGTGGCTGGATAGATTCATGATGGTGTTGTGGTTGGCGTTGGTTCAGTGTATTAGGTTGGGGCCTTGTCTTAAGATGTGGTTGTGTATTTGGGGTATGTGTTTTAGGATAGGATCTTCTGTTAATTTGTTCGGTTTTGGGGGTGGTTTGTGGAGGATTTTCTTTTTTAGGTTTGTGTCGTAGGTGGTCGTGAGGGCTTGGGATATGCTTCTTGTCGTGGCTTCGGGTAGTGCGCTGTGCAGTGTGTTGTTGAGTTTCTGGTGCTTGTTTTTTAGGGTGTTTTGTTTTGAGTATGCGTTGTTGAGGGCGAGGTTCCTTAGTTTTGCTGTCGTAGTGGTACCTTGATGTACAAGTTTTATTCGTTCCGCTCGTAAATCAGTTTCCTCGTGTTCTGCAATGTGCTTTAATTTTTTTTTTCTAAATGATATTTTCTATGGCGTAATAACTTTGGAAACTTAGATGTATTTAGTGAACTTATTAACAAAAGAATATCTGAAGCTCGTTCGAACCTCAAATTTTAGGTCCTAACACAAAGCAAAAAATCGACCAAGTGACATCTCATAACTAGGAAAACTCGTGAGTTGGGCACTCGTAAGTCAAGGGACCACACACACACACAACACACACATACACACAACACACACACACACACACATATATATATATATATATATATATATATATATATATGTGTGTGTGTGTGTGTGTGTGTATAAAGGCGAAGGAGAAGCATTTCATTTTATATGGAGATTATTTACATAATAGTTGACTTAATTCATTCTTCCAGTTAAATCTTTTATAGCAACAGATTTATATGTGGCATAAACTGTGATCATTTTCTTTAAGTTGAGAATTATTTTCAGTATTTACTAAACTTTAGCGCAGTCTGACAAAAGGCCGCTTGGGGAACGTTTTTTATCCTAAATTCAAAGTGAGATAACCAAGATGTCGCGAAGTCTATGTTTTATCTACCTTTTATGTAATTCCTGATATCATAGGTAGGATTTATTGAATAAATACTGTCAAGAAAGTGATCTGACTGATTTCTTTATTTTTCTGTTAAGATTCTTGTTGTCATTTTTAGGCTGCGGGTGAGAGCACTTTACGGTGGAGATCGCTTATGGCATTAAGTTTGATCCGTATTGTGTAGTATCCTGTAATGCTTTTCCGTTGGTCCGTGTATCTTGAATCCTATGATCCTTGTGTTCCTCAGTGTTAAGCAGAATCCTTGTTTGTTGGCCCATTCGTCCGTGTTAAGCACGAGCAACTGAACGCCTTTCCACCGAGTCCTTAAATAGTTAACCAACCACGTATTCGAGCGTGTTGATTGGCCGATTGATCCATACGGCCACGAAGAGTCTATAAATTCAAGTTGTAACCTCTAGCACACGTTATATAACACAAAATATTTTCACACACTCTAATTCAGTATCTGCTGATCTATGTTGACCTTAAACAAGTATGAAATTAATCAGTTCAGGTTCTCTTTTTGAATTCATGTTCAGTCGAGAAATCATTGATTATTACAAGTTTGTTTACTTAGATGTGTTAGGAAAATGGAACACAATATCAACTTATATGTAAAACTTCACAACTATGCAAAAAAATACTTTTAACAAGCTAATACAGGTTTATTGAGAATAAGTTCTATCCCAGACACAGGTTTTTAGGTGGCTGTCATATAGTACCTGAATGAGAAGAATGGAACCGTCTGTTTTCCATAAATGGTGAAACCTCGGACGAAAGAACGAACAAGACCTTACGGACTTGATAATTTGAACTGGACTGTCACCCCCACTCCGACGAAAGCGATATAAGATCGTGTGAACTTAAAGAACTGAAATAAATCGGGTTGGATATTTCCGGGGAAGTCACAGTTTGAAAAACGAGTGTTCGACGGAGTGGTGGAAGGTATTTAATGAAATAGAAAACTAGGATTACCTTTCAGGTGTTTGTTAATGAAGTAGATTAGGGACTGGCAAACTGAGCCTAAAATGTGTTTTTGACAAAATGACTTTAGCCCCCCCCCCCTACAGAAAATAATTTACCAAAAATCAGGGAATTTTCGGATTTTAATGAAATTTTCAGTGTTTATTTATCAAAGAATGATCTTTATAGTGCATTATTTATTTTATTTCAAAACTTTCTAATTTTTTTCAGGTCACTTAATTTTGACCCCCCTTATGCTGGGGGCGTAAAATTGTTTCGAGTTGGTCTTATATTGTACTATTTACAGTATAAATAAAGAGATAAAAGACCGAAGTTATGAATAGAAACAAAAAAAGAATTTTTACGGTTGCTGTTCTATAAGAAAATAAGTACCGAAAATCGAAAAATAAAATGTAAAAAAATAATAAATAATTAATTTTTTGGAGATTTCTTTTTTACTCATTTCGATAATTATTTAATTGGCTATTACCTTATAAAAGAAAAAATTATACATCGATATTTTTTCTGCTTAAAAGGGGGAGGGGTTCATTTTCAATCGAGTTTTTCTTCAAAACATTACTTTATTTATCTAAAATAAGGTTTGCATTGAATAGATTTTTATTTCTAGAATCTAAAAAAATAACATTTTAAACTTAAAATCCGAATATTTGTATTTTAAATGAATTTTATATATTAATTTTTCATAGTAAAAATACTAAATTAAAGTTTTGAAATAAAATAACTGATGCATTATAAAATTCATTAATTGATAAATCAATACTGAAAATTTCATTAAAATCGGATAATTACCTGATTTTTTGTTTTTTTTTTGTTTTTTGTTTTTTGCAATCGTGAATGTTATATTAAAATTGTAAACACGCGCTTAAAACCCTTAAAAAAGAGACAAAATGGCGGATCGCGCCGAAATTGACCAAAACAAATGGTTTTAAATTTTTTTTAAATAAACTGTATATGTAATGATATTTTTCTTTTTTAATGATGGTCATTATGTTACTACTTATCGATTTAGACAAAGTTTGACCTTAAAAATAGATTTAATTAATTTTAATTCGCTTTTAAAACTCGTAGAATCTGATTTTTTTGCCAGTCCCAAAAGTAGATATTGTTATTATCCACAATTGGTGATCATTCGTTCCATTTGTATCTTGTCTATTAACCCTTTTTTCCAGACATAAAATAATCGTTGTGTTTTCTTCCTATTTTCTCTCGGATACACGTTACAATAAAGGCACATTTCAAATATCTAAGACACTATGGAAGATGGGGTTCATTCTGATCGTACTGTTACGTAGACCTCTTAAATTGTTCTATCTCCATCAAGTCGTATCGGGGTTTCGGTGCTCTTCCAATATGTGATCTACCGAATGGTTTCTAATCCAATATGTGATCTACCGAGTTGTTTACATTCCAATATGTGATCTACCCATTAACTACCCATTATTTTTCCCATTAACCTAGCAAACTACGGAGTTGTTAAACTACGTAGTTGTTTACATACTAATATGTGAACTACTAACCCTAACCCTAAACCTAAACCTAACCCTAACCATAATGGGTAGATCACATATTGGAATGTAAACAACTCAGTAGATCATATATTGGATTAGAAACTATTTGGTAGATCACATATTGGAAGAGCACTCAAAATTTTAATTTGATCTACCGAGTTGTTTTCACTCCAATATGTGATCCACCCATTAACTACCCATTATATTCCTATTAAACTAACCCTAACCCTAACCTGTCTTCTTTTTCCTAGTAGATCACATGCCATGAATAGTAGATCACAAATAGTAGATCACAAATCTTCGGTAGATCACATATTGGAAAAGCAAGGGAGGTTCTCTTCTTCGTATCGGGTTGTTCATCTTCTATCGAAGTTTTCTGCTTCTCTGTGTTTTATTATTTCTTAGTTTTTAGTCATGTTATTGTTGTTGTGACGACATTCACCCTGGGTCTAAGCTAATGTGAGACTCCGTTCCAGACGAACTTGAATTCAAGACCTGTCAATCAAATTATCTAAATTCATCTGCAATTTTCTAATAGTCAGGAATCAAAGAAAACTTTGCAGAAAAAATAGTTATCAGAGGAGCTACCTAAAAATTTAAGGAATTTGAACAGCGCATGAAACTAAATGTAGTACGAACTTTTGCTCTTACCTTTTGAGAGAAGTATCCTTTCTCTCGGTCAGTGCTACTGTATGGCTGTGAATACCGACACATGGGCACAGAAGAATTAGACTGGCCAACAAAAACTTATATTGGATGCCATGAGGAGGACCTTCCAGAAGTAATGGCTGGTAGGGACGGAAGGCGCAAGAGAGAAGAGAGAGAGAGAGAGAGAGAGAGAGAGAGAGACAAACAAACATACATACAGACAGACAGAGAGAGAGAGAGGGGGGGAGCTAAATCAAGATTATTATACTTTTTACATATTGAACTATTTGGCAATACCACTTAAGTAAACATATCAAACGTTGTAATAATTAATTTATCATACTGTGGTATATCACCAGGTCCTGCTAGTAATATTCAATAATAAAAATACAATAGAATTTTTAAACTTCAAATAGCCATTAGAGTAAAATAGAAATCAAAAGGGTTCATAGAAATTCGTGCTATCAGTACTTCATGATGAGTTAGGAATATTTGATATCATATAACCTTATAACATATAAATCCTTAAGATATTTAACAAAAAATGTAAACATAAACATAGAATAAACGCAATTCTCTAACCTTTAGGCATGAAATAACACCGGACGGGTTGACATGCCGTTAAGACAATAAATCAATCAACTTCAAACCCAGGTGTGTCATCTGCTTTATTAAATATATTGAATCGTCTATGCTGGGATCAGGAAAATATCTCCACAGCCCTGTCGGCTGGGACTTTAGAATATACTAACTGCACCTCTGCAGAGAGATAAGACCACCCAATGAGGTCACCTGTTGGTTGTTGGTGGTGAACCTGTGATGCTTAAGGACATAATCTTGGTGGCTGATTTATTGTTGTCCCTTATTTTGACTAGATTAGAGACCCTCTACGATCAATCGGCTGGTTACGTCAAGCCTAGCACCTATATGATTATCCTGACCCTATTGCCCTTATGGTAAACCCAAAACACTTTTTTCATATATGTGCTAGAATGCAGTGTCTGATGAACTTAATCTCCTGGGTATAACATTAAACTCTATCTGATGATGAGGTTCAATTTTGGAGCTCTGGGGAATGGGGAGTACTTCTTCATCACCATTACTCCCAGGTCCATTCTGAGCCGTAGTGGTAGTACCTGTTAGGGTCCCATCTATGGGTTGAATAGAAGAAAAAATGAGTTTAAATAAATGTTTAAAAGAATTGAGTATCCATCAAGAATGAATAAAACAAAAACGTCTTTGGCAAAAATAACCCAATACATGCCGTAAAAACCCAACCAACCAACCAAATATCTCCAAC
The DNA here is from genome assembly GCA_023376005.1 of Doryteuthis pealeii. NCBI lineage: Eukaryota > Metazoa > Mollusca > Cephalopoda > Myopsida > Loliginidae > Doryteuthis > Doryteuthis pealeii. The sequence goes on along the minus strand of CM042143.1, from coordinate 92,680,650 downwards.
AATTCGTTCAAAATTTATTTTTTAGTCAAACTAGCAACAAAAAACACCCTCCGGGCGGAGTAAAAGTTAATTTTTATAAAGATATTGCCTTAGGAAGGGGGTAAAAATTCAATGTTAGAAGGTTTGTATCTTAAGAAAGCAAAATCATCAAATTTATTAAAGGAGTAAAAAAAAAAAAAAAAACAATTTGAAATGGAAACTTGTCCCCCTAGAATAAAATGTTGCATGCATCTATTAGTTATTGGTTAAATAATTATTTTGAATATTTTGCACATAAGTTTTACACAAAATCGTACGTATTTATTTATTTGTAAACTTTTTAGTTAACTTCTTGTTACTGAAAAAAACAATTTTTAAAATTGCTTATCAAATTTTATTCATGATTTTGACTATAAATTAAATACTCATTAAAAGATTTACGCAATCATTGAGAATATTGTGACGTAAGCTGTGACGTATTGGTTACAGAGAGAAATACATACAATCTCCATTATTAATAGTGTGACGTATCACTGGTATATCAACTAGTATATATATTAGAATTAAAAAAAACTCTATTTGTAAAACTCCAAGGAATGCGTGGGCGAGCAAAGAAAGTGAGATTTAGTCGGGCTGTATTCTTGGCAAAAGAATGTCAGTGAGATTACTACTATCCCTATGTCTAAAGGACAGTTGTACTCCCTCACCCCACCTCAGGTGATAGGAGGAATATGCATACATATTTCAACTTTGACCCCACCATCCAAAAGTACACTTACCCCAAGACGTTGCTATGACGATGACTAAAAAAGGATTTTCGCGCGAAAACGTGAGGCCAGCACACAGTTGATGAAATCATCCCGAGAAGCAAGACAGTAAAGTTTGATATACGCATCGAAAACCAAAGGAACGGAAAAAGTAAAGACGTTTCGTCGTAGAATAAGAGTTAATTCATTTGGAGAAAAGGAGCGAATCACCGTCAACAGAGAAATAACAATAATTTTAACAGAGAGACATTGTTGCGGTTTGCAACGTCGCAGTGAATTAAAACAAACGTTCAAGATTTTGTATTCAGTAAATCTTTATTATTTGTCATGCATTTTGTATATTGCTAATATGATTGATATGCTCGTCCATTCATTTGATAATATGAACAAGATTTTGTATTCTGTAAAATCTTTATTGTTTGTCATGTATTTTGTATATTGCTAATATGATTGATGCGCTTAGTTGTTCGTCCACTCATTTGATAATATGAACCACGCATTCACTTTATCCCTCTTATTACATGCATATTTGTATATATGTATTTGTCTCTTAATGATAATTTGTATTTAAATGTAAATAAATGTTTATGTGATTATTTGAAATCCTATCCGCTTTTCGTCATTCAGCATTGTCGTCGTTCATCGGTTTTCTATTCTTTTTACGGGAGCAGAGAGAAAAGTTTTGAATCCCATCCCTTTTGTACTATTTATTTTTACATCTGGGACCTTTTGCATATTTTATTATTATTTCATGTTGCGTGTGTACACTGGTCGTCCCTAACGAGTGTGCGTGCGTAACAATAGATAAAAACAACATCTTACATAATAGTTTGCAATATAAAAGGTTTTATTTCATGGAGCAAGGTAAATGGCATGCAATAGCAGAGGTTCGCGTGGAATTTGTACACAAACTAATTTTTTTATTGGAACAATATTCAGGAGAGAAAAAAATCTTTTTGATAAATATATATTGGGGGGGGGGGTATTTGTAAATATATATTTGTTTTCATTAATCACGTGCTTATATATCCGTCTTCAACTTTTTCATACTGCTTCCAGAACTCCGGCCTGCAATATAAAAGTATTGGTGTTAGTATAGCAGTTATATGCAACAAATAAATGAATTAAAACTTAGTTCAATTCTAACAATTCATTTAAGAACAAGACAATGGCTAACAATATAAAGTCCTTCCTGTGTATATGGTCAAGTTTGAGAGACATACCGGTGTGATGGACAGGATATCTGGTATCTTCTGTTTCAGTAGTTTCTTGGGGGGGAGGATTTCTGATCGACGTGAATCCTGGGAACTGGTCTGGAATCAATCTGGTGATTTTTGGTATTTGCACCAATACTTCTGGTCACATCACGTGATTGCTATATCCAACCACAGAAAGACTTTCCCCCACTTAACCCCACACACAGAAATAAACGTATTTTAAAGGAAATCAATTTAGTTTCAATAATAATCATGAAAGAAGAAAACGAATACTTATAATACTGAAAACTGCAGTCATTTACTAAGCTTTGTTTAGTTTGGCACAAGGGGCACCTGTACGCGCATACACCATTATCATCTGATGTCCAGTTCACGCATATATATATATGTATACACATATATACACACACGCATATACGCAATTAACAATTATTTTATTATTTTTTGAGGTGCGTGGTGTAATGGTTAGAGTCATGGGAAATGGACTCGTCGACACGAGTTCAAATCCTGGACGAGGCTGTTTGCATTTCACATAGCACTAATATCCTTGGGAAACATTTGCATCCAACTAATTTTCCTCCAGATATGGGTAACTAGTAGGGCAGGCGGAGCTATTTAACCTTGGCTAGGTAACCAGTCTAGGAGAAAGAAAACTCTGAATTCAAAGCTATTTAACTCCGCTTAATAAATTGACCCTGTGTGACATCCTGATCGTGTGGAGGGGTTGGTATATATATATATATATATATATATATATATATATATATATATATATATATATATATATGCAATTAGCAACTAGTGATTTATCCTAACCTTTCACTTACCTACCTACCTACCTATGCATATATATACGCACACAAACATACTCTTTTTTCTCCCGTTCCAATTTGTATATACGTACGCGTGGATTCACAATGGGGATTGTGTCACACACCCAGTGAGAATCAAATAAAAAAGTAATGGTCTGTTAGACTCAGAGATGGATTTAGACCTTGGGGCACAAGACACGTCTATTTAAGGGACCCTTGAAGTTGCCTCAACTTAAAAATCTAATTAGGTACATGAAAAGAAAACAAAATTAAGCAAAATAAATTTATTAAAGAAAAAATATATGTTATTTATTTAAGTCCAGAAGAAAATGTTTCATATAATTTTTCTAGTTCATATTGACTGTAAGAATAAACTTTACTACATTTTTCAGCTTGAATAATTTTGATTTTTCAGAATGTTGTCCTCATCTTCATTGTGGTAGTTATTAATACAACGTTTTCTATGTATCCGAGTATAGTAATGATACACATGAAACACCTAAGGAAGGTCGGAGGATACAGCGGCCGAGACGTTACATTAACAACTACTACGATAAAGATGAGAACAACAGTCCGAAAGATTAAAATTATTCACATCAAGCATCATCTTAGAAATACAGGCAAATGATATTTTTCAGTTTGTATTATACGATAAAATGATGTTCTTTCCAGCTTGCAGTAAATCACCATTATTTTTTCAATAATAAAACTATTTTTGTGTTCCTCTGATAGGGGGTGCCCTTATAAATTCGGCTCTAGCTAGATTAGATCGCTAACTATTACAGCATGCGACTGACCCTTAAAAACTAAGCGTATATTAGGTTTGGCACAAGGCCACAAATATTGGGAACCTAGTGAGGATCTAATTCACTATTCAGTAGTAAGTGATCTGCAAAACTATATTACAACTCATTAAACCATGAGAAGTTGTCCTAGTTTTAATTAAATTAGACCTTCTTATTAAATTAGGTCACCCCAGAGTGTAAAATTCGAAATCTAATAACACTGGTCTGCGACGTTTTCAAGGTCGAATATATAATAGCTGATTTAAAGGCAGTTTTTTATGCTGAATCCAAAAATCATACTCATTTTTTTTTCTAACCAGATCCAATTTTTAAGATACAAGCTATACTTAAAATTTATAGAACAGTATTATAGCCATAACAAGTAGAGTCCACAGGCTTTTGAATAAGTGTTATTACGTACAACGTTCTCAGGCACATCTTAAAAAATAGACATGACTAAACACAATGAATGGTATCCTTGAATTTAGCATAAAATGGCGATCATATATCATGTGATAAGCCTTTGATCTTTGGAAAAAAATTCAACGTAGGCCAGTGTAATGATAGAGATTTCTTTTTATTCTTAAATGTCTAAAGATAACGGTACATGTTCTCAGGTCATCGTAGAAAAAAAGAGCGAAATATTAACTGCTTAAATGATAATGTATCAAGATAAATATTAACCAAGTAATAAGGAAATCAAAACAGTAAATGACGAATACAATTTAGGGGTTGGCTTTGATAATACATTTAAAGTTGACAATTATATTTTGTCTCTTGTGTCGCACGTTATATGTTCAAAGTGCTTCTCTTTTTTGCTCACGGTTAAACCCAGATTCCATCATATATAAACTAAAGCTAGTAAAATGGGCTCAACAGTTGCACAAAGCTTGGGATAATTTGCTACAGCTTTTTCGTTTATCCAGTAATACCCAATTCCTTTAAATGTGTACATGGACTTTGCTTCAAGATCGAAAGTCATTTTGATAAATTCTTCTTTAAGAAAGATGTTTTAAATTTGTAATTTCCACTTCAACATCAAATGCTGAGTAGGGATCCTTAAATAGGAACTCTCCTGTGTTCCTTGACATAGGAAGTTAGGGATTAACTCCCTTTAGCGGACTGACTCATTCGGTCAGTTTGAGCGAGACCGCTAGACAGTCAACAGCGATTAACAAGCTCTCGGCCTGTCATATCAGCCACTAAGGGACAGTTTTGCAACCCCCTCTGTAAGGGAGCACTATACGACCTGAATTGCTAAGAAACCCCCTTTATATGGGAAATACTCTTGTTAAAGATGAGTATGTCTTTGTACACTGTTAATATTTTGTTGATTCTTTACATGGAAATTGTTACTTTTGCCTTCCCTATCTATATATTAATACTCGTGTTCCTTAATTGTACGACCATTATCACCTTGCAACACCTGCTTAAAGATGAGACCGTCCAAATCGTCCAAGATGAAATGCAAAAATGTAGGGGAAAGATAGATAGAAGGGGTGAGCGCGTGGAGGCGATAACGCTAATCTGTTTCAATCGAACATAATGAAAATATGAAAAGAAGGAAAGGAAGAAAAAAAGAGTGAGAGAATAAATCAAGATTATTATACTTTTTTTGTATTGAACTATTTCGCAATAGCTCTTAAGTAAACATATTGTTGGGATTATCTTCCCTTTGCCTAGAAGAGGGAGGTCTGGTATTTAAGCGTGAGGTCCAAACTCTTCTGCCTCTTTTGCTACATCTTCTCGTACGAGCACATGGATAGACCATTGTCACACCCTTCTCTCCAGTCCTTTTATCTTTACTGTTGTATGTTTATATACATGTAATTTATTGTTATTGTATAATGTCTTATTTCCGTCTTGTTTTGATATATAAAATGTTTTGTCCAACAAACGCGTCGGAGTTGTATGTTCATAACCATGAACCTTACAATATTATTGTATCACGAGATGGAAAGGTACACAAATTAAATACAGAAAGAATGAAAGAAAGTAGAGAAAAGATAGAGAGGGGGTGAGCGCGCGGAAAGATAACGCTAATCTGTTTCAATCTAACACGAAAAGAAGGAAAGACAGAAAAAAAAGAGTGAGAGAGAGAGAGAGTTAAATCAAGATTATTATGCTTTTTATATATTGAACTATTTTACGATAGCTCTTAAGTAAACATATCAAACGTTGTAATAATTAAATTTTCATACTGTGGTACATCCACAGGTCCTGCTAGTGTTGCCTAATGGAAATTGTCACTTTTTCATTTCCTATTTATCTTTATTGTTGTACCTCATTTATGATGTTGCGGTAGGGTTGCTTCTAGGTACTGAGCTGTTGTTGTCTAACTCTAATAACTGGTGACGACTACCTCCAACAGGAGAAATAACCCATTTCTGGAATTTCCATGTATAGAAGGTCCTTGAATCAAACTTTAAAGTCTTAATGTGGTTTATGTAATTAAACGAGTCGTTGTTTATAAATGCAAACTAGTAAATTAACCCCTTGTGGACCCCTATGCTTTGACCCTGACAAAATAAGTCACTTTGAAAAGCATTGGTATAGACAGTCGGATCAGCGATAACCATGCTAATATACAGGGTATCCAGAAAAGAATTGACATCATTTAATCAAAGATTAGTAAATAAAAGTTAAGCGACGATGAGTATATTCAGTATATAGACGGGTGTTAAAATTTGAGATCATTTGAGCGAAAATTGACTATATCATTCAACTAAGTCAATGTTTTGGGGACACCCTGTATATGTACTTATATTTCTAGAGTACAAAGAAAACCTATTCTTTACTTTATTGTACTAAATAAGATTCACGATAATCCTTTCTATCCTTCACCTTGCAAATCATTGAGATAAGAGTGTCTGGTGGGAACAAAAATCTAACTTTATGTAGGTATTAGCTCTGTATTATATTTCTATCCACTTTGAATGATGTTGTTCGGCCGGTGAGCTTAGACGACAAATGCGTCTCTTCATTTGGTCTTGCTGTCAGTTTATTAAACACGTGCGAGACGTCTCGTGTTTCACATGATCCAGATTCACAAATGGATCAATGTTGGTTGTCATAAAAATCATTAAACATTATACCAAAATAACTTGAGGAATCTATGGGGTTTAAGTTGAATGTTATCAAAGGTAATATTCTCCTATATGGATGGAGGTCTGACTGACAGCCTTTACAAATATACATATGTATGTATTTATCAGTTAAATTCTCGTTCCAGTTTGGAGGCGTGCTGATGACCGAGTGGTTAAGAACTCTAACTGATGATAAATCGATCGGGTTTCGACACCAGCTGGAGGTAGCCTACTAACGTCTAGCCACACAGAGGAGACATGATACGTCGATCTATTTCTTTCGATCTATTATGCCCTGAAGATTATCAAATTAATAAATCGAAACACTGCAGCGTCGTTGAGTGGTAAGTTTATTGGCCGACGCTGCAGTGTTTCGATCTATTAATTAGATCATCTTCAGGGCATAATAGATCGAAACACTGCAGCGTCGGCCAATAAACTTACCATTCAACTTATTTAAACCTGTGTTTTTTCAATTTTCTTAATATACTACACACACACACACACACACACACACACATATATATATATATATATATATATATATATATATATATATATATCGAGCAGGATGTGACACAAGGTTAATTTTTTAAATGGAGTTTAACGTTTGAATTCAGAGCTTTCCTTCTCATAGAGTGGTTGCCATACCAATTTTAAAGAGCCCAGTCTGCCCTACTATTTACATAGCTGGAGGGCGATAGTTGAATGCATGCCTTTCGCAAGGGTATTAGCGCTGTGAAATGTAAACCGCCTGGTCCAGGATTTGAACTCAGGTCAACAAGTCAATTTCCTACGACTTCTACCATTACACCATGCGCCTCCGTATATATGTCTATGCCGACCTGTCAGCTGGCGCTGTAGAATACACCGACTGCCCCTCTGCCGAGGGGTAAAATCCCCCCTAATGGGGCCACCTGTTGGTCGTGGGTGGTGACCCGTGATGATTAAGGACGGAATCCTGGTGGCTGAGCAGTCTATGACATGCAACACTCCACTTTGGCCCTTACTTATCCGCTGGTCACGTTAAGCCCTATAGCATCTATAATTATAATTGTCTCGACCGTATTGCTCTTATGGAAGACCCCAACCCTTTTTATCATATATGTGCTTGAAGGTGGTGGCTGTAGGTCTTAGTGTCCTGGGTATGACGCTAAATTGCATCTACTGGTGAAGTTCCGGAATTCTGGAACTCTGGGGAATTTAGGGTGCCCCTTTATCGCCATTACTTCCAGATCCACTCTGACCCAGAGTGGTAGTACCTGTTAGGGTCAAATCTATGGGTTAAATAGATAAGAAAATTAGTTTAAAAAATTTTTTTTTTTTTTTAAATTAAGTTTGAAAAAAATTTGAATACCCAACAAGAATGAATAAAACAAAATGTCTGCAGTATAAAATAATCAACAAGAGTTGACATGCCGTAAAATCCAACTAATCAATCAATCATATATATATATGTGTGATGGAGGCGCGTGGCATAATGGTTAGAGTCGTAGGAAATGGACTCGTCGACCCGAGTTCAAATTCTAGACAAAACTGTTTGCATTTCACATCGTACTAATACTTGGGAAAGGCATGAATCCAACTATACTCCCTCCGTCTATGGGTAAATAGTAGGGCAGACTGAGCTCTTAAACCTGGGTAAGGCAACCTGTCTAGCAGAAGGAAAACTCTTAATTAAAACCTGTTAAACTCCACTTAAGAAATTAACCTTGTGTCGGATCCTGCTTGTGCAGAGGGGTTGGTAAATATATATATATATATATATATATGTGTGTGTGTGTGTGTGTGTGTGTGTGTGTGTGTGTGTTCACATCTAAAACAATTATATAATAAAGATGCAACAAGAACCATGTGTTTTTACTACGGACCATTTATTCATTGTTTGTTTTTTGTTTGTTTTTTGTTTTTTTTAATAAATTTCAAGTGAAACAAAGTTCTTAATGTCTCTTTTGTATGTTCGTTATGTTTTCTTCTGTTCAGGTGTATTTGATTTCTTTGTTTAATGGCATATCAACCTTTGTGGTTTATTTAATGCCAAAGTAATCCTTGTAGAAGAATAGTAGTTATACTATTTAACCATGGCTGAGTTCATATCCTGTGGTTCGACTACAGACCGTTTATTCCTTAATGTCTCTTTTCTATGTTCGTCATCTTTTTCTGTTTAGGCGTACGGTCAGAAATAATAATAATAATAATAATAATAATAATAATAATAATAATAATAATAATAATGGAAGAGGTCTCGCCAACATTGAGAACTGCGTAGATGCCTCAATCCAAGGACTCGAAGAATACACAAAAAGAGCAAAGAAAGATTAATTAATGGTAGCCAATAATAGCAGTTGCATATATATGGACAAGCAGAAAAACAACAAACAAAAATGGGAAGAAAAACAGTTTTATGGATACTTCAAGCGACAAATTAGGGAAATTGCACATGATAAGACATGAATATGGTTAAGAAGAGGAAACCTCAAGAGAGAAACTGAGTCGCTCATAATTGCAGCTCGAAACAATGTCAAAAGAACAAATTATATCAAAGCAAGAATAGATAAGACACAACAGAACAGCAAATGTAGGGTGTGTGCGTGTGTCAGAGATGAGACGATCAACCACGTATTAAACAAATGCAGCAACTAGCACAACGAGAATACAGGGCTAGGCACGACTGGGTTTTAAAGGTGATCCATAGGGAATTGTGCAAAAAACTAAATTCGACCATACAACAAAATGGTAAATCTGTTCTTGAGAATTAAAATACATAAAATTCTCTGGAACTTTGAGATAAAGACGGATCACCGTATCCCAGCCAGAAGACTAGGCCTAGTATTATCAAGAAAAAAGAGAACTTGTCAATTGGCAGATTTTGCATTTCCAGCAGATCACAGGGTGAAGATGAAAGAAAACAAAAATATAGACAAATACCAAGACCTTGTTAGAGAATTGAAAAAAAAAACTGTCGAATATGAGGGTGAAAGTGATACCAGTTGTAGTTGGCGCACTTGGAACGGTCCCCAAAAGAGAGACTAGAGGAACCGGAAATCATAGGAAGAATTGAGACCACCCAGACAACAGCATTGTTGAAATCAGCTAGAATACTCAGAAGAGTCATGGAAACCTGAGGAGACTTGTTGTCACTCAGACTCCAGTAAAAGACCATCAGCTTACGCTGATGTGAAAAACTCGCAAGGATGAAATAATAATAATGAGACGCATAAAACTTTCTGGGATTTTAAGATACAGACGGATCACGTAATCTTGGTTAGGATACCAGACTTAGTGTTAATTAACAAGAAAAAGAGAACTTATTATCTCGTGGATTTTGCTGTCCTGGCAGATCACAGAGTGAAAATAAAAGAAATCGAAAAGATAGACAAATACTTGGACCTTGCCAGAGAACTGGAAAGAACATAGAACATGAAGGTAAAAGTCGTACTGATTGTAATTGTTGCCCTTGGAACGATCTCCAAAGTTTTCGAAAAGAGTACGGGTAAAAGAGTACGGGTAAACTGAAATCAGAAGAAGAATCGAGACCATCCAAATAACAGCATTGTTAAAATCAGCTACAATACTCAGAAGAGTCCTGGAAACCTGAGGAGACGTGCTTTTCCTCAACATAGGCTGGTATGAAAAACCCTCGTGGAGTGAAATAGTAATCAAATTGAACTGGTAGCCTATTCATTTTGTAATGTAGTGTAAAAAAATTGAATTCAAAAGTTAACCTGTAATTCATGGAGTCATGGAAAATAGCAATAAATTTGACAGGCAGACGCTGACCGCTGACTGAGCTGGGCCTGATGTTCTCATTGTTTGAGAGTTTCACGCGATAGCAAGAGTCTGCGGGGTTTTTTGAAAGTTAGTGAGTTGAGTTGAGACGACTGGCGTGGCCAGACGCGGAATATGGCGTCCGCTGAGTTCTTCTCCGCACGCCTAAGAGTTTAGATCTAATTAATAATAATAATCACCCAAATTAAGTATTTAACATACTCATCACTTCTTAACTTCGGTGATCTAGTAGGAACCGCTGCTTTCAGCGTGATTTGACCGTAATCAACCAAGATGAGGACAATAGTTCGTATAACCCAGTGTATAATAACTGTGATTTGTTATCGCAAATATTCAGACAAAAACTATCGGTGCAATATTTAATGAGGTGGGGGGGGATTAATTTTTGTGTGTGATGAATCTACATTTTCTTTGGTAATTATCGTAGATCATTAAAAGTAAAAATAAAAAAAGCAAGCGTCAGTTAATGGAACTGTGATTATTGTTGGTTACGGCATGTCAAACCTTGTTGGGTTATTTTATGCCGAAGACATTTTATTTCATTTATTCTTGGTGGGCATTCAACATTTTTTAAAGCTTAATTTTTTAAACTCATTTTTTCTATTTAACCCATAGATGGGTCCCATAGATGGGTATTACCACTACGGGTCTAAGTAGACCAGGCACCGTATTTCGACGTATCACGTCTATTCAGTGTGGTTAGACATTTGCAGGCTACCTCCTGCCGGGATGGACACCCGATGGATTTAGCATCAGTCAGGATCTTTACTGCTCGACTATCATCAGCACCTACAGACTGCGAAGAGAATATTAACTGATAAATACATACATATGTGTATACGTAAATGCCGCCAGAGTGTGCTCCATTATAGGAGAGCGTTGCCTTTTTAACCTTAGTCGGTGGTCGTCCGTGAAAATCCCCTTCAAATTGCTCTACCCCCCCCCCATATATTTGTTGTGTGTGTGTGTGTGTGTGTGTGTGTGTGTGTGTTGTGTGGCGATATTTAGTTAATGCATACAGTCTATTTATTGTTGCCTGTATATGTACATGCATATAGAAATCATTACAATATGTGTGTGTGTGTGTGTGTGTGTGTGTGTGTGTGTAGCGATATTTGGCTAATAAATACACTCTATTTATTCGTGTGTATAGTTATACATAAAATATTACTATATATATACATATCTGTGTGTATGCCGATATATGGCTAATGTATACACTCTATTTATTGTCGTTTGGAATATGCGCACGCGCATGCGACGTATCACTTGGTGCAGCTTGTTGTGCGTGGACGAATGGCTATATTCAAATTAAGATGGCATCTGTCATGTTAGAAAGCAAATTATGCCCTGTTTGTGCAATGTAAAGGTTGTGGAAAATTGGTCTTTTTACAGTTTGTGGCAAAGCATCTGTTGGATAATTGCGCTTGTTCTGCTATCGATTCGTTGGCTGCAGTTTTGAGCAGCTGATAAAAGTCTTTGCCTGTTTGCTTCTTCTTTTGTGCCGCTCGCGAATTGCTAACGAATATCACCTTCTTTTAAACGGCGCAAACTCTTTAAAATATCTCAAACATATCTCGCTGCTGCTGCTGCTGATGCGCCTGCTGATGTTCTAGCTATTATATGACGTAAAGCGGAGACAAGGAACGAGGTTCAATAAAGTTAGAAAGTCTATGATTTCGTCATTATTTTCCGAAAAACATTTTAGGCACATTTGAATCAGCGCCAATGCAAGTGTTTAGGTGCCCATGTTAAGAATTGTGTGAAGTCGTCGGCCATTTCTGTTAGAAAAGTGAATCCAATATATGGGGAGAAGGAAGAGTAGTAGAGAAGGAGGAGGAGTGAAGGAGAAGCTCTCAAAGTAATTTGACTAATCTATATGTTAATACTCATGTTCCTTAAAATTACGACCGTTATCATCTTGTAACAACCTCTCGTTAGAAATGAGACCGTCCAAGAAGAAATGCAAAAATGTAAATCCTGATTAGCTGGTTTTGCTTATCCACCGAATTCTTATTTCTTGTCAACACCTCAGCTAAATAATGAACCATTCCGATTTTATTATAAAGAGAGAAAGGGAAGAAAAAGGATATACTACACAGAAAAAATATAAGAAAGAAAGAAAGAAAGAAAGAAAGAAAGAAGGCGAAAGATACAGAGAGGAGGTGAGCGCACAGGGATGATAACGCTAATCTGTTTCAATCGAATATAATGAAAAGATGAAAAGGTGGAAAGAAATAAAAAAGAATGAGAGTTTAATCAAGATTATTATACTTTTTACATATTAAACTATCTTGCAATAGCTCTTAAGTAAACATATCAAAACGTTGTAATAAAGTATCATACTGTGTTTTATCTACGGGTCCTGCTAGTATTTAATAGATACGCATGCAACAATAAAAGGACATAATATATATACTCAACAAGTAAACACTATATAATGTTCCCCAAGCAAATAAATTGTAAGAAGAGACACAAAAATGGTGAGAAAAGACTTACTGTGTATTCTATGGTTTTCATGGTGAGGTGCTATAAAAATGCTTTGCAAAAGTTAGGGACGAATTGTCTCTATTCTGTTCTACGAACAGAAATGACAAACATGCCCTTTTCACTTCACAAGCGAGGATTGAAAAGGATAGGTCTGAACCGTCCCAAAAACAGGGACAAGAGAAAAAGTTTTAAGGGGCAGAATTATCATGTGACCAACTGACACTTGACATAGGAAGCCACGCCCACAACCCAAAGGAAGACAATTATTTTTATCTCCCTACACTGGCAATGAATCAGATAATCACTTAAGGTAACCTATAGATAGTAATTAAGGTGGGTGGGACCCGGTTAGCTCAGTCGGAAGAGCGTTCGGCTAGAAACCACAAGGTTCCAAGTTCGATACCGACCCTCGCCAAATCGGCGTATGAGTAACACAGGGATCTGTGCGGTAAAGTATGGAGCTGATGGCAGGTGTGGTGCTCCACCTCAGGCGGAAGAACAGTCTCCTTGGTCTAGCTCTAGGGAAAAGGGGATAGATTCCCTCGCTGATTGGCTGATACCAACTTTAGGCCACCCCGGCGACTTTACTTACTTAATTAAGGTGATAAAAGTGAGTATTTCTCGCCCACCGGAATGGCTGGTGAGATATGCCACAAGAAACTTCTTTGTTCTGAGTTTTCATAATCTGATATTGGTTCAAAACGATTCATAAATACTGAAATGTCTTTGAATGATTAACGATATGTCCTAAACCAGTGGTTTTCAACCGGGAGCCATATAATATTTTTTGGTCCAAGTAAGCAAAAAATATTCAATTATAAAAATACAATAGGATTTTTAAGCATCGAATGGCTATGGTGATCCACCAGAATAGAATATGAATAAGAAAGGTCCATAGGTAAAAAAAAAAAAAAAAAAAAAAAAAAAAAAGTTTGAAAACCACTGTCCTAAACAGCCCACCATTTTTAATGTTTGTTTTTTTTTTTTGTTTTTTGTTGTTTTTTTTTTCAATCTGTACTTAAAAGATTCTTGTTAATATGTCTACATTTGCTTATCAATTCAAATCTCCTATACAACAGATAATCATGTCCGAAGAAAGCATTCATTTTAAAAGTTTCCTCCAAACACAAGCAACAATTTCTCGATCCTGTCCCACATACTCTTGTCTTTTTTATCAACTTCTAGTCGAGAAATTGTAGATTGTGTTTAGATGGAAAATTTAAAATTCATCATTATCTATTTATAGATAGTAATTAATTGTCATAATCTGATAGTAGTTCAAGACGATTTGTAAACAATGAAATTGGTGTGATTGACGAGATTTCTTGTGAGAATTTTCTTCTTTCTGGAGGTAAATTCCAAGACTTTTCGAAAATACCGATGAAGGCAATAAAGTAAAAATAAAAGTAAGCAAAGTCTGTGGAATGGCCTATTGTCGGTAACAGCTAAACAGCGAGAGAGTCTGTCCCATTTTCACTCGCGCTAGACCAGGAAGATTTTTTGAGGTGGAGCGCTACAACTACCGTCAGCTTTATCACACAGACCATATTACCTAAGCTGTGCTACTCATGTGCTGAGTTGGCGAGGACTGGTATCGAGCCCAGAACCTTGCGATTCCTTAATGAATGCTCTACCGACTGAGCTAAACTGGCCCTAGCAATGGTTGTCCTGAATAAGCTGATATGGAATAAGAAATATTCCAACCTCAAGGGATTATACGTTGTGGATGCTAATGTGTTGTAAGGGATGATATTTCCCCTACAAAAAAGTTGGACTCGTCCAACGAAACATAAATAATACGGACTACATGTGGGTATTGGTCGAATAGTAGCTATACTTGCTACAGAGATGTTAATTACTGTTGTTAAAGAGCTGCGCGTTGGATCTTATTTATATATTTTGTACCAAAGGGTAATAAACCTACGTTAACCTTTCTTCCGGATTTCAATGTTGTCTTTTGATAAATCAACCACAACATAATGAAAAACGAACGAGGTAATAGCTTAACTTGAAGTTTCTTTTATATATATATATATATATATATATATATATATATAACACAACTGTGGTCAATATGGGTACAGTTTTTTTAAATACCGTGTTTCCCCGAAAATAAGACCTACCTGCTAAATACGACCTTGCGTGATTTTTCAGAAGGATTTTATTATAAACCCTCCTTAAGATACATTTGAAGCTGATATGGATTGGAAAATATTCCAGCTTCATGGGATTAAACGTTGTAGATACTAATGAAAAACGAACGAGGTAATAGCTTAACTTGAAGTTTTATTTAAATATAACACAACTGCGGTCAATATGGGTGGAGCTTTTTCTTTTTAAAGAAAAAAGGTGGTTGACCTGGCGGGTGACAACTATGTTTGATTTCACCACACAACATGTGAGCGGATTTAAAGTGACTTTTTCAATAATTAGGAATAGAACAAATCTTGACCGAGTGGTGAGAATTGTTACTGCTATTGCTGCTTATTTATCATCGATTTTTTTTTCTATTATTTTTTTTTATATATAAAATATCGCTCTAACCAAGAAATCAAAAACCATTATACATTGTCAACGCTATGTCTCCTGTGCCACTCTTTACTCTTTGAGAGATTTCCAAATACGCTGAGAATTCTTGTCAGCAACTCTTTACGAGAAGTAAAATCAATATGTAACTGCCAATGGTCTTTCTTAGCCAAATCCTTAAATACGAATAATGGATCCGAAATCTTCATAATCAATTGAAACGATTGATCGGGCTGCTGCTGATAAAAACTCATCATACATAAAAGAAAGTTCACAGTAAGATTGTTAGCACGTATAGATACACAGAGAAAGACACACTCACGTAGTCATACACATGCACACATAAACACACACACACACAAACACAAACACACACATACAGAAACACACGCATGCATACACACCCATTCACAAACACTCACACGAACACACATACACATACAAATATACAAACACACAAATACAAAAACAAATACACACACACACACACATAAACTCATTCACACACAGACACAAACACACAAATAAACACGCGCTTGCTCTCACACACACGCGCGCGCACGCACGCACACAAATACACAAATACAAATACACATAAACAAACATACACACAAACTCACAGACGCATACACACACGCATGCACATGCAAACACACACACGCATATATAAACACATACACACACAAACTCCTTCACCCACACACAAACAAATACACAAAACAAGCATACACACACACATACACACACACACACACACACAAGCATACAAATACAAAAACACAAATACACATAAACAAGCACACATACTCACACATACACGCACACACAAATACAAAAACTCACACACTACCTGACCCCCCACCTCTTAGTCAAGGATAAGAAATAATTTGCCAATAATGATCTTTAGTTTCCGAATCGTAAACCGTGAAATTTATTAATTCAAAGAATTTACAGAGTAAATAGAATACAAACAGAAACATGTCGACTTAAAAAGAAATTCCCTTATTCAAGATAATAATCAATTGAAATTGTCATTAAGATTCTATGAAAGAGGATTATCATTCAAATCTATTTGAAATAAAGAAAGAAAGAAAGAAAGAAAGAAGGAAAGAAAGAAGGAAAGAAAGAAGGAAGGAAAGAAAGAAGCATTTAAGCATTAATTATTCCCAAGATGACTTATTGATTTGGTCCAAGTGTTTTAAACAGTTCATGACAAACCAACTTGGACAGTTTTATCATTGTCTCAGCAAACGTAATTGAGCGTGAGAAAAATCTGTATTCTTATACCTCACTTCCTCTGGAGTTGTTCACAGGTTGGTTGGTTGGTTGGATTTTACGATATGTTAACCCTTGTTGGGTTATTTTATGCGGGTGACGTTTTGTTTTGTTCATTCTTTATGGATACTCAATTTCTTTTTAAACTATTTTTTTTTTCAAGCACATTTTTCTATTTAACCTAACCGGTACTACCTCTCCGGATCAGAGTGGACCTAGGAGTAATAGTGATGAAGGGATACTCCTCACTCCCCCAGAGCTCCAGAGTTGGAACTTTACCACTAGATGCAGTTTAACGTCATACCCAGGTCACTAAGACACGCAGTCACCGCCTTCTAGCAAATATATGATAAAAAGGGCTGAGGCTTGCCATAAGGACAATAGGGTTGGGACAATTATATAGGTGCTAGGGCTTGATGTGACCGGCCGATTGATCGGAGGGGTCTCTCCGACTGACCGTCTAGCCTAAGTAAGGGCCAAAGCGGAGAGTTGCATGCCATGTACAGCGTACTGACATCCCACCATTTCTATTGAACACAATGAACATTATAGTGAGGAACCACGCAAAAACTGAAGCTTATGCATGCTAAAACTTGCGTGTATCCCTTCGACATTCCTCTTTTTATGCGTCTCAGGCACTGGGCAATAAACCCACTCCTATCCCTTTTAGACAAGGGGACAGGTGTTGCCTGGGAGATGCCCACTGGGATCACGCTAGTATTACGTATCTTACCGGTCTAATGTCCGAAGCCATTGGAACCAAGGCCGGGTAAGTAAGTATGTACTGAGATTCCACCATGTCAGTCGAACACAAGGATCATTATAGTGGGGAACCACGCACAAACCGAAGCTCATGCATTGCTAGCGTTTAAAAACTGTGTGAATGCCGTCGGCATTCCTTTTTTGAGGCGCCTCAGACACTGGGTAATAAATCCAGACCTGAACCTTTAAATCCAGGAGGCATGTGTTGCTTGGGGGGATGCTAAGGTGCTTAAGGCACTGGTCAATAAACCCAGTCCTACCCATTTTAGACAAGGGGACAGGTGTTGCCTGGAAGAATGGTCCCTTGGGATCACGCTAATATTGCATATCTTACCGAGTAAGTATACGTGAGTATATACAGTAAATATCAAATACTAATTAGATACTTTTACTTCTTTCTTTAAAAAAAATGTTTAAAGCGAGGGGAGAGTTCGAACTCCAGTTTCGCTATTACATTCACTTTCGGGCTAATCCCCGTGATAAAGATACGAACCCTCTCCTCCCCCACCTATGGGTTAAATAGTGCCACTACGACCATGGCCTTGGCAATAAATAACCGATGAAGGTGGATATGCCATTAAACAAAGAAATCAAACCGGGATTGACACGTAAACCCCAAGCCCGACTGACTGTTTCAAATCCTACGAAATCTTTTAGGTTGGTTTCATTGGTTATCAACACTTGTTGGGTTATTTAATGCTGAAGTCAGTATTTTTACAAGCAATTATATGGTTTCAATTAACTAGTTCTATCCAATAATAATAATAATAATAATAATAATAATAATAATAATAATAATAATAATAGGCATTTGAAAACAATTTTAATTTCAAGTAACTATTCTTAATACAAATAAGTTATGCATATTTATATAGTTTCAAGTATCATTATCTAAGACTAATAATTTACACACAGTTATATGGTTGGTTTTGCAGTGTTTTTGTTTATATCGAAATTAGTTTAACAATCCAAATGTTTCAATTTCTTAAAATGTTATTAAGAAATCAGTACAAATGTAGAATAGCACGCAAGAGATAATATCATTAGAATCGCATTTTACATATTCCCAGCCGAATACTCTACCGACTGAACTAAACCGACCTTGCTATTCTGTATTAGTACAAAGAAATCTTAATAAAAATTCCTTTTTCACTTTGAAAAACAAGTTTAATTGATACTCACGCAACGGTCCGAGTTTTCCCGCCCAATTTCCACACTATTTCCATGAATGTAGGATGATATTTCCCATCAGCATGTTCAACTAATTGATTAAATGGAAGATCAGTTTGAAGGAAAAGATGAAACGTTGTATCTGAATTATAATTCTTAATTTGTATTGACCTGAAAAATTTAAAAAATAAAAACATTAATTGAGATTACCAAAGTACATCAAATTCAAGACAGTTTTAAAAATGAATCTATATATTAGTACTCGTGTTCCTTATTTGTACGACCATTATCATCCTGAAAAAGGAGACCGTCTAAATCATCCAAGATGAAATGCAAAATGTAAATCTTGGTTATCTGGTGTTGCTTATCAGCCGAATTCTTATTTCTTGGTTGTCACTTAAACTAAATAATGGACCATTCCGTTTTCATTATCAAGAAAGAAAGGGAATGATACATAGAAATGAATATAATAAGAAAGAAAGAAAAAAAATGAAAGAGAGTGGAGGAAAGATAGAGAGGAGGTGAGCGTGCGAAAACGATAACATTAATCTGTTTCAATGGAACATAATGAAAAGATGAAATGAAGGAAAGAAAGAAAGAAAAAGAGTGAGAGAGATTTAAATCAAGATTATTATAGTTTTTACATATTAAACAACTTAGCAATATCTCTTAAGTAAACATATTAAACGTTGTAATAATTGAATTATCATACTGTGATATACCCACAGGTCCTGCTAGTAACTTTCAATTTTCTTTCACAATTTCAAAAGTAAATGTTCTCAAATTAAAATAAATCAACTTACTCTTGTAAAAATTTTTCCAATCCTTTCATTCGATGAGCTATGCAGCTAGGATCAAAATTATCTGCGAAATACAATTTTACCGGTAATTTGGGAGCTTTTCTGAAAAATAAGATTTGTTGTATATTCTTGTTAATACATATATAAGAATAACGGGTATTAGTTTATAACCTTATAATACGTTAGTGCATCCATAGATACACTAATACTAAACATTCGGCTGGTTGGTTGGTTGGTTGGTTGGTTGGCTGGTTGGTTGGTGGTTGGTTGGTTGTTTTTTTCAGCATGTCAATCCTTGAGTTATTTCATGGCGAAGACGTTTTGTTTTATTCGTTTTTGTTGTGTATTCAATTCTTCTTTTTTTTCAAACTCATTTCTAAACACGTTTTTAACTCATTTTTATCGATTTAACCCATAGATTATACCCTAACTGGTACTACCACTCCGAGCCACAGTGGAAAAGAGAGTAATGACAAGGAAGAGGTACTACAAACTTCCCAGAGCTCCAGAATTGGAACCTCACTAGATGGAGTTTAACGTCATACCCACGACACCAAGACCATCAGCCACAGCTCTATAGCACACATGATAAGGGTTGGGTGTTTGCTATGAGAGCAATTGGGTCAGGACAATCATATAGACTTGGCGTGACCAGCCGATTGGTCGGAACAGACCTCTCCGATCGCTCGTCTAGACAAAGTAGTGGAAATTCGTTTAGGAAATACAAATAGCTAACTCGCATGAACATTGCACATAGGATTGTTTAATATATATATATTATATATATATATATGTGTGTGTGTGTGTGTGTGTGTGTGTGTGTGTGTAACAAGAGAATAATATAATATATGCGTCACAAACAGGTTAAGTGTATATAATATTCCATGAATTAACAAAGTGTAATGAAAAGGTACCATAACATGGTTAGAAAAGATTTACTGTGTCTTTAGTGTTTTTCATAGCGAGTGTAATAAATGGTGAGAAAGATGGATACAATTGTCTCTATTCTATTCTATGAACAAAAATTAAATATGTCCTTTTCGCTCAACGAGCGAGGACTGGAAATATCTGTTCAACGAAGGGGGACCATAGACAACATTTTAAGGGTCTGAATTAACATGTGACCAAAGAATATGTGACGCGCTAATCCACACCCACAGTACAAAGGAAGACAATTACTTTTGTCTCCCTACATATGTATCTGTCTAGGAACCACAAGGTTTCTGGTTCGATACCGGCTCCCGCCAACTCAGCGTTTGAGTAGCACGGCTTAGGTAATTTGATCTGTGCGATAAATTGGGAAGTTGGTGGTAGGTGTGGCGCCCCACCTTGGCACAAACAATCTCCCTGGTCTGGCGCTAGCTAAAAAGGGATAGACTCCCTCGTTATCCGACTGATACTAACAATAAGCCACTCCGTCAAGTTTAGTTTTTTTACACGTATATGAACACAGTTGATACAAGTGAAGATTGTTTTGATCCAAAAAGAAAGAGCGAGGGGTAACAAGAATGTTTGGAAATATCTCAAATCCTAAAGGGTCCTAAAGGTTTTACATTTATCAAATTCATCATAGAATTGATAAATATTTACTGAATAAGTATATATAATGGTTTGGTATGCTGTCATTGTAAGCCATATCTCATCTACTGAAAGCAATGGAAGTGCTCGTGTATAATGGTTATTGTCGTAAGAAATGGACACGACGAGACAAACACGGAGTGGTAGTACCTGTTTGGGTCACATCTATGGGTTAAATAGATCAAATAATGACGTTAAAAATGTGTTATAAAAGAAATTAATTTTTTTTAATTAATGCCCATCAACAATGAATAAAACAAATGTCTTCAGCATAAAATAACCCAAGGATTGATATGCCTTAAAAACCAATCAACCAACCAAATGTAAGTTATATCTATGAATCAAACTAATGTTTAATATACAATTCTATTCTATGCCGCTATAAAGGCCACTGGAGTGCGTGTTTGTTTATAATTCAGTTTCTCCTCCTGTGAGCTTTTTTTTTTTACACAAGCTTCGTATTTTTTTTTTGCTCCAGATATTTTGCATGGATATTTTGTTTCAAAATATAAGTAAACTGTATAAATTTTTATTTTCAGTCTTTAAAAACCGGATAAAAAGTTTAACAAATGTTAAATCTAGCTGCTACAAATTCCAAAAAGTCGGTGTATTATATACAAGATATATTTTCTTTCTTTTTTCTTTTTTTTTTTTCTTTTTCTTTTTTTTTTTTTAATTTCGTAGCCCAAATTTAGGAATGAGTGTATATACACAAATAATAATAATAAGTTGGACAAATATTAAATTTAGCTGCTACAAATTCTAAAAAGTCAGTGTGTATTATATACAAGATATGGTATTCTTTAGTATTTTTAGGGTGGGGTCTGAATTTTGTAACCCAAATTTTGGGCTACGTGTTATACATGAATAATAAAAAGTTGAACAAATGTTAAATTTACCTGCTATAAATTCTAAAAAGTCAGTGCGTATTATATACAAAATCTGGTTTTATTTTCAGAATTTTCTTGGCCAATTCTAGTGATGCGTGATATATATGAGTACATGCTATACACGAATAATGACAGTAAGTTTATTGAGATAAAAATATTCAACTTTTGAAAAATGACTTTTTCATTTTTTTTCTGTCAGTCATTCAATATATTGTTAAATAATTGATAGGTAGACTATTAATTATGTGCAGAAGCGTAGCCTATATTTTAAAATAACGGTTAGTGGAAAACACAGAAAGATGATTGATACTTTTGTTAACCTTGACTACTGACCTACTCTTCCGGTTCGCAAGTGTGAATGTTGGAAGTTAGCTAGAGAAAATCAGTTTGTTGGCTGACAAATGGACGAGATGAACTGCCACGGCATCTCTCGTCCAAGTAGCCAAACCAGTCTTTGGCTGGACGCTGAATGGAACGGACCGAAATTGCTGGCCCCGTTCAATTCGCTAAATTCTCACACGCATGTTGTTGATCTGGGATCTTAAAAAATTAAAATATAGCTCAAAACAAAGCAAAGACTTATGTCGTTACTAAAAACAAACAAACAACACAAGTACAGAAGATCCAGCCCAGGTTAAGAAACATCTACCAGAATAAGAGAAGAGTTCAACCACCGACCAAGAGATAGACAGATCCAGCCCAAGCTAAGATGAAAGATAGTAAGATAAAAGAAACAAAAGCTAAGTACCAAGCAAAGTAGATAATCATGCCTGTGTACAACTACGGGTATACAGGTATACACCACAGAACAAGATAAGTACATGTTAATCTTAAGGTATGTTATACCACAATATGTTTGAATTACTTTGAACAGGAAATAATATAATCATAACGATACAATTTCTAAATGTCTGTGTTGTTTTACCATAGCACAGAAAAGTGGCACATTGTAGCACAATTTTTGGTAGCACGATAATCTTAAAAAGCTTTAACTTGGAGAATAAAATAATATCTACTCCAACTGAATGGCCAGATTCTGAGTAATCTTTAATTAAGCATAGATTGAATAAAAAAAAATGTCTGTTCACGGAACTTAACTTTAAGTCTATAAGCTGCAAACGTACAGAAACATTTACTGGGCCTGTCAGCACTTCTCACATAATGGTCTACTAGCGATGATACCTTAATAATAATTAACCTGCAAATGAATAAACAGCAAACATATTTTACCTGTATGCACCCTATCCTGTCAGACATAATTGTCTACTGGTGACAGTACCATAGTAATAATTAAACTGCAAATGACTGAACTGCAAAATATTTTTGACCAATCTGCACTCTACTCTGTCAGACATAATGGTCTATGAGTGACAATACCTTGATAATAATTGATAATTTTTATTAAGCTTAGATATAACCAGCAAATAATCATGATATAAATTCTATAAATAAGAAGTTACTTTACATAGAACTTAATGGCTGCCAAAGGTGGCGTTGACGTAAACTGAATAAATATCATGCTTACATATATGGGTAATCACTCAGAAGACGCTTTCGTAACCAATCAAATTCTCTATATCGGCGACGAACTTTAGAATTGGATAACGCAAAGCATGAATTCTGTGTCTGCAAAAAATAAAAAGATAAAATTCAAATTTTAATAACAATCTCATCTGAAATTATCAAAGAGATAGAATTTATTATTATTATTATTATTATTATTATTATTATTATTATTATTATTATTATTATTAAAATCATATTTATTAGCGTTTAGTTTATTTAATGCGTATTTGAAAATAGTTCTGTTGTTTTTCATTCAGGAATTAGTGTTCAAGATTATTTACAAAAATTGATTTTTTAAGGCTTGCCGTATTGTATAATATTCCATATATATATATATATATATATATATATATATATATATATATATGTGTGTGTGTGTGTGTGTGTGTGAACAGAACAGACTAAGATAGATAGATAGATATGAATAGACTAAGATAGATAGATAGATAGATAGATAGATATGAATAGACTGAGATAGATAGATATGAATAAACTGAGATAGATAGATAAGAATATACTGAGATAGATAGATATGAACAGACTGATTATATATATATATATATATATATATATATATATATAGATATATAGATAGATAGATAGATAGATAGATAGATAGATAGAATTTATTCTAGATAATTTTGTTTGTGGCATATAAATGTTATTAAAAAAGATTTAAAAACCTCTCAGTTTTACCAACCCCATTAATTCAACTCCTTCACTACCCCAAACCTCTACCCCAAGATCAACTATGTTCGGGCAGGTACACTGAATAACACCAATTACCCCATCCCTTCGCCAATATATGACCAGCACTGCTCATAACTCAACAAGAAGGACCCTAACATCTCCACACAAGATTTTACCACGTGTCCTGAAGAAGATTGCAAAGACCGAAGCGTCGACATTACCTTCAAGAATAAATATTCATCTTATGGAGAACTTCGTGTTTTTCTATATTCTAAACACACCTATGGGAACTTATCCTTTAATTCCTTTATATGCAAATCTGGAGCGGAAATTACTCTATAAAAAATGAAATAAAACTATTATGATTTAAATAGATCTATTTGTACTCCGATATGTCCACTTCAGTGAAAAGAAGAGAGTGAATAATGTAGTTATAAAATTTATCACATAAAACTGATATTTTTCCCAACACTAAATCAATATTTTTTATTGACTTTGCATTAAAAGCCTTTATAAAATTCAACTTGGTTTTAAACAAGTGAAGGAGATTTCAGAATATTCATTGTATGCATTTTAATAGATAGATAGATATGAGCTGATTGAGATAGATAGATAGACAGATAGATAAATAGATATTAACAGACTAATCTATACATATATAAAGGGCAGTTGTATATATCTTTATGTCCGAAGGAAACTTCGAAAATAAAACAATTAACGACAAAGTAAATATATATACACAGTAAATATCACCATGACTTGGTTTTTGAGCAAAAATAATAGAGATTTGATTTATATTCGTGAAGATAATTTAAAAAATCAAATTTAGATGATAACAGACTAGTAGATAAATATGAACAGAGATACATATAATTAGACTGAGATAGATAGATAGATAGATAGATAGATAGATAGATAGATTGGCATAGATAGATAGATAGATAGATAGATAATATTTCCAATCATCTCGCATCAAAATGTTACATTATGCCCATGACACGCAACACTTCATTTTAGCCCTTACTTAGTCTAGACGGGCGGTCAGAGAGCCCCCTCCGATCAATCGGCTGGTCACGTCAAGCCCTAGCACCTATATGATTTTCCAAACCCTATTGCCTTTGTGGCAAGTCCCAATCCTTTTTATCATATATGTGCCAGAAGGCGGTGGCTGAGGGTCTTAGTGTCCTGGGTATGACGTTAAACTCTATCTGATGGTGAGGTTCCAGTTCTGGAACTCTGGGTAATGTAAGAAAATAAAAATAAGAATACAACTATCCAACACTTATAGGTAGGGTGTGACACAAGGTTTCAAGTATGGGGAAATCGGACAAGGGTAGGTATTTGCTCAACCTGTATGCCACAGTCAACATGTGACACAAAATCACAAATATGGGGCATCTAGTGAAGATCGAACTTGCTATTCCGTAGTAATGGATATGCGTGACGAATTTGCTGACCATTACACCAGGATGGGACCCTTTCTATACCCGACCCATTTGCCACAGGTAGGATGTAACACATTATTAGTCCGGATGAAACTACGAAAATAGAACAATTAACGACAAAGTAAATATGTACACGCATTAAATATCATCGGTTCTTGCATTTTGTGCAAAAATTAAGAAGAATTGATTTATATTCGAAGATGTTTAAAAATTAAAATAGACATAGAAATAGCATTGAAATTCTACTTAAAAATGTCCATCATTTGTAAATCTCAAAAGTAAACAAATCAATACACTAGGATTCCCCCACTTTCTACTCGGGCGATGCTGGGTGGCCGCTTCTAGTTAAGTTAGATAAAAGTAGAAATATAAATTATACCTCCATAGCAATTTCATATGTGATGTGCTTATCCCTTACATTTTCAGAAGTTTGGGGATTCCTCACACAAATGTCAATAGGCTCCTGGGGGAACAAAAAGAAAAGAAAATGAATGACAGATAAAAAATGTTAAAAAAGATTATGCACAAAATCTATATATAAATGCATTAGGATATCCTTAGATAACCTAACACTGACAATTCGGTAAGGAAAAGACCGTCCAAGAATCGTCCAAGATGAAATGCAAAAAATATAAATCAAGATTATCAAATGTCGCTTATCCACCGAATTCTTGTTTCTTATGAGTGTCGTCACCTCAGCTAAATAATGAACTATTAAGTTTTCATTATAACGAATGAAAGGGAGAAAAAAGGACACACTGCAAAGAAAAATATAATAAGAAATAAAAAAAAAGAAATAAAGAGAGATGGGGAAAGATAGAGAGAACGAGGGAGCGATAACACTAATCTGTTTCAATCGAACATAATGAAAAGACGAAAAGAAGGCGCGGTAAAAAAAAAGTATCGAGACTGAAGCTGTATTTAACAAGACAGAAATGAACAATGAATAAAAAAATCAATTTTCTTTTTTTTTTTTTAATCCCCAGGACAGATTAAGTAACCCCAGAAACACCTAAGCCAACCCCAAGACGACTCGGAAGACCAGAGAGAGCTTAACCCAGCTAGAACACACTTATTCCAGCTAGTTTTCCATTGGTCGAAGGACCTCTTTTAATATGATAAGAAGCTAAGCCATTATATTCCTTTTGGTGTCTTCCATATCCTGAAATCATACCCTTGAGAAAAAATGTTTACCTTAGAAAACAAGAAAATGTCACAGGTTTATTTTGGTTTGGTTTCTTTGTTTAATGGCATATCAACATTCATGGGTTACTTAATGCCAAAGCCATCATAGAAGAATAGTAGTGGTACTATTTAACCCATAGCTCGGGGGATGAGGGGGTTCATACCTTTCCGAAGGGTATTATATATATTTACTAACCCCTCCACGCGAGTGCGATGTGACACCAGGCCAATTTCTTAAGCGGAGTTTAACAGGTTTGAATTAAGAGTTTTCCTTCTCTTAGACTAGTTGCCTGACCAAGATTAAAGAGACCAGTCTTCCGTACTATTTACCCATGGCTGGAGGGAGAGTAGTTGGATGCATACTTTTCCCAGGGATATTTGAAATGTGAAACGCAAACAGCCTCGTCCAGGATTTGAACTCAGGTCGACGACTCCATTTCCTACGACTCTACCCATTACACCACGTGCCTCCATAAGGGTATTATAAGTCTGAAAGTGAATATGATAGCATGACTGGAGTCCGTACCTGTTAGGGTCCTATCAATGGGTTAAATAGAAGAAAATGAGTTAACAAAGATGTGTTTGAAAATTGATTTCCGAATAAAGAATTTTCAATACCCATCAAGGATGAATAGTTCGCGTTGTGTTATTATTGCATAAGAAAAGTGTTTACAGAAATGTTAAGTATCTGGTCGGCATCCTTAGTTCCAGATGTAGTAAGTAAGTAAGCAAGTCAATAAGAATCCGGTGTTATAGTATTCTTTGTAAGTCCGACGTCCAAGATAATCCAAATAGCAATGAGCTAAGGTTAAGAATCAGACCTCTATATGTACACCAACAGCAGCAGCAGCACTGTCAGTGATTGGACAGTGGGAATCTTTCTCAGGTCACGTGGTAATCAACGAGTCTATATTTAGGAGTAGGCATCTATCACACGCCTTATATACTAAAATATTCCAACAAGAAATAAAAGCAAAGTGTTTGAGCCCCTTTGACGATTGTCTTTTACAGTGGAGAGAAATAGTAGGACTTAAGTTTTCGAGTCGACTGACAAAGCGAGTGTTATTTTATTAGTGGAAAGATTCGGCTGAAAAATACAACGGAGTTCTGTGCCTGATATAAACAGTTATAATAGAAATAGATATCTCTCTTGATTCATAAATTTTACTAACACAATACATCCACTCACCAACAAAACAAATTTTAAAAAAGAACAAAACACTTCAGAACAGAACCTAAGTTACATAAAAATGTGACATCAAACGGATGTTAACCCGACAGTAGCTCTAAACGAAATGAACAAAACAAGTGTTCCACGCATAGGCTCCGCGCATTCTTCCGGGTGAAAAACAAAATTTATAAACAAATAAAAATATTTAATTTTTTTCAACCAATCATAAATTTTGCCCCCAAAACCCTTCAAAGTGAATCTCGAGCTGATTCATAACTATAAAACAACTCACTTAAAGTCGATAAGCCAGTTGACTATCGACCGGTGTTGGCACATAACGTCGCTCCTACCAGGTCAAGATCAAAAGTGCTACCGATCTCCGACCCACACTACATCCTCGCGTCACATAGAACCAAGTCGTCAGCCTAGAACAGACTTTCAACTCCACTCGTGCTAAGTCGTCAGCCAGAATAGACCCTCAACCCCACACCTGCCCTCATTTCACCGAGCGAAGAAAGAATTATCATCTCAAGAATTCCAGCTTTTGTTCATTTTTTAAATAAACGAAATTAATCCAATTTTTCTCGTCCGTTTTTCTTTTGCTACCATACGCTTGTTTGGGATATTACAACACTTCCCCTCTCTATGCGGGCGCTTTTTGTCCATATATAAAGGGCAGTTGGTGTGTATGTATGTTCAAATGAAACTACGAAAATAAACGAATTAACAACAAAGTAAATATCATCGGTTCTTGCTTTTTGTGTAAAAATTATGAAGCTTTGATTTATATTCGAAGATATCTAAAAATTAAAATATACAAAGAAATAGCATTAATATTATACTTATGAATGACCAGTATTTGTAAATCTCAAAAGTAGACAAATCGATAGATCAGTTTTTGCCTCCCATTTTTACCCAGTCGATGCTGGATGGTGGCTTCTAGTGTGTAATAAATAAAAAAAAAGCAAGACTAGAATAAAGCTTTAGAATCTAATTTTAAAAAATGGCTAACACCAAGTTAAAAAAAAGAACTAATTCATGTGAACACAATGCAAAGCTGAGGTAGAAAATTCTCCAGCTATTATTTATCAAGTACAAACATGAATAAACAAAAATTGATAAAGGAAATCTAATGATTTACTTACCATCTCATTATGTACGTAATATCCAACTGATTATTATAAAATAAAACACTTCTTATTGAGGATTAATATCCGTAATATACTGGTGTTTTTTTGGAATGAAAATCTTATAGTCGATTCTGTATATTTCTAGTTATATATAATTTAGTTTTCATTGTGATGAAGCTTTGATAAACATAAACAACATACCAAAGGTCAAATTTCAAATCATATGACAAAATTTGATCGTGTCATTCATTCAAAAAAGATAATTATCTATATTATCACCTTTGACCTGTTTTTTCTTACATTCTTTCCATGTAAACCATTTTTTATTCAAATAGTAAATACATTATTACAACGTTAACAACAAGGAAACAATGTTCTTTCTAACTTTAAAATATCACTATCAACAGTATAAGCCTTCCGGGCATAAGTATTTAAGTTTTAATGTAATGAAATATATTAGATTAGAACGACTAATGAAATTAAATATGAGCACATACAAAAAGATTACACTTATTTTAATTATATTTTAATTGGTTTTGTTGAAATTTATTTAGTGACATACTTCCAGATTCTGACCTAAACGAACATTGAATTGAACTATGAATATTGTATTTACCTCGTACCCCACTTGTACGGGTTAGGCACAAGGCCCTATTAACGTGGGACCACCCACAAACCGAGGCTCATAGGTGACGGGTGAAAAATTGCGCTGATTCCGTCGGCATTCCCCCTCAAGAGGGCGCCTCAGGCACTGAGCAATAAACCCAGCCCTGCCCCTTTAAATCAAGGGGGCGGGTATTGTCTGGAGGGATAGACCCCTGGGATCGACGCTATTAACTTGTAAAGATCCAGGACCGAAGCCACTGGACCCCCACCCTGTTGGGCGGGTTTACATACATACATAGACTGAACTATGAACATTCACTAACCACTTGTTGTACTAACGTATTTGTATATATGTATTGTGTACATTTAGCGTTTATTAAACTCTTGTTGTGGCTTATAATATTGCCCTCGTACTCTTGTCATTTGAATTTACCGCCTAACTTTCTAACTGCTCTATGTTCCCCGTAAATTATCTCCCCTACACCGTAGGGGCCATTTAATTTACATTTAATTTCTTTAGTTTCTATATAAGATCATATATATAATTGATTTTAGTACGTTGGAGAATAAAACAATAATATGAGAAATCAATAACGCAAAGTAATTATTTATTAAACCCGGTTTTGTTAAAACCAGTTTGCAAATTAACCACGCCATATATCATGTAAACTTTTATATCTTTGTGATATATAACACCTTGGAGGATTTTAAATACACTAATAACATGGGCTGTTTTGGGGAAAATCTAACTCAAATTTTCATAGGGACGTCATTAATAAATAAGATTTATTCTATGTATTGATGACTTTGACTATTAATTCAATACTAATTGAAAATAGGCTTAACATTTTCCTTAACCTCTATTTGAAATTTATTAGGGGACACGCGCCCGTGTTTCACCGGCTAATAGTGGTCCTTTGAAGATCACGTGGGGTCACTTACAAAAGCAAGGACCCAACGCCTATCTTCGCCTTCTTCATCCAACCCACGCTGGGACAAGGTAAATGGCAGCTTGGCATCACTAAACCCACAACGGTACACGAAGCTTTTCTCCCATCCCCACACTTAAAAGCATAGAGCCTTCAACTAAGTTAGTAAAATTACTAATTTTCGGACAGGGAAAACTGAACTTGTTACCAGGAGAATTTGATTCATACAACTAAATTCCCTTAGCAGGTATATATTTCGGCAAATATCCCTATTTACCTTCTGAAAGTCCTTCTGAAATTACTTTAGAAAACTTATTGTTCAGATCTTTCGTTAAGTTTTCTACCATCCTATTTATGCTCTGGAGAGACACATCAATTTTATTACTAAACGAATTTATGGGTAGTTCCCATAAATTGAATAAAACAATCCAGTCCGACCCAAATAAATTTAAAGCATTCTGCAATAGAAATACTTTTGATGTGGGCATCTTTCCAACAAAAGAAATGTTACAATTGAACACCTCTCTCTCTCTCTCTCTCTCTCTCTCTCTCTCTCTCTCTCTCTCTCTCTCTCTCTCTCTCTCTCTCTTTGTGCAATCTTATCAGTTTTCTTCAACAAAGGTTTGATAATTTTCTCCTCACGTTTCTTCATTATTAATCGAAATATCACTTCCAGTATCGAATTGCAGTTTAATTTTCTGATTGTTAATTTTTACGTACACAAATTTACGTTTCTGTAGAATGGAAATCTTTTTCAATTCTCATCTGTCGAACTTTAGAACGAACTATTGTTGCATAATTTATGTGTCAGCATAGATTATTGGCAACACCCTGTAGGAGAATTCTGAGGGGCCAGTGTTTTCATATCAGGGAATGGAAAACTACTGGACAGTTAGAATGTCGCAAGTCACATGATATTTTATTGAGAACTCTGGCGTATGGGGGGTTATCGTTCTTTGTCTACGAGCCTCTGTTTCGAACCAACCAATCACGAGCCAGCATACTTTGGCGGCAAAGCCGAATAAGCAAACTCACCCTCTTCTGATCCAGCTTTCAAAGGGAACTGGCCTAAAAAAAGGGTTGCTCCATCTCTTCCTCAACAACCAGCATCGGAGTCGAACATCAAACAGAACGTCTATCATATCCGAATCTACAGAAGGCCGTAGCAAGGGCTCCGATAATACCCTATCTCAGGACTCAGATAAGTTATTACAAATTATAAACATTTGTGCAGACGAACTAAAGTTTGCAATCCCTATTGTTATTCTGTAATACACGTCTTTTATTCCTATTTCTAGTTGTTTGGTTATTTTTCTTTAACTCTTAACCTGTCTTCCACACTCGTGGTTAACTCCATATTAGCAAATTTGGAGTAATGTCGTTTCGTGTCTAGTTTCTTTATAATTTAGTTAGTTAATCAGTTTACAATCAGACCTCAAGTGGGACAGACGTGTCCTACTTCTGTTGTGACTCCACGCGATGAGTTAATATGGGCTAAAATAAACTTTGATCAAAGTAATACAAGTCTTGCTGACTTAAAAGATGCCCTTAAAAGAAGCACTGAGTTAGAAAAGGAAGCAGCAACAAGTTAGAATACCAGACAAAGTAGAAAGAAGCAACAAGAAGCAATGGCCGAAATAGAAAGAAAAGAAGAGAACAAGTAAGTCACGAATCTATCTGTCTGTCTCTCTGATGTCTCTATGTTGTTTCCCCCCTCTCTCTCTCTCTCTCTCTCTCTCTCTCTCTCTCTCTCTCTCTCTTACATAAGAACTCTTGTTTATATACCCGCAACATGGGTACATAAAACTATATGTACGTGTGAAATATCCTTTTCTTCGATTCAAATGTTACCATGTTTCAAATTTACCATTCTCTGACATTCTTCAGTAAATCTTTGAAGCGTTATATCCGGGTCCTGTTCCAATTTAGTAAATATTCAAGACTGGATATCTTTATCTTCGTTTGATGTAAGTCCTTGCACGAAAATTAAACATTTGAACATGTCAGCATATAGTTCCTGCAACAAGGAATCCTTTCGCAATTTCGATTTACATTTCCCGCATATTCAACAATGATGTCTAAACATTTGTAGCGAGTACGAAATAACGAGTTTCTTTCGCCAAAAATATTCACGGTTTCTTCAAAATGAATATCACCCGTTTGTCTTGGAAGTACGATATTTGCGCATTTTTTATTTTCATCTGGGCTCAGTTTTTGTTGGAGTAATCTGACTTTTTTTCGTTAGTCCAATTTTCCCATTCTCTTTTGTATAGGTCAGCATACCTTCTAGAATATGATGAAAACGTTATACCTTCTTCTGGATAATACTTAAATTCTGTTATAGAATTTGCAATTCCTTCAGCCGTGAAAAAAACTCGAATTACATTCATTCGATTTCTTCTATATCACAACTTCTAATAACGTATATAAATCTTCTCAGAGTTGCTCCTGCTGTCGTCTGATTTTTCTATTTTTATCTTTTGGGTTTCGACAAACGCTTTTGTTACCGGTAACAATTCGTCCATTTTCCAAAAACAAAATATCCTCCATGCAGTTTGAGAAAAAAAAAACAGAATATAGTTTGTTGTGATACGTATAAAAAGGAAACCGGAAGTTTACTCATCAAAGGCAAAAATAATAATGACTAAAATAGGCATTTGCGCATAGGATCAGCGCAGGTATAAAGCAAAACATAAAAATGATATTTTTGAACCAATCAGAGGCCTTCGTACCCAAACAATAAGTTTTTAAAAAAGATCGAATTTGGAGCCTAGCAAATGTTATAAATAGCTTGAATTTTTGGGTAAGAACAGAGACCGACACATTTTCTTGACAAATCCACTTTCAAACTATTTGCCAACTGATATCCGTAACCAAGCCTTTTACCTTCTCTCTCTTTAAAATCTATTTCCCTGCTGATATTGAAGAATACACTCTCTACCTCTAAAAAGACTACAAGTAACCCTTTCTTTCTCCATATTGCTGAACTTTCTTAACATGATATTTACCACGTACCCCACGTGTACGGGTTAGGCACAAGGCCCTATTAATGTGGAACTACCCACAAGCCATGACTTATGGGTGGCGGGTGCAAAAAATGCGTTGATCCCATCGGCATTCCCCCTCAAGGGAGCGCCTCAGGCACTGGGCAATAAATCCAGCCCTACCCTTTTGAATCGAGGGAGCAAGTGTTGCCTTGGGATCAACGATGCTAGCTTGTAAGGTCCAGTTTTATTACCTGAAATTTTGGCGGGAAATATATGAAAAATAAACAGTTCATCGAAAAATCATTTAAAACAATAAAAATTTACGTTATATGTAACAGATATCTGTTTATTCTTCTTTTTTTTAAATACATAAACTTGGAATTGTTCTTTATATTAAACTAGGGACTGGCAAACTGAGCCTAAAATGCGTTTTTGACAAAATGACTTTAGCCCCCCTACAGAAAATTATTTACCAAAAATCAGGAAATTATCGGATTTTAATGAAATTTTCAGTGTTTATGTATCAATGAATGATCTTTATAATGCATTATTTATTTTATTTCAAAACTTTCTCATTTTTTTCAGGTCACTTAATTTTGCCCCCCCCCCCCTTATGTTGGGGGCGTAAAATGTTTTTCAAGTTGGTCATATATTGTACTAATTACACTATAAATAATGAGATAAAAGACCGAAGTTATGAATAGAAACAAAAAAAAATTTACGGTGGTTTTTCTATGAGAAAATAAGTACCGAAAATCGAAAAATAAAATGTAAAAAAATAATAAATAATTAATTTTTTGGAGATTTCTTTTTTACTCATTTCGATAATTATTTAATTGGCTATTATTTTATAAAATAAAAAATTATACATCGATGTTTTTTTAATGATGGTTATTATGCTACTACTTATCGATTTAGACAAAGTTTAACCTTAAATAATAGATTTAATTATTCTTAATTCGCTTTTAAAACTCCTAGCAGACGAAATTATTGCTAATGCCTATATTGAACGTATCAGAAAATAGTAAAAAGATAATTTTCCATTTTTTTTATTAACGATTTAAAATATCTTTAAAACAGGTATGCTCAAGTTACGAAGACTGCTGATAAAGGGGATCACTGGAAATTCTTCTAAAAATCAATCAAAATAAACTATCTGATTTTAATAAAACTTTCGGTATATGAAGTAATAAAAGAGGAACTTTTATTGTAAATAAATGTTTACTCTAAATTGAATTAGCTAATTTTTTTTTTTTTTTTCGTTAGTTTTTGTTTCGCGCATTGATCCCCCGTGTAGCGAGAGAGAGAGAGAGAGAGAGAGGGAGGACTTGCCTCGTGGGGCAAAGCGGGCGCGAACCTGTCTCGCTTGCAGGATGGGTGGTAACGAAAAATATGGCTACCTTGGCACTACAATTTGAATACGTGATTTCTAAGTAGGGAGACGTGATTTCTAAATAGGGAGACGTGATTTCTAAGTAGGGAGACGTGTGGCAATAGTAAATCTGCACATATGCAAATTTCTCACAGTATATAAAACGAGAGACAACTGAGAAGGGGGCGAGATGCTTCGAAACGGTGAATGAACGTGAACTGTTAAGAGAGTGTTGTGGTACGAGAAAGTTTGTCGTCGAATTTTGCAGTGGAAGAAAGAAATTGTGACAAATCAATTTCACAACCTAGACCCCGTACAAATTTCTTCGTAATGTTTTGGTGGAAGACAATGAATTTTACATTTTTGGAAATATAACTTAATGACGAAACATATGTTTCAGAAAATCCATACTCTGACTTTTTTGGTAGCAGGACGTTTTGCAATTTGAAACTTAAATCTCGTAAATGAGAAAAAATATTTATCCTTGCTTTTTTATTTTTGATAGAATTTTTAAAAATCGTTTTTTATCGGTTCATTTTTTCAGATTTCCTAAAATAAAATATTTCCACTCATACATTTTAGGAAAAACTTATTCTAAACATAATTTCATCAACAGGTAAATAATTACCGAAAATTTCGTGAAAATTTAACAGTTGATTTTCATAGAATTTTTTTTTTTTTTTTTTTTTTTTTTTTTTAGCCGGTAGTCATAACATGTTTTTGGTTACGTTAAATTTCAATTGATTTAACGTTGCGAAAATGTAAACATTGTTTTCGTTCATAAGTTTCATTATTTCCGTAAACCGAAAATTTTTTTTAAATCATCAGGAGTTTTTAATGTTTCTTTTTTTGAATGGTCCAAAAATTTTGAAAGTAATATTAACTTTTATTCAAGTTTCATTGTGTTAAATATGGGGGTGGTGACACAGCAGATTGGAGGTCCCTAAAAAGTAGGTATGCTCAATTTCTCGCGGATTCTACTAAGGGGGGGTCACAGGAAATTCTTCTAAAATCATATAAAATAAACTAACTATCCGATTTTAATAAAACTTCCGGTATATGAAGTAATAAAAGACGAACTTTTATTGTAAATAAATGTTTACTAAATTGAAAAGGTTAATAATTTTTTTCGTTGGTTTTTGTTTCGCGCATTGATCCCCCGTACAAATATCTTTGTAATTTTTTTTCTGTATGAAAATAAATTTTACATTTTTGGAAAGATAATTCAATGACGGAACATATATAAATAAATAAATAAATCGATACTTGGCCAGGTTTGGTAATAGGGCGTCTTAAACCTTGAAACTTAAATCTCGTCGATAAGAAAAAAATATGTATCTTTTTTTCTTTTTTTTTTTTTTTTTTTTTCTAAATTGTTAGATTATTTTCTAAGGAATTTTATATTAAAAATTCCTGTTCTCTACTTTTTTAAAAAAATTTTTAGGGATTTTTTTAAATTTATAAAATGTAAAATAAATACTTTTGCTTAGTGTATAGCAAAATCGTATTTATTTAATCAAAGAAAATATTGTATAAAAAATATCTACCTAAAAATAATGACATAATATAGTACAGTCTTTATTTTTTTAAATATTGAAAATAATGTTTGAATTAAAAATTGTCGTCATTCTTATTAATGGAAGGATATAAGGGACATAATATTCTATTCTTTTTTTTGGGGGGGTGCGAGGGGAACTGTTGCTGTTGTTGTTGTGGCGGAGGCGGCTGCTGTAAATAATCCGTGACACTTGTATAATTATACTGTAGAGCTCAAACAGTGTTTGTTTGAAGAAATTTATTATTTTATTTGGAAACAAATAATTAATAAAAATAACTAAAGAATACTTCACCTTTGAGGTATGTAATGTTTTATATACTTTATTAAATGTATCGAAAAAAATCTTGCTTTTTATAATATTTATGATAGAATTTTATTGTAAATAAATTTTAACATTCTAATTTTGATTTTCCCAATTTTTTTTTTTTTTTTTTTTTCAATATTATCAAGAGTTAAATCGTGAGGCATCAAGGAAATGCTAAATTAGTAATTTGTTTTTGCTTCAGAAAAAAAAAATTCCATGTATGATCATCCATAAAAACATTAGTTGGATCTAATTGTTCACGTTTTCTGTAAGAGAAATTTGTTGTTTTTTGTTTGTTTGTTTGTTTGTTTGTTTGTTTTTTTTTTTTTTGTTTTTTGCGGGTTTTTTGTTTTTTTTGTTTTTTTTTTTTGGAACAAATACACTTGGAATTGTTCTTTATATTAAAGTTTAATATAAAGAACAATTCCAAGTTTATAAACGTAAAAGAAAACATTAAAAAGTTAATTTTCCATTTTTTGTTGACGTTTTATAGGTACCACCAGACCGTTTATGCCATCTTGAATAAAACGGAAATAGATATTTCCGAACTTTGTTTATCAAAAATCTCGTAAAAAAAAGATCGTACAGGGTTGTTACAAAGAAAAATAGTTAATTCAAAGATCAAATTATCCGATTGGGAAAAATTACATCGTTATCTTAAAAAATAAACAAACCTGCCCGTATTACATGCGAAAGGGTAATTTTCAGACCGTAATATAGACAGAAAAGTTACTAATTATTTCCTTTTACGATAACCCGTAAAAGTATGGAATGAAAATTTGAATATTTTTTCTAAGAGAAAAACTGATAAAATAATCTATTATACTTACTTTTTATTTTAATTATTGAAAAAAGTTAAATAAAATAATTTTTTTCACGCTAACACTGTCAGCCTAACAGGAACAAACTTTGGTTACTTAGAAGTGTCTCGTCTCTTTGTAAAACAAATGTCAGCAATGCTCTTCCGTACATTCTAAGAATCACACATTACTATTCAACAACAAAAATTACAAATTCTTTTAAAAATATTAATCGAGCTCGTATCGGACCAATGTTTAGTGCACCTGAATTATAAAATTCATATTTTTAAATATCCGTGAAAAATTCGATTTTTTGACGCAGGAAAAAAAAAATTTAATTTATTTCACGCAGAAAATAAAAATATTTAATCACACAAAAGATTGAAAATCTCTTAAAAATTAATTTCTTAAAAAAAATTTTTTTTTGTTGACATTTTAATAGAATATAGTACATACCAATTATAAAAGCAAAAAAAAGTTTTCAAATATTAATATTATGACATTTTTTTTTCACTTTTTATTTCCGATTTCATTAATTATTCCTCAAAAAACTAGACGTCGTACATTCATACAATTTCATTGATATAGTTATTCAGACTCTTATCTTTATAGAAAAAAAGAAAAAAAAATTTTCTGACGCGTCATTTTTTTTTTTACGAGGTCTATCCCCCCGATAGACCTCGTAAAAAATATTTCCCCTAATATATTTTAGAAAAAAACTATTTCAGATGTATTTACATCCAATGGTAAACATTTATGGAAATTTTCGTGAAAATCAGATAATTAATTGATTTTTCATAGAATTTTTAAAAAATCCTCTTATCGTAACTTGTTTTTAGCTACGTTAAATTTCAGTTGATTTAACAGTGCAAAAATGAAAACATTGTTTTTCAATCATAATTTTCATTATTTTCGTAAGCTGATAAAAAATTTAAAAAATCATCAGGAGTTTGTTTAATGTTTTTTCTTTCGAATGGAAAAAATCTTTTCAAGAAAATATTATTTTTTCTGCAAGTTTCATTGTGTTAAATGTAGGTGGGGTAAATTGCACAGGGTCAAATTGGTGGTACCTAACGTTTTAAAATATTTTTTTAAATATTCGCGGGCATTTTGAAAGTGCGTGTTTTGAGCATACCTACTAAAAAGCGAGAAAGAGCGCACGGTAAAAATTTAAGTTTGGTTGCCGTCAAGGAAAAAGATAGCGTAAATAAGGGCAGGAATCTAGGACAACGAAATGTTTATAGAACCCGATCCTCGTTGGATGGCCATATTTGCGACCTTGTGTTGCATCACATCACACCCGTAGCGAAGAGGTTGGGTCAATCCCTACTGGTTTGAAAATCTTGCTAGTAGTATTAGTATTAGTAGAAAAACTATTATCATCCTTATTATTATTTAAAAAATCATCTCGTTATTGGATATTAAATAAATTTTTGCAAACTTTGCACATAAAAAAAATTCTACGATGAGTACTTTCTCCGTATAAATTCGCGGAAAAAAAAAGTTTTTGGAACTCTCTAGTTTGTGGAGAGACGATTTCGTTTATTGTTGTGCTTATCAACGGCCAAGTGCGTCAACATGAACCGATCTATCACAGAAAAACGTTCCTCAAGGTATACATCCGAACAATTGGAAACTATTTGGTTTCGAAAAACATTTACTTTAAACAGTTGAATGTTCATTTGTTTTAATAGAAAATAACGTGCTTCTCTCTTTTTCTCTTAAGACAAAGAAGCAACAATCTTTTAAGTTCGAAACTAAAAACTTTGATGATTTTCAAAACTTTTTTTTGCAAATTAGCTTAAAAGTTAAATTGATTTTAGTTTAAATTTCTGTTATTGTTCTACGATTAATTATCCCATTTCTCAATTTTAATTTTGTATTATTATTTTTTTTTTTTTTTAATTTTAACATAGAATTCTGTAAGTGAAAATGGTTTATTGTATTGTCGACTTTTGAAGAAAAAAAAACATCCGTATTCGTGTCAAATTTTAAACACTAGTTTTGATTTATTTTTTCTCGACTTCTTTTTTATTTTATTTTATCTTATTTTATTTTTTGTATTTACAGCGACAATATGTCAAAATTTATTCAAGAACGTCTCTCACATGTTGAAAAGAGTTTTGGCGACTTATGTACCACTTTTAGTTCCTACGCAAGAAAAACTGCAAGAATAAGAGATAAAGGTTGTACCTTTTTACGTTTTTTTATTTTTTTTCTGATTTCCATGTTCATTGAAAAACTTGAAATACGTGTTTTCTTTCTTTTCCCCCTTATTTTTTTTCTCTGATAATAAATGCGAATGTCAGTGTGTCACATTTTTTCAACTTTATTCCTAGAGTCCGTAGCCCAACATATCATACAATTTTGGAATCAAACCGACACTATGCACAAATTAAGAACATCCCGGACCGAATCGTGAAATTTTGGATTCCCAAGTATTAATTACTGTGATTGTTTTCAGCGATTTTTTTTTTTTTTTTTTTTTTTTTTTCGGCGAATTTGAAAACAAGCTATTTGTACTAACCCTCGGATGGGAAAACTAAAAATATTGTCTATCCTGCAGCTTTGCAATAAGTTCCAAATATAAAAAATTATTTTTTTATAAACTCTTGTTTGAAAAATATTCAAGTTGAATAAAATTCTGTGTACTCAATGCATGAAGAGGAGGAGCTATTAAGGTAGTGAATGATTTAAAAATCCTTTCGTATGAAGAAGACTTAGGAACATTGACTTACCAAGTTTGCTTTATCAACGTACAAGAGGGGATATGATTGAAGTCTACAAATATACACATGGTTTTTATTCGAACTTTGACCTACTAAACATTGCTCAAAATATCAATACCAGGGGTCATAAATTAAAACTTTTTAAAAAATTTTGTAAAGCAAATGCAAAACAATTATTTTAGTAACAGAGTGGTGAATACATGGAATAAACTAGCATCATCAATAGTGAATGCCCCATCTCTAAACTCCTTTAAGGCAATGTTGGATAATCCGTGGAAAGATTATAAATATTCTGTGGAATTAAGATGAATGTTTATAAGGAACAGCTGACAGGTCTCAGACCTAATATACTAGCTGAAAGGATATTATTATTATTATTATTATTATTATGAAGTGTTATTGTTGGGCCAGATGCTTAATTAAGAGCCCCCTGCAGTAACTAGCTTAATTGCCACCAAATAGGGCAGCTTTTAAGCTAGTCATATAAGGTTATTGTGTTGCCAAAACAACTGCTTCTTTCTGCTTTGGTATTTAACTTACCCCTCTGACACAGGCAGAATGTGACACAAGGTCATTTTTTTAGGGGGAGGGACCCCACACACGAATGCACTGACAAGAGTAGTAGCAAAAAATGCTTGGTCTCTATCGACCCCCATTCCTAGGGAAGCACCTCGGACATCAGTTAATGAACCTGATCATTGCGCTTTTAGATGAGAGGGGAGGTGCTGTCTGGGGGAACGGCCCGCTGAAGCCAAGCTCTTCAGTTTATTAGCGGTACGATACCGAAACTCTCGCTTCTTGCCGCCTCAATATTTATTTTACCCCTCCACCATGGGCAGGATGTGACACAGGGTCAAATTTTTAAGTAGAGGCCCTCCCCACATACAAATGCTCCGGCAAGTGCAGTGCCAAAAAATACTTTATCTCCATCACATCCCCCGGCTTTAGAAGGTGCTTCAGGCATCAAGCAATGAAACTGCCCTTTTAGACAAGGGGGAGGTACTGCTGAGGGGGGGTCTTCCTGTCTCAAACAGCTTTCTGATTAACCTACTATATAACTTGACAAAAATGGTGATTTTTTCTTTCTTTCTTTCTTAATGGGGTTAACTAATTTCTATATTTTTGCTTTAAAAATCATTTATTAAGAAATAAAAAAATAAAAAAAAGATTCCTGATTCAGTCATATTTATTTTAGCCCTGCCGAACTTAGAATATGCCAACTGCACCTCTGCATAGGGGTAAGAACACTTGCCACACTCCACTTCGGCCCTTAATTTGGCTAGACAAATGGTCAAGAGGCCCCATCTAATCAATCAGCTGGTCATGTTATGTCATCTATATAATTGTCCCAACTGTATTCTTCAAATTGCTCTTATAGCAAACACCAAACCCGTTTTATCATTTTGTTGTGAGGAGGTGGTGGCTAAGAGTTAATCACCAGTTTATTGATTCTACCAAATTTATTAAAACACCAGAATTTAATGAAAATCATTTCTACCAAACTAAACAAAAACATTTACCTACAAAATATTTGCTTAAAAATCATATCTACAAAATAAACAAGATTTGGCATTAAATAGCCCACAACGGTTGATATGCCATTAAACAAAATAACCATATTTATTTATTCAGTATTGTTACATTCAAATTTTAAAAATTCTCAGCCCATTAAGTGAAAGAATGTTGACAAGAATTGTCAGTTTTAAAAAAGATCTCTAAAAAAACAATAATATAAATGTTTTCTTTTTTTTTTCTGTCCTCATCCCTAAAATATAAGTTAACAAAGAGAACCAAAAAGTTTCCTATGAGAGAAATATTTACAGTATTAGCAGCACCTGTGGATATACCACATTATGATAATTTAATTATTACAAACAATATTTGATATGTTTACTTATAAGTTCAATATGTAAAAAGTATAATAATCTTGATTTAACTCCCTCTCACTTTTTTCTTTATGTTCAATTGAAACAGATTAGTGTTATCGCTTCTGCACGCTCCCCCCCCTCTCTCCATCTTTCCCATACTCTCTCTCTTTCTTATCATATTTTTTCTGTGTAATTTTTTTCTTTCCTTTGTTTATTTATAATAAAAGTGGAATGTTCCATTATTTAGCTGAGATGACAACACCCATAAGAAATAAGAATTCGGCAGATAAGCAACACCAGATAATCAGGATTTATATTTTTGCATTTCATCTTGGACAATTTGGACAGTCTCATTTTTAACAATAGGGTGTTACAAGATGATAACAGTCATACAAATAAGGAACACAAGTATTAATTTACAGTATTTTCCCAGTCTTTACATTAAACTGCATCTAGTGTTGAGGTTCCAATTCTGGAGCTCTGGGGAGTGTGAAGTACTCCTTCATTGCCATTAGTCCCACGTCCATTCTGGCTCGGAGTTGGTTGGTTGGTTGGTTGGATTTTACATCATGTCAACCCTTAGATTATTTCATGTCAAAGACATTTTGGTTTTATTCTTGTTAGGTATACAAATTTTTTTAAAACACATTTTTAAAACTATTTAACTCATAGATGGCACCCTCTTCTATCAGCACTTGTCACAGATCCAACCTCTTTTAGTGCAATGAGGAGGTACTGTTTGGAAGATGGATCTCTTAGAACTAGACTTAACTTATCTCTAATCACAAATGACTAGATATTTAGCAAAAATATTAGGTTTTAGAATTGACAATATAAAATAAAAGGGATTTTTTTTAAAAATTGTTATAAAGGATTGGAAGGAATATTCATTATATTTTCCATCTTACACAATTTGATTATTAAGATATAATAGTCAACTTGTTGCAGCTATTGGAGAGAATTGGTTGGAAAAATACTATTAGTGGTCAGTTAATTATTCTCTTATACAGTCTAAGTCCATTATAGCACTGTTGATCACTCCATGTACAGGAAAAATATTTTAATAACATTTCATGGGGTTTATTTTGATTATCTGCCCCTGAACAAATATTACCACAGCAAGGCTAAAGAACCTTGTCTGCCCTACTATTTACCCATAGTTGGTTGGAGAAGAGATGGGTTCATGTTGCGCAAACACCTGTAAAATAAGGGGATATTAGCCTTCAAATTAGAACATGGGCGTGTAGGTTTCCGTTGGAAAA
The DNA here is from genome assembly GCA_023376005.1 of Doryteuthis pealeii. Taxonomy (NCBI): domain Eukaryota; kingdom Metazoa; phylum Mollusca; class Cephalopoda; order Myopsida; family Loliginidae; genus Doryteuthis; species Doryteuthis pealeii. The sequence goes on along the minus strand of CM042143.1, from coordinate 92,637,122 downwards.
ATACCAGACCATTGGCAAAGGCGGGAATCTCGCACCTCACATGATTTGACTAGTTAGGTAATCAGTTTTCAGGCAGAGCAGCTGTGCGACTGCCTGAGGCTGTTAACTCCCACATGGTGAAAATGGGCAATACAGAAATAAAGCTTTGATCAAAGAAAAACAAAGTCTTGTAGTTGATTAATTGCATGACTTTAAAAGAACTAGCCCGAAAGAAGCCCTTAGAAAAGAAGAATCTAGACGACAGAACAACCAGTCAGAGAAGATAGAAATGAAGCAAGTAAGTCACGACTCTATCTGTCTGTCTCTCTCTCTCTCTCTCTCTCTCTATCACTCTTGTTTATATACCTGCAATGGTCTATATAACATTCATACCTTTCCTAATGGCATTAGCACAAAGTGAAATACAGTTTTGTTCAGGATTTGAACTTTGGTTGCTGATTACTCTTTCAATGTAATTCTTTCAGTACGAATACTTATCAGTTCTTGTGAATGTACATGGTGATTGAAAGTAACTCCCTATTTTAAACTATTTTTGCAATTCTCTAATATATGTTCTTTAATGTATGCCAATCAAATCTGTGTTGTTGTTGGTGCTCCTCCACATTTTGCTATTGTTGTTCGTAAATGGCTGAATCACCATTTTCCTGGAAGATGGATGGGTAGACATGGTTCGCATGAGTGCTTGGTCAGAAGCCCTGATTTAACACCCTGCAACTTTTTTCTTTGTGGTTGGTTAAAGGAGCAAGTCTACTCTACAAAACCAACGACTTTGGAAGAACTTGAAGGACAAATACAAGAATTTATTTCTGCCATTCCACAAGAGTTCCTAGGAAGATCAGTTGATGCAATTCCCAAGTGGCTTGAAAGGCTGCTGGTGCCCATATAAAATTTTAAATAAAACTTCAGGTTATGTGTGTTCTTCTTATATTTATTTTGTGAAAATGATGATTCAGAAGTAAATTTTAAGATTTTTTAAAATAGGGAAGGGAGTTACTTTACAATTCACCTGTACCATTGATATGTAAACCAGCTTTAATAATGGCTGAACAGTCACATGACTTGATTATTCTTTATTTATAATCAGGTGATGAACTTTCCCAACAGATTTCCACTTATGTTAAGAATGAAGATTTAAATCCTTCATCAAAAGAACAACTGACTTTATTTGCTGAAAATTTATCAACCATTCAAGACTACAGACAGGCACAGGTAAATTTCAAAAAGGTTTTCCTTCTGTTTTTTGACTTTATGAATTTTCCAATATCTCTGTACAAATTGGAACATACTAAAATCGTTTTAATTGGTTTATCTGTTATGGAATTCACCCTAGGTCGGCTCCAACCAACAAATTCACCTGTGGTGAATTCATAGAGTGAGTAACAAGAGAATAGGAAATTCACAAGCAGTCCCCAAACCCTGCATGCCTATCCCAGTCAGGGGAAGGAGATGCCCTTGTTTGCTGCAGTTTTCCACAGCCATAATTACAAGTACACCAAAAGCCGCTGACAATGATGGAAACGCCCTTTGGATTTTTGCCAGAGCCACTTTGGCCGGGTTGTGGCCCTAATACCACTGGGTGCCAGACCTGTCTGCTTTGGGTGACCCTACCAGGAACTTGCGTTTCCAATGGCACAGGTCTTTAGCTGGTCTGGTTTGGTTTCTTTGTTTAATGGCATATCAACCACTGTGAGTTATTTAATGCCAAAGCCACCCTTGTAGAAGAACAATAGTATTATTCAACCCATAACTTGGTCTCAGTTTTAATCAAAGACTCAATGTTTTCTTATCATAATCCCTGAACATTACTACCATCTTAGGTCTTTATCAAATTGTTCAACTTTTTATTTCAGAATATTTTAATGAAATAGTTATTTTGATCTGTGGCCTTATAGTGTTACAATATACAAGAATCAACTGTTCATTTTTTTTTTTTTTTTTTTTTTTTTTTTTTTTTTTTTTGATTTAACATGAAATTCTATCAAGATAGCATATACGTGCATATATAACATAGGGCAACACAATTTTTCGTTGAGTTGGATCTGACATTTTTTTACCTCTCAATCAAAAAATGACCCGATTTTTCTATATCACATCAACTTTTGGCACTAAAAGATACCCTCAGTTTTTCTCAAAAACTTTTAAAGTACTGCATCTAACAAATTTTTGATTATTTTATGGAAATGTTTTAGAAATGTACTTCTAATGGAAAGTATAAAACATTAATCATATTGTCTCCTGACCAAATATTAAAAGGCGTCCCGGTATTATCTTTAGCTTAAAAAATTAAAGAATTTAAAATTAAGTTTTTACTTAGTATCTAATACCTATTTACAGATTGCATTTTACCTTTTGTATTCTTAAGCAGAAATCAATGACACTTATATTTATCTGTCCTGATGATGATCTGAGGTTTGCATGTACAGTATTTTAATTTGCTTCATTTTATTTTTAAAATTTTAAATGAATATTCCATAAATGTAAACAAAAGAGATCGAAAAACGTATGTAGACTTATTAAAACAATAAATTTCATCCTAAACATTGTATATATATTTTTCACTTTCAATCATTTTCAACATATTTGTAGGATTCATTTCTATTTTTCTCACCTACACATACATCCTATATATATATATATATATATATATATATATATATATATATATTCATCTTCACTGTGAAACTGTTTTCAATGGCTATAATTGTATTATTTATTTACGCAATTGTCTTTAATTAATCAATTTCTTGATTAATTCATTACAATTAACCCTGATGATCCTTTTTTGGTGAAACTTAAGTAGGTTATATATGTGTGTGTGTGTGTATAAACTATTACATTACAGATTCACATCATATATTGTCTAATAAATATTACCTATTATATCACTTATCTATTGTTTAATTTTTACCTGTTACTTTTTACCTGGAATATTTTTCTTGGTATCAAATACCTTTTACACATTGTTATTTACCTTTTTACTTTATTTATTTATCCATTCACTGTAGATGACTGGGCCATTAAGAGAAAAAAATTACAAAATTTCCCCTGATGGAATAAGTCACTTTAATATAGATATAAATTTCAAACTCTGGTAATATTAAAACAAAGATGTACAAGCATTAATCTTCGAAATAAGTGAAAATAAATTTATACTGTTTAAATTTTTCCAAATATTTTTTTGAATGAATTCTCATTATTTTAGGTTCAACGACTTGATGCTAATGTCATCAAACATTTTGCCTCTTATGGGCTAAAATGTAAAAATAAAAAGGTTAGTATTTTTCATTTCTACAAAATGACTTTGATATTTTCATTCTTTAAAATCTCAATTTTAAAAGGATAAATATTTGTTATGTGATCGTTTTTTCTTCTTTTTTTTTAAAATTTATTATTTGATAATTGTTTTCTTTAATTAACTATTTACCAATTGTTTAATTCTTTCCTATTATTATTTACTATTTACCAATTGTTTAATTCTTTTAACCTATTATTATTTACTATTTACCAATTGTTTAATTCTTTTAACTATTATTATTATTTACTATTTAATTGTTTAATTCTTTTAACCTATTATTATTTACTATTTACCAATTGTTTAATTCTTTTAACCTATTATTATTTACTATTTACCAATTGTTTAATTCTTTTAATTATTATTTACTATTTACTTGTTTAATTCTTTTAACCTATTATTATTTACTATTTACCAATTGTTTAATTCTTTTAACCTATTATTATTTACTATTTACCAATTTAATTCTTTAACCTATTATTATTTACTATTTACCAATTGTTTAATTCTTTTAACCTATTATTATTTATTTACCAATTGTTTAATTCTTTAACCTATTATTATTTACTATTTACCAATTGTTTAATTCTTTTAACCTATTATTATTTACTACTTACCAATTGTTTTAATTCTTTTAACCTATTATTATTTACTATTTACCAATTGTTTAATTCTTTTAACCTATTATTAGTTAATTATTGCTGAAAACAGCTGACTGATTTTTTTTTCTAAAAAGTCTCTTTCTTCTGACACTCTGCAGAGGATGAAAAAATCAACAAAGAAACTAAAAAATACTATAATAAAATGTGAGAGTAGATGACTATATTATGTTGTATTACATAACAGAATAAACCAAATTCACCAATATATCACGTTGTATTAGAAAACTAAAAGTAATTGTATTTATTAATTGAGAGTATTAAAATAAAAAAGTAATAATAATTTCTCATACATACCACATGAACCTCCATATCGTACAACTTTCTGGGGGCACAAATTAAGACTTTTTGCAGTTGGAAGTAGTAGACATACCAGTTGACCTAAAAAAAAAAGTTTGTGCCTCGTGTATAGTGTGACTCTCTAATATTAGGTTAAAATTTAGGTCACAGAAAGTCACTTGACACATGAGTGGGAATAAAATAAGGAAATCCAGCAGTATATAGAAAATAGGGAAAAAAAACGAATTATTCCAAAAATTTGAATTTATTCTTGATGGAGAAATCTTCCTGTGTCCCAGAATTCATGCTACGCTAGACTGGGTTACTCCCCTTTCATCACACAAATTACACTTCTCACATTCTTTTGCAAGTTATCCAAACAGTCTTCATGATTCAAGTCCTGATGAAGCTTGCTAAAACTGAAACATTATAAAGTTGATTTCATCTTTTTGGAATACTTTGTTTTTGTATTTTTTATACATGATACACAAGTTTAAAAGGAAAATTGTTGGTTGAGTATCATTTCCTCATACGGAATAAATGTGAAAACAATTCACGACAAAATGATAACAAGGATATTCTATTGACTGAGCAAACTTAACAGAAGAGAATACCAGCCCTGTTGGCTGGGGCTTTAGAATACACCGACTACACCTCTGTAAGCCCCCTCACGGCCCATAATGCTTAAGAACAAAATTCTGGTGGCTGAGCAACCCATGACTTGCAACACTCCACTTTGGTCCTTACTTAGGATATACAGCAGTCAGAGAGGCCCCCCTCTGATCAATCAGCTGGTCACGTCAAGCCTTAGCACGTTTATGATCTTTCCAACACTATTGCCCTTATGGCAAGTGCCAACCCTTTTTATCATGTGTGCTAGAAGGCAATGGCTGAGGGTCTTCATGTCCTGGGAATGATGTTTAACTCTATCTGATGGTAAGGTTCCAGTTCTGGGGGTCTTGGGAGTGTGGAGCATCCCTTCATCAAACTTTGCTCCCGGGTCCACTCTGAACCTGAGTGGTAGTACCTTCTAGGGTCCCATCTATGGGTTTAATAGAAAATTTGTTAAAAAAAAAAAATTGAGTTTAAAAAATTCTTCCAAACTATCATTATGAATCTTTCAAAACTTGGCCAGCATTAAATAACTCACCGAGGTTGATATGCAATTAAATAAAACAAACAAACAAACAGAAGAGAATATAAACATCACAGGATATATAAGGAAGAGCTTATTCATAGTTGTATGAGCAAAATGTCCTAATTGGAAAATAACCTTTTAGTAGAGAAAGTCTTGAGTGCTTGTTATGTAGCTGGTAGAAGAGAAAAGACTTACATGTTAAGCTATGTGTGCTATGTGACATGAAGATGCTGGGGATGTAACACCCCCCCCCCTCAGTCCGTAGACAAGAAAAGCAACTGGTGCATGTTATTTCTCTCAAGACTAGAAGGTAAAAGAGGGTTTTGACTTTGCTGCTTTTGGTTTTATGATGTTGCTTGCTATGCCACCTAGTGCCTACCAGCAGGCACAGGAGCTAATTAATCTCTTTCTTCTATGCAAACTGTTGACTCGATTATTGGTCAACACCTTGTTGATTTTTCAATTGACATTTTTCCTCAGATGAGAGCACCTTCCCTGATGTAATGATTAGCAAGCTAAACTAGCAAACCATTACTAGTGAGGTTAAGTCTCATTGGATTCCGCATACATCCGGCCTTGTGTCACAACTAAGCAAAGCTTAATAAATAATTTGGGCACCTCACATGGTGTAATGGTTAGTAAATATTTACTGACATCCCACTATGACAGTCAAACACAAAGATCATTATAAGTAGGGGATCACACACAAACCGAGGCTCATGCATGGCTATTGTATCAAAACTACACGTATCCCTGCGGCATTCCTCTTTTGAGGTGCTTCAGGCACTGGGCAATATATCCAGCTCTGCCCCTTTAAATCAAGGGGGCAGGTGTTGCCTGGGGAGATAGCCCCCTAGGATCACACCAATATTAGATATCTTACTGGTCCAATGATCAAAACTACTGGACTCAAAGGTCAGGTAAGTCTATAATATTTACCCTACGGGTAGGATTTGACACAAGGTCACAAGTATGGGGCATCCAGCAAGGGTTGAACTTGCTTTTTAATAGTAATGGACCTCTCCATTACACCACAATGGGACGCCTTGGTGTAATGGTTAGTAAGCTAGATTAGTAGACCATTGTTAGAGAATTTGATTCTTACTGGGTGCCCCATTCTTCTGGCCTTGTGCCACAAGTAAGCCAAATAACTATATCCTTGAATGGGTGTCTGAAGAAAAAGGAAGCCTCTTTCTTCTGACATTCATTTCTTGAGAAATAAAAAAATTTATTGAAAATTTATTAAAACTAACAAGAATATGTGCCCTCCGTAAGTATTTAAGTTTTAATGTAATGAAATATATTAAATTAGAAAGACTAACGAAATCAAATAAGAATGCCTATTAAAAGATTGCACTTATTTTAATTATATTCTTATTGGTTTCTATATAAAATCATTCATAGGATTGATTTTAATATGTTGGAGAATAAAACAATAATATTAGAGATCAATTACACCAAGTAATTATTTATTAAATCCGGTTTTGTTAAAACCAGTATGCAAATTAACCACACAATATATTATGCAAACCTCTATTTCTTAGTGATACATAAGACATTGCAGGATTTTAACACACACTAGTAACATGGCCTATTTTGAGGCAAATCTAACTTAGATTTTCATATAGACATCATTAATAAGATTTATTCTATGTATTAATGATTTTGAGGGTATTATGATGTAAGTAGTGACATACTTTCGGTTACAGACAGACAGACACTGAATCTCCATTATAATGAGATTTAATTTTGAGTCTACTGTTTTCACTTATGAAATTTTATATCACAAAGAGATTATTTGTTTAACATTCTAATTTATTTTTTATATAATTATTTATTTGTTAATTTATTATTTGATAATTATTTACCTTTTGATTTATTGTTTTGTAAATATTTGCAATGTAGTTTATTATGTAATGATTGTTTATTATTTTAATTCATTTATTATTTTATAATTGTTTACTATTTTTATATCTGATAATAGTTTTTCTTTTCTATCAGATAATTGATTACCTTTTAATATTTTTTGATAACCGTTTACCTTATTTGATAATTGTTGAACGGTTAATTTATTAACATTTTTCCAAATCTTTTCTTTTCCTCTCTTCACTTTATCTTTTCTATTATAAATTTCATATTTTTTTAAAGTTTATTTTTTGTTTATTTTTTAAGGTTTTTTTCTTTCAAGTTTTTTGTTTTTAAGTAAATATTTTTTCAGTAGTAAATTCCACAATTTTTTTTAAGAAGTTCATCTTTTTTAAGTTTGTTTTTTTTTATTTTTTTTTTTTTTAAGTTTATCCTTTTTAAGTTTTTTTTTCTATATAAGTTTACTCTTTTTAAGTTCATATTTGTTTAGTTTTTTGGGTTTTTTTTTTTTTTTTTAGATATTTTAAAGTAAATTTTTAAATAAATATTTTTTCTGTAGTAAATTTCACAATTTTGTTGGGTTTTTTTTAAATAACTTTTGGGATTTTTTAAAAGAATTTTTTTTTTTTAATATGAATATTTTAAAGTGAAATTTTAAGTAAATTCTTTTTCTAGATTCACAATTTTAAACTCAACAAATTCTGTGCCTTACATCTATAGAATTATGAAACAAAATTTACAAAATCTTTTGAACTTTAAATAATTGATATGAAATTAAATGAAAATCTTAATGATTCATTTGATTTTGTTCCTTTATTACATTGACTCAGTCAGTAGAGCACATGCCTTGGAATCGCAAGGTTCCTGGTTCAAGACCAGTCCCCACCAACTCAGCATATATGTTGCACAGATTGGGTAATCTAGTCTGTGTGATAATGTGGGGAGCATTGTAGGTTTGGTGCTCCACCTCAGCAAAAACAATCTCCCTGATCTAGCACTAGCAAAAAAGGGGATAGACTCCCTCTCTGTCTGGCTGATACCGATAATAGGCTACTCCACAAGGGATTCGACTTTAAAACCAATGGATTTGCTGAAGCAAAATTAATGATTTTTCTTAAACATTTTTTTACTATTTATTTTTTATTTTTTATTCCTCTGAAGACTTCATTTTTTAATTACTTCACCCTTTGTTTTGTTTGGTTTTTTTTTTGTATTTTTTTACTTTTTTATTTTTAAATTCTAGAATGATCTTAGGGCTTCGTTTGGAGCACAACAACTTGAGGAGAAAAAAAGACAAGAGCTGAACAAACTATTGCAGAAAAATTCAAGTCAATTTCAGATTGTATCCTCCAAGGCAATGATAGAAAATGATTTTATTCTAAAGAAACTTAAAATAGATTTGCTTCTTTTTCTTCTCACAATATTTTTATTTTATTTTACTTTTACAATTTAAAAATATTTATTTATTATTTACATAAATTTGTTTAATCAATTCTTTAACATCTGAATGCAACTTTTATTAAAATAATCAAATTTGAATGTTTTAATATGCATCTTGTCAATTTCATTTAACTATTAAAAATTAAATTTTCATTTTTCATCAAATTGAAAATTAAATCTTCATTTGAATTAGTTTTAATCTAACATTGGAGTCAGATAAGCTGATTTCTTTTATATTCTTTTTTTTTTACTTGTTTTTTTTTCTTTTCTTTTTTTTTTTTTACTTGTTTTTCTATGAGTACTTTGAAATAAGCAAAGAATTAAAAATTCCTAATGTTCCTGATTGAAGAATCCCCTTATATTATTTATATTTTTTTAGACTGCTGTCCTCATCTTTGTTGTTATATACACAACATTTTGGTTGATATACCCTCTAGCCTACTTCAGGTGTTTCTTGTCAAACTCGAGAACCTTCTATTTAAACAGGAATTTTCATGCCATAATCATGATTCTTCATGGAAGATCCATGAAAGCTCCCAATTACAATATGAAAGCTCCTGAGGTCATCAAGAAATATCTGAAGAGCACATCGGCCAAAACTTTGTGTATAAAGATGAGGAAAACAGTACAAAAAATCTAGATAATACAAATTATCAAGCCTCATCTCAAAAATTCAGACAAATGAAGAATTCCTATTCGTAATTTCTGAGTAAATCATTAAATCTGCTGTTGTGTGGGATCAGATTGTTAGATTCTTATTAACATTCTATACTTTAGAACCACAAGCCTATCTCACCCTCTCCTGGGTATGATCACTAGGGTAGGTTGATTTTTCACTTTATGCTGCTTTTTACCTAATAAGTAAGCTGTAAAATTTTAAAAAATTGAAAACTATTTCCTCAAACAAAAGCAAAGTTTTCAAGAAAAATATTTTGTGTGGTAATTCTTTGTTAATTTGCAACTTTCGCCATATGGGACACGTTACAGTTCCAAAATTGACCTACCCTAATGATCATGGCCAACTTGAAAATATGGCCCCATATGTCCCCTAAGGAGGCAGATTTCTAACAGGCTGATTTGTTTTATAGTCTATTTATGTTAGTTTTGTCTGAAACAATGTTAAAAATACACAAACTGTTTATATTTTTTCTTCTTGAGAAATCTAATAAAAGATTGTAAACAAACAAAAAATAGTTATTAAAAAATTATGCAGTAATACAAAACAAATACTAATAAAAAAGCTCAAACAAACTGCCATTTGGCTAGATGAAACCCTAAGTTCTCCTTGAGAAATACTTCTCTGTAGCATCATCACTATTATTGCCTGCCATGTCCAGGGAATACATTTCACATTGAAAATGTTTGATTAATTTTTTTTATATAACCTAAAATCATAGAGAAATTGTTAGTCGTTGTTTTTTTAACTAGTATTTTTGTATTACTGCATAATTTTTTTAATAACTATTTTTTTTTGCATGTTTACAAATTTTCATTATTACATTTCTGAAGAAAAAGAAAAAACAATCGATTTGTGGATTTTTGTAAAGTTTGTTCAGACAAAACAGACATAGATTGATTATAAAATAAATCAGCCTGTTAGAAATCTGCCTGCTTAGGTGACATGTGGGCTGTATATTTATAGTGGACCGTGGTATGATGTTAAACTGCATCTAATGGTGAAGTTTCGATTTTGGAACTCTGGGGAGTATGGAGTACCCCTTCATCACCATTACTCCCAAATCCACTCTGACTCAGGGTGGTAGTACCTGTTAGGGTCCCATCTATGGGTTAAATAGAAAAAATGTTTTTAAAAATTGAGTTTGAAAAAAAAATTGAATACCATCAAGAATGAATAAAACAAAATGTCTTTGGCATAAAATAACCCAACAAGGGTTGACATGCCATAAAATCCAACCAACCAGTGTAACAAAAATATCATTAAGATTTTATTATGTAGTTGAATTCTTCATAATCTGATGAAAAGAAAAACAAGTGAAAAAGTTAATAATGTCAATGTTTCATCTAAGAAATACAGACAACTATTCATGTTTGTAAATAATTTTTTGTTATACAATAGTACCTTGACTTATAAGTGCCCCAGCTTATGAGTTTTCCAAGTTATGAGCTGTCACTCTGTTGATTTTTTTTTTTTTGCTTTGTGTTGAGAGCTAAAATTTGAGGTACATTTGAGCTTCAGATATTTATATAAATAAGTTCACTAAAAACATTTAAATTTCCAAATTTATTGCTCCAAAGAAAAATATTATTTATTAAAAAGTTAAACATTAAAACATATTACAGCACATAATTCTTTACATTCTATTTTATTATGAATAAAATCATAATAAAATAGAATGTAATGAATTATGTGCTGTAATATGTTTCAATGTTTTTGTTTTTTTTTATAAATGATATATTTTTCTTTGTAGCAATATATTTGGAAATTTAAATGTTTTTAATGAATAATACAGTGCTGTTTTTTCTTATTTAAAAAAACCTAACAAAAATAATTAGGACGTTTTTTGTTTTTCTTTTTGGTGGGGGGGGGGGTCTTGGGTCAAATGAATTAATGGCATTTCAGTTTATTTCAATGGGGAAAATTGATTTTATATATGAGGAAATTGAGTTATGACTGGAAGAAATTAAACTTGTAATTCAAGGTACCATTGAAAATCTTAGGTATTAAGTAAGTTTTAAGCACAACATTTATTTATTTGCAACTCTCTTTAAAAGTTATGATTTTTTGTTTGTTTTTGTTTATGTTGTGACTTTATTTCCATATTAAATTTCTTAACAGCACGTAGTCAGAGGTTCGGCCATTTTGTTTATCAACACAGCATGTTGCAGTTCTGCTTTGGCACGATATATCTGCTTCTTTATTTTCTAACTTTTAATCTGAAATTCCTGCTTTGCCAAAAAGTAAACGTATTTTGATTCAAGTATTTCATCAATATTTTTTCATCTCTATAATAATCAAGAACCTTAATTCTATATATTAACTCTAACCCTATGATATTCATTAAATTACCTCAATATACCCTTGTAGGTAAATTATATCTAAATAAACTGTCTTCTATCTATATATTACTAAAATTCTCATTATGTATGCCTAAACAATAATGACTCATTAATTGCATATGTATGTTTTTTTAACATTCTTTGTTTAAATGTAAAAATGAAATCAATTTTTTTTTTTATAATTTGATAAGCTATGGTTTTCAGATGCAAATCGCAAAACTGTGCTTAATATTTTTTTTTAATTTACAATAAAAAGAATATTCAAACATTTCCTTAAAATTTTTTTCACTTGTATCGAAGCAATACAAAATACTCATCATCGCAGCGGGATTCCAATTATCATCTAATTGGAAAACAAGGCAGCAAGCAAGCTGTAACTCAATACAGAATCTGCATTGCACAATCCAGCTTATGCAAGCTGTCTCTCATAATCCCCTCGCTAGAAAATGCTTGCGCATAAGTCTTGGCAGAGGCAACAGATATGCTCGCCTCAATAAAGGTGCTTTCTCATCCAGCTAGGTTGAATCCTGTCTGCAGCACCATGTTGAATTCAGTGAGTTAGTGCACTGTTGAATTGAACAACAACAACTAAGTATAACTTAATTTGTATATAAAGCAATTGGTATTTATAGCACCAGGAATATTCCATACTTGCATCCGGGTGATCCCATTCCTCGAGTCCTGATTGGCTGCTAGTGTGGTTACAGTGCTAAATAAATATCCACCATTCTGCATTAAGCTGGCAGCAATGTAGTTTCTGTATTGAGTTACAGCTGCCTTAATCTACCAATTCCAAGGTAATTGGAATCCCACTGCGACAATAACTATTGTATTGCTTCTACAACTAGTCATTTGTTTATTTAACAATATTCAATAGATTTTTAGTATTATTCCTAGGTAGTAATATCTCATCTACAGAATAGTCAATATACACATAGTAAAGGCATGGACTGCTATAGACAGATTATCAATCATATGGAAATCTGATCTCTGATAAGATAAAAATGAGAATTCTTCTATATTCTTATATAAACAAGATATATCGGTGCTACTGTATGGCTGCACAACACTTGAAGAAAAAGCTTGATGGTATCCACACAAAGATGCTGTGTGCTGTCTTGAACAAATCTGGAGGCAGCATCCCACAAAAAAGCAGCTGTATGGTCACTTACCTCCTATCACACAAATCATCAAAATAAGACAAACAAGACATGCTGGACAAGTAAGGACGAACTCATAAGTGACGTTCTCTTGTGGACACCTATGCATGGCCAGACCAGAGTAGGCCAACCAGCAGAAACTTACATTGATCAGCTCTGTGTGGATACTGGATGCTGTGAGGAGGGCCTGCCAGGATCGATGACCGATAGAGACGTGTGGCGAGAGAGAATTATGGAAATCTGTGCTGTCAGTATGACTTTATGATGAATGTATCAATATTTGTTGGTGAGTTTTGCATTGACAAAGGGGAAAATCAATAAGTCACACACAGTTAATGACACAGTTATTAACATATCGTTATTAACTCTTAACATCCTGTTCAGAATTTTCCAAGTCCAGGGCCCCATTCCTATAAGGATTTATTAAAAAATGGCCTTTTCATTTAAAGTTACCTGAGATATTTCCCTTAAATCAAAGACTTCTAAATATGTTTAATATTACATTTAAACAAAGGCTTTTGTTTGGGGCAGATTAGGAAATGTGATTTCTGGCCGAGTGGAATGAGACGGTATAATGTTAAGATTTAATTGTGAAATATAGTATTATATTAAAAAGATATTAAAATCATCATCATCATCATGTCACACTGACAGCACAGGTGTCCATGACAATCTCTTGCCAACAATCCTTATCAGTCATCGCCTCCGGGTGGTGCTCCACACAGCTTCCAGAATCCGTGCAGAGCTGATCGATGTAGGTTCTCACTGAACAGCCCACACAGGCATGCCCATATGCAGCTTTCCATAGGGGAACATCACTTATGAGTTCATCCTTGCTTCTCCAGTATGTCTTGTTCATCTTACTCTAAGGGTTTGTGTGATAGGGGGCAAGTGGCTGTATAGTTGCTTTCTTGTGGGGTGTTGCTTCCACAATTTTTTTAAGACCACATGTAGCATTCTTGTGCAACTCCCATCTAGCTTATTATTTAGGCACCTTGTTAGGATCCAAGTGGTGCAGCCACACAGTAGCTGATATAACTACGGCTTGGAAGAATTGTTGAAATTTGCTTAAAATAAATGCTTTTTTTTTTTTTTTTCAATCATTAAAATGATATTTTTGATATAACTTTCTGACTTTTATTTGATTTTAAAACTAAAAGTATTCTGACTGCTGAGATTTTTTTTTTCTAAAAATATGAAGTGTAATTCTATTTTGTGAATTTAGAAAATAATGAAAAATACATTAGAATTAGAATGATTGCAAAAATAAATAAAAAATCAATCTATCCAAGAAGTAAGATTTGTTATTAAATGTAAATTTTATATTTTAGAAATTTATTTCAAAATCTTATTGAGTTGAGTTTTATTTTGATTTCATCTTCAAAAGGCCAAATCTGATTTGGCTAAAGTCAGTGCAGATGCTTCCCTTGCCAGCAAAACATTAGAAAAAGAAATGGACGTTTTTGAATCTCAAAAATTGACAGACATGAAGGTAAACACTTTTTATTTGTACTAGCCATAAAATACAGCCCTCGTTGGATGTAAAAGGTAATTTTTGGCACACTTTCATAAAAAATGTAAACAGATCTTTGAAATCTTTTCTTTTTTCTTTTTTTAATAATAAACATTAAAAAATAGTTTTGCTGTCAAAATTCAAATAAATGTTTTCTTTCTAATAAAACCAAGTTTCTAACAGTTAAGTTCAAATTGATTCAGATATTTAAGATTTTTCTTCTTTTTATTTTTGTGGGTGAACGTCAAAACCATTCTGTTTTGATTATCATCTGTCATAAAATTTTGTTTTAGGATAGACAATAATCAAAACTGAATTTTTTTTTTTCACTGTATAATAAATTTAATGTAGAACTTGATGTGACTATTTCTTGTTTGTAAATAATTTTCTCGTAAAACTTAAATGTTAGATAACTTTAAATATATATTAAAATAAAACAAACTATATATAAATCAATAATACTGGACATGTATTTATTAAAACTTGTTTTAACAAACAATGTGGACCATTTAATGTTACATACTTAATTTCTGAGTATATATAATACAGGATTGTTCTTTATTCTATGTATTTATAATTTTGACTATAAATGAAATACTCATTGATAAACTTATGCAATTCCTGAAGGTATTGTGATGTAAGCAGTGACATAGTTTCAGTTACAGACAGATACCGAATCTCCATTATAATAAGATTTTAAATTTTCTACTTTCCATAAAAATCACAATGGATTGTCCTGTATTAGTAGTAACATAGAAACTGTCACAAATGACAGGATTATTTATTTATTAGCTTAAAGGCCGCCCTATTGGGCAGCAATTAAGCTAACTCCTGTAGAGGATTCTTGATTGATTTTTCCCAAATTTATTTCTAAGTTATAAAAATTGGTATCGTATGAAAAAATGTTGTAAAAAATCACCAAAGCAATCACAGTAATTTAAACTTGGGAATCCAAAATTTTAGGATTGCAAGTCTGGATTCAACCCGGAATGTTTTCAACTCTTTGTCTACCAAAATTTCCCCACGGCTATACCAAATTTTCTTGGTATTTTTTACCCGTATGATGGGATATTTCAAAGTTCACTATCTATTCACCCCAGAACTTATTCTATTCAAATAAAATCCTATTATTATTGTAATCTGAGTCCTTCTGCTCAATTATAATGAACTAACCATCAGCGGCTTACAGTAGGATCACAATGGTGGGAGAGCTGCTGTGAACAGTTTAAAGTAAGCAAAGAGTTAATTTGCTCAAGGAGTTGACTTGATTCCAAAATGGTATGATATGTTGGACTATGGCCTCTAGGAATAAAGTTGAAAAATGTTACATATTGACATTCAGGCAAGAAAGTTGGACTTGTCCAATGGAAGACTTAAAAGTAACAGACTAGATGAGATTAGTGGTAGTAATTAGTCTTGCAGAGTAGTCATTACTGTTATTAGAAAAACTGTTTGATTCTATTTATTATATCCCTTTGTACCAAAAGGTAATAAATTTTTTGTTAACTTTTTCTAGATTCAATATTGTTTATTGATAAACACAGTTACAACACTTTGATCTGTTATTGAAAGTATTTAAAATTTTTTTTGTTTTTACAGAAAGTTCTGATGAACTTTGTGCATACTGAAATGACCTTTCATTGTAAAGCATTGGAATTGTACACCCAATGCTACCAAAATCTTTCTGAAATAAATGTTGAGCAAGATCTGGAGGTGAGAAAACAAGCAATTTTCTACTGAATGTTTACAAAAAGTTGATCTACTCTCACAAGTGAGGAAGAAAGAAAAATATTGAAAATGGAAAAGTTCCTATTTCTCTGAATTTTTTTTAGATGAGACTTGATAATTTGGATTATTTGGATTATTGTCTTCATCTTTATTGTTATATACACAATGTTTTGGAGTTCCGTGAAGGCTCCTGATTACAACATGAAGGCTTCCTAGTTCGACAAGAAGGTTCCCAAGTTTAACAAGAAACACCTGAAAAAGGCCAAAGGGCACATCGAGCAAAAGTGTTGTGTACATAAAGTTGAGGAAAATAATCTAAATAATGAAAAAGTTTTTATTTTTTGAATTAAATTGTTTACTTTTTTTTTTAAATGTCACTACTGAAAAGCAAAAAAAATCCTTGATATAATATAATTACAATTTTTATTTATCTGTTTTTGTCACAATGTTTTGACCCCTACAGCCTTCCATATCTATATATTAATACTCGTGTTCCTTAATTGTACAACCGTTATCATTTGCAACACCCTCTGGTTAAAAATGAAACCATCCAAATTGTCCAATTTCAAATGCAAAGATGTAAATCCTGTTTATCTGGTGTTGCTTATCCACCAAATTCTTATTTCTCAGGAGTGTCGTAACCTCAGCTAAATAATGGACCATTCCGTTAAAGAGAGAAAGGGAAGAAAAAGGACATGCTACACAGAAAAAATATAATAAAAAAGGAAGAAAGAGATAGAGAGGAGGTGAGCATGTGGAAGCGATAATGCTAATCTGTTTCAACCGGACATAATGAAAAAATGAAAAGAAGAAAAAAAAAGAGCAAGAGAGAATTAAACGAAGATTATTATACTTTTTATATATTGAACTAGCTTGTACAATGCTAGCAGAAAATGCTAGCATCGTATAAGCAAGACAGGTCGTGCATTAGAGTTTGATCATCAAAGTCTCTTATTTAATTCAAAAACAAAAATTATAAATCACATCAAGCCCTAGCACCTATAAGATTGTCCCAACCTTATTGACCTTATAGTAGACCTCCAACCCTTTTCATCATGTATGTAAAGGGTGTGGCTGAGTGTCCTAGTCTCCTAGGTATGACGTTAAACTACATCTAATGGTGAAGTATCAGATCTGGAGCTCTGGGAAGTGTTGAATACCTCTTCATCACCATTACTCCCAAGTCCACCCTGACCTGGAGTGATAATACCTGGTAGAATCCCATCTATGGGTTAAATAGAAAAGATGTGTTAGAATTGAGTTTTAAAAAAAGAATTTTCAATACCCATCAAGAATGAATAAAACAAAACGTCTTCAGCATAAAATCCAACCAACAACAAACCAACCAACAAAAATTATAATGTTTATACTGGAAATTTACAGATTATTGTTCACTCTTATTTGTTAGGATTTTGAAATCTTTAAGAAAATTTTTCATATCAAAATTTTGGTTTATGTCATAACAATCAATGCATGATATTAATAATACAAAGGTGAGTTAATGAAAATTATTTATACCAATTTGAAAATATCAAGAACTTGAAACATAGAAACTGACTTGTTTCAGCATTAAATGACCTGAAAATGTTTGATATGCCATAAAACAAACAAACAAACAAACCAAGTTCTTGAAGTTTATTCTAGAAAACCAACGTATGTAAATATTGCAAAACTTTTGACTCCTACATAACAATTAAGGAACAACATTGAATTATTCAATAAAGTTAGAGATGTAAAATGTTTATTTTTTTCTTTTATTAGAAATTCCGAAAACATATTCAGCCACCAAAGTCTGAATCACGTTTGGAAATGATTCGTAGAGCGTCAGCGGATAATACAACTCCTGTGAAGAAAACCGTTATGAGTCCAGGGAACCAACAAATGACTTTAATGGTAAATATCAATTGACATTTCAAACTTTTATAGACAAATGGTTGCAAGAAAAATATAATGAATGAAAAAAATTGGATTTGAAAATTGTTTATTTGAATTTTTAAGATGGGGCTTGATAATTTGTATTATTTAGATTTTTTTTTTTACTGTTGTCCTCATCTTCATTGTTATATACACAGGCTCCCAAGTTAGACAAGAAACACCTGAAGAAAGCCGAAGGGCACATCGACCAAAATGTTGTGGAAACAAAGATGAGGACAACAAAAATCTAAATAATATAAAAATTGTTTATTTTCCAATAAACAGAAATCGTGTAGTTCTTGGTCCCAAGAAAGACAGCCTTTCTTCTCCCTCTAGGTAGGGGTTAGGTGGTGAGTGGGTGTGAGTCCATTCTTGGTTTAGGTGGCCTAGTTCTGTTAGGTCCAGGGAGTGGTGGAAATGTGTGGTTTCTTTGATAAACTGGCAGTCACCACTACTCTTGTTTCAGGTGCAATTATCTTCTCTTGTCTCGGGTGTGGGATAAACTGCCATTTGTGGGCAGCTTCTTTTGTTGGAGATAGAATCAGCTCCAGAAAGTTTTGGGGACAAAGTTTGTGAATGTTTGGAAAAAGGGTTTTTAATTGTTTTTTTTTTTGGTTTTTTTCTTGTATGTGTCAACTGGATGCATGTGTGGAGCCTACATACTCAGCGATGTATTTTATTCACTTTGTAATAAGCCATCATTCAAACAACATCCGGTTAATCTTACTGATATATCCAGGTAAGGGATATATTAGTAGAAGTAGTAATGTGGTACACTTGAGCAGTTAAGCAGTGAGCTGGTGCGACGTCGTCATAGTAGTGGTGGTGGTATTAGGCATAGTAGTAGGAAATTGTAACTCTACATTGTTCGGTATTTATAACTGACATCAGCCAATCATATTACTGTGAGGGGGAACCCAGGTATATGCATATTCATTACACCACTTACCAGTTTTTCAAACAAAATTTATGCTTGTTGGATTTTCTTTCCAAGTGTTTATTTATTTATTTTGCTGGTGAGTGGATACACCCAGCAAGTGATGAATATATCAGTAATTCTCAAGAGCCACCCTGTCGAGCAGAAGAATACACCGACTGCACCTCTGCAGAGAAGTAAAATCCCCTCAATGAAGCCATCTGTTGGCCATGAGTGGCGAACTGTGATGCTTAAGGACGGAATCCTGGTGAATGAGCAGTCCACGACATGCAACATTTCACTTTGGCCCTTACTTAGGCTAGACGGATGGTCAGAGAGGCCCTCTCTGATCAAGCAGCCGGTTAGAAGGCAGTGGTTGAGGGTCTTAATGTCCTGGGTATGATATTAAACTGCATCCAGTAGTGAAGTGACAATTATGGAACTTTGGGGAATGTGGAATACCCCTTTATCGCCATGACTCCCAGGTCCACACTGACCCAGAATGGCAGTACCTGTTAGGGCCCCATCAATGAGTTGAATAGAAAAAAATGAGTTTAAAGAAAAATTGAGTTTCCATCAAGAATGAATAAAACAAAAACATCTTCAGCATAAAATAACCTAACAAGGGTTGACATGCTGTAAAATCCAACCAACCTACCAACCAATCTTAAATCATATAGACATTATTTTTGGAGGCCTCTCATCTTAAAGAAAAGATTAACATTTTTGAAAGCCCCTTATGTTAAAGAAAAATTTTAAACTTTCTCCTTGAATAATTAAGTATTGAGTTAAAAATACAGTTTGAGTTTCTTTTTCAATTGCAACGGGAATTTTAGATGAAACTTTGTGTTTTGCTTTTTATTACAAATTTTCATGGTTTATTTTTTTGTAGTCCTACACTGATGATGATGATGAGGAAGAGGAGGAAGATGATGAGGATGATGATGATGATGAAGATGAAGACAGTGAAGATCTTTCTCGACCATCTGTTCTCAAGCAAAGTTATCAGAAAAAATAACACTGCCTTGAAAACAACTGAAAACTTTGATATTAAATCAAGTTCTTTATAAATTCACTTATTCATTCTCATTTCATTTTATTTTTTTTAAATAATTTTTATTGAAATAATAGGACAGTTAATAGCCGTTTAACATTTTTGACCCCCCTCCTATTTAAATACAACTTCAAATGCAATTAGCTCTAAAAATACAACAGTGATTACAGCTATGAGGAAGCAGACTGGACTTTTTAGCCCTGGTATGGCAACCAGCCTAGGAGAAGGAAAATTCTAAGTTCAAACCAACAGTACTCCACTTAGAAATTGACCTTGTGTCATATACTGCCCATGGCGGAGGAGGGGGGTGTAAATACTTACAATAAGGATTACTGTATCATTCTCCCCCTCCTTCATTCTCTCTCTCTCTCTCTCTCTCTCTCTCTCTATGGTGATTGCCACTTCTTCACAGAAGAAGGCCATTTCTACAAGTAGTTTGGATGTGAGCACACAGAGGGCCCACTGATCCAAATTTGTTTTTATGTTTCCTGTCACACATGAACCCCTTTCTTGGCTTCCTCTCTCATGCGACCGTACGTGACTGAGAAGCCCAGCCCTCAACAAGCAGGCCCTGCCACACAGGTCACATATATGGTCAGTCTTAGATGTAGGAGATGTGTCCATGCCGTCCGTCATGTGCCGCTTACGCAGAGGCCTCTTCAGGATGGGGTGCTCAAACTGCCTTACCTCAAATCCTTACAGCTACTATCGGCCTGCTTTTACAAAAGAATGTGTACCCGGGCCCACTTCTGTCAATTGGTCCTCCTCGCTGAAGCGGAATTCCGCAAGACTCAAGATGTCTGCCCCATATCGAGAGTTCTTTGCCATGGTACCAGTTCATTGTTCAGGGTTTTGAGAGGTGTCCGAACATTTCTGGTGGCTATTGTTAGCCTAGGTTTGTTGAAATATTTTCTTGTTTCCGCCCTGCTAATGTGAACAGTCGCAGGTTGCTGGCCAGCTTGATATTTGTTTAGGTCACCTTTTATATACCATTCCCAGATGTCTGGGTGGGTAGTACTGCCCAAGGGGCTGCTCAGTCACTCACAACCTTGCCATGTGTAGATTCACAGCTGTGTGCTTCCAGCCCATCAGGCCTGCACACGCCACCGTTGCTCCATCACCATGGGACTTGTAGAAATATTTGCACATGTTGACATGTTGTGTGCTTGTATGACATGCACAGCATGTTCTCCTTCCTCAAAGACTAGTATCAGGGACAAGCCGAGGCAAGATGACTGAAAGTATTTGGGGAGCGCAGGTGGATGATCTGGCGAGATCTACGGGTCCACCACACCAAGAAAAAAAAAAGTGTTCCTGAAAAGTGAGATACTCCAGATATATATATATATATATATATATATATATATATATATATATATATCAATTGTAATATTATGGATTTGGACTCATAACTTAAAGTTTCATGGTTATGCAATCATCAGATGAGTCAAATGGTTGAGATCTTAAAAACCAGTAGTCAAATGGTTGAGATTTTTTAAAGAATCCTTCTTTTTTTAATTTGTTAAAGATTCCCTTCTTGGTTGGTTTGAAAACCTTTCTTTACCCCCCACTCTGTCTCATATATATATATATATATATATGAGACAGAGTGGGGGGTAAAGAAAGGTTCTCAAACCAACCAAGAAGGGAATTACTTCTTTTAAATTGCAATTTTATATATATATATATATCATTATGTGTGTCTCTGTAATCAAAACTACGTCAGCACTGACACCACAATTCCCTTTGTTATCTATGTTATATTCCCAATGATTATTAAATTATCATTATTTAATCTTAATTAGCACCTTATTTATAAATAGTCTTTCTATTAAAGTCTATCTAAGTTAGATTTGCCTCAAAATAGCCCATGTTATTAATGCATTTAAAATCCTACAATGTATGCTATGTATCACTAAGAAATAGATGTTTTACATGGTATATACTGTGAATAATTTGCAAAATGGTTTTAACAAATAATTACTTGGTGCTATAAATATGATATAAACTAGTAAAAATATGTGCCATCCAGGCATAAATATTTAAGTTTATTATAATTAAATATTATATCGAATTAGAAAGACTAATGAAATTAAATACAAACATAAAAAAGATTACACTTATATTTACTTTATTCTAATGGTTTTCAGTACAAAATTATATATAGGATTGCTTTTAATATGTTTGGAGAATAAAACAATATTATTAGAAATCAATAATACCACATAATTATTTATTAAACACAGTTTTCCCACCATATACTATGTAAACATTTTTCTTAATGATATATAACACACACTGTGGGATTTCAAACACATTAATAACATGGGCTATTTTAAGGCAAATCTATCTTAGCTAGACCTTAATAGAGACATTGTTAATAAATAAGACACTAATTAAGATTAAATAATGGTTATTTAGTAACCATTGAAAATATAACGTAAATAACTAAGAAAATTGGGACACTGGTGGTGACATAGTTTTGGTTACAGACAGACAAATAATCTCCATTATAATAAGATATAAAATCTTGTCTGATGATCGCAAGAAAGAACAGCATGTCTACACTATTCTAACTTATATATATATATATATATATATATATATATATATATTATTTATTTATGAAATATGCAAAATTTTAAGAAAGTTCAGATAGAACTAACTAACTAAAACTTACAAAACAGAACAACTAGAACACACCCAAGGACAAATAATCAACATCAGAAATTCTGTAGGAGGTAGACTATCACAATTAGCATGGCAGATAGTAAATGACATTAATGGTAGATCAAAACTTGAGATCAAAACTAAAAGCAACCAGCCAAGAAGATAGACTTCTGAAGGGGAAAGAACACTTCAAGAAACTGCTTGAAAAACCTTCTAAAATCACAGATAATCAACATCAAGCTAGAACACTTTTATGATGGATAAACTCAACAAAGTCCTAAAACCAATAAAAAATAGAAAAGCTGCAGACCTTGAAAAAATCCCACCCACCCAAAGTATGAAAAACAAGGTAATTTGATGATATACTTTTTAGATTATGCAATGCAGTGTATAAATAAAATAAAATAGAGAAATGGATGAAAGGATGCATCCTCCCATTCCTAAAGAAAGATGACTTCGGAATCACTAAGAACTACAGAGGTTTAACTATTACTGCTGTAACTACTAAGATTTATTATGCTCTTCTTGATCACATCTGTTGTGCTTGTGCATTATTTGAAATGAACTTAATTGTTATTTAGAACACATTTTATGATATTTTCGTGTTAAAACATGCAGTTGTATTGATTCAAACAAATTTATATTTCCAGTGTATATTTACAGTGAAATGAAAATAGCCGACCAAAACAGACGGCTTCCTCAAAATGAAACAAACGAGAAGATTACTCTCATTTATGTAGCTAATGTTCAGATTACCTCTGACTATTCCTCGAATCATAGAAGGGGTCCAAGTAGAAAATTTCAAGACAACACTATTTGTTTGTACATTACTACAAGGCATTTGACTTCATAGACAGATGAAAGATGGAGCCAATACTACTAGCATATGGTCTCCCAAAAGAAACTTACCACTATGATGATGTTCTACAAAGATGCAAAATCACAAATTTCTTTGACCTAGTCACTGGAGTCCTACTAAGAAATACGTTAGCACCATTTATATCTATAATAGGGCCGGGTTAGCTCAGTCGGTAGAGTGTTCGGCTAGAAACTACAAGGTTCCTAGTTCGATACCGCTCTTCGCCAACTCAACATATGAGTAGCACATGGTTCTGTGCGGTAAAGTAAGGAGCTGATGGTAGGTGTAGCGCTCCGCCTCAGATGCTAAAACAATCTCCTTGGTCTAGCACTATTGAAAAGGGGATAGACTCCCTGGCTGATACCGACTTTAGGCCGCCCCGTCGACTTTACTTTATATTTATAATATGCCTAGACTATGTACTACAAACGTTATTGACTCAAATAAAAGAAAAAGGCTTCACACTAAAAAAAGCAAGAAGCTGGCGATATCCCACAGAAACTATTACAGATGTGGACTACACTGATGATCTAACACTTTTTGCAAATATACCTGCACAAGCCAAGTCACTATTGCATAGAGAAGGCAGCGAGAGGCATCACCCTCTTTGCGAACTCTGATAAATCGGAGCTCATGTGCTTTAAACAAGATGGAGACATCTCCACACTGGATGGTAAGGTCTCTCAAATTAGTAGACTAGTTCATACACCTAGGTAGTAATATCTACAGAAAGAAATGTTGATATACACACAGGAAAGACATGGTCTGCTATATACAGCTTATCAAAATAATATGGAAATCTGATCTCTCTGATAAGATAAAGTGAGAATTCTTTCTAAGTTGTGGCCATATCAGTGTTACTCTATGGCTGCACCACTTGGACTGTAACGAAAGGAAAAAAAACAAATTGGAACTACACAAGGATGCTGCATGCTGTGTTGAACAAATCTTGGAAGCAGCACTCCACAAAATGCAGCTATACAGCTACTTACCTCCTATCACACAAACCATCTAACTAAGATAAATAAGACATGTTGGACACTGCTAGAAAAGCAACTCATAAGTGACATTCTCCTGTGGACACCTACACATGTACACACCAGTGTAGGCCAACCAACAAAAACCTACATCAATCAGCTCTGTGCGGATTTTGGATGCCATGTAGAAAACCTGCGAGGGGCGATGAGCAATAGGGACGGGTGGCGAAAGAGAATCATGGATATCTATGCTGTCAACACGATAATGAGAATGATGATATATTTGAAGAAGTAAAGAAACTTTCAAAACAATGTACTAAATGTGTTGAACTAGAAGATGAAACTGCAGAAAAAAAATTATTCACCCTATACATAGGATTTGACACAAGGTCACAAGTATGGAGCATCCAGTGAGGATCAGACTCGTTTTTCAGTAGAAACGGATCTTCAATACTAGCTTGTTAACCATTACACCATGGCTGATGAATCTGTAGAATATCACAGATATTTTATGAGTTGTGATAATTCCTTTTTTGGTAGAGCTGAGAATATTTTAGCCCCCCCCACCCTCCTCATAATTATTAAAATGAATGAAATTTTTAATAAATCCTATTTATGATATAATAGGTTACATAAATAGCTCATATTCAAATATCCCATAATACATTTCTATAGTAAAATAATTTCCAATTCATTTCTTTAATAAACACTTTTACTAAAGTTGTGTTGTTATGGGTATAATACTTAGAGTGAATGAAGCTTTTAATAAATACTAGCAGAGCTACCTAGCATTACCTGGGATTCAAAAAGTTAAAAATAAATCTCTTATCTATATTTATATATAGATTAATAAAGATTCTTTTTCTATATATTCGTTTTATCTTTTATTCTTTATATATTCTTGTTTTTAAATTGTTTATTTTTTATCATTCCTCTTGTTTGTATTTTTTCTTGTCTCTGTTTTATGTTTTCTTTATTAATTTATTTTATTTCTTTCATTAATTTTTTAATATATGATTAATTTATACCCTTATTATATTTTTATTCAGCTTTTCTTATGGAAAATGAGGGCGTAAAAAGTTTTTTAGACCCTCTCGAACAAAAATAGGCTGTAGATTTTACTGAACTTAGCTGGTCTCCACCAATTTTCCTCAATAAAAGGATGTGCACTCAGTCATTGTACAGACATAATAAAATCTTTCTTTTATATATATATATATATATATATATATATATATATATATATATAAAGAGAGAGATTACTCATGATGTGACGTAATGATGTCAGGATAGTACATTTAAATTAAATAAAGAAAAAATGTGTGTCTAATTTATGGAGAAAAAGAAAGAAAAGAATGTATTTATGAGACAGCGAGTGTGTATGTATGTATGTATATATATATATATATATATATATATATATATATAGCATTTTATTGGTAGCTTTTAAAATTAGATTAGTTATTCAAAATAATTTTCTTCCCTAAAACTGCTACCAAACTTGGTGTTTTTAGAACGCTTGAGGAGTAAGCATTTGCCCAACCCATCCAGTGAGGATGAATCTGCAAGTCTAGCTTCCTAACCATTACTCCATGATGGGATGCCTGCATAGGTTGAGGAGTATAAAAAGGAGTAATCACTGGATATTTTTTTACCCCCAATCGTCATTACTCCCAGGTCCACTCTGACCTAAAGTGGAGGTACCTCTTATGGTCCCATCTATGGGTTAAATAGGAAAAAATGAGTTTTAAGAAAATGTTTAAAAAATTTTAGTTTTAAAGAAAATTTTGAATACCCATCAAGCATGAATAGAACAAAATGTCTTCAGAATAAAATAACCCAACAAGGGTTGATATGCCATAAAATCCAACAAACCAACCAAATACTCTTCTACATTTTAAAATGGTACATCACCTTGGGTAATGCAAGATTATTAGTGTTGTGAATTCGATTTTCACTGGATGCTCCTCATTCCTGGCCTTGTACCAGATCAAGTTGATAAGTACCTATATTCAATTTCTACAATGAATTAAAATTTTATTATTTCAAAAGAAATTAATTTTGAATATTTAAAAGTTAGCTATCTTTATTTGCTTTTAAGCAACGTTCTCCTGTGGAAGCCAACACATGGACATGCTAATGCGGGCCACCCAGGAAGGACCTACATTGACAAACTCTGTGCGGATACTGGATGCTGCGCAGAGGACCTCCCTGGGACAGTGAATGATAGAGAAGTTTGGCGAGAGATTGTCATGGATATCCATGCTAATTGTGCAACATGATGATTTGCTTTTTAGATTTCTTAAAAATCCAGAAATCTTTTATTCCCATAATTGTTCTATTAAAAAAAAAATTACGAATGAAATGCAATTCTCAATCAAATATCTGAATATTTGTATTAAAACAGTTTTCAGTAGATTAAAAAAAAAAAAAAGAAAGAAAGAAAAACATTTTTCTGTAGATTTAAAAAAAAAAAAGAAAGAAAGAAAAAACATTTTTCTGTAGAAAAAAGATTCATGCCTATCTATGCTGTTATTAATGTCATAAAACAACTAAAGGGAGATAATCGAGTCATAGTAAATTTGGAGTTATTTCCCTTGTACCGTAAATTTTTATTCATTTATGATTCTATGCTGTTATTGATGTCACTATAAAACAACTAAAGGGAGATAATCGAGTCATAGTAAATTTGGAGTTACTTCCCTTGTACCGTAAATTTGTATTTATTTATGATTCTTATTTTAATAGCCAGACTTCAGCATATTTTATGCTTTCTACATATTAATAATAGTGTTCCTTAATTGTACTACCGTTATCATCTTGCAACACCCTCAGGTTAAAAATGAGACCATCGAAATCGGGCAAGATGAAATGCAAAGACTTAAATCCTGATTAGCTGGTGTTGCTTATCCGTCGAATTCTTATTTCTTATGAGTGTCGTCACCTCAGTTAAATAATGGACCATTCCGTTTTTATTACAAAGAAAGAAAGGTAAGTAAAAGGACGTACTACACAGAAAAAATATAAAAAAGAAAGAGAGTAGGTGAACGATAGAGATAGGAGGTGAGCGCGTGGATGTGTAACTCTAATTTGTTTCAATCGAACATAATGAAAAGATGAAAAAGAAGAAAAGAAAGAAAAAAAGAGTAAGAGAAAATTAAATCAAAATCATATTTTTTATCTATTACAATAGCTCTTAAATAAACATATCAAACGTTGTAATAATTGAATTATCATACTGTGGTATTTACTCAGGTCCAGCTAGTTTTTAAATATTACATATTAATAGTTTTCTCATATCTACATTTTAAAATGGTACATCTCGTTGGGTAATATCTGCGTATTTGTATTTTACGATTTTCTTGTAGATGTTTTTTTTTTTAATTCGTGTCTTTTATACTGTTGTTATCATTATAAAAACTAAAGAGAGGTAATCCAGAAAGTTTGAAGTTATTTCCCTTGTGCCGTAAATTTTTGTCTATTTTATGAGCCAAGCTTCAGCGTATTTGATGTTATGATAAACAAATGAATTAATAATTGTTAGATGACTATTCGACAAATGAATTTCCCTCAAAACAATTTTTTTTTATCTAAACGAATTTATTGACACAGATTTTTATGCAAAGAATTTTGTAAACTCCTAAATAGAGACAAATTATAAACGTAAATATTTTTTAAATATAGGATAAATTTAAATTTAGAATTTGGCATGACTATGCATTTTGGGGATTTTTTTTTTTTTTTTTTTTTTTTTACATAAAAATGAATTTATAGATTAGAATATTAAATTCTTTAAGTTTTTCTTATTTATAATAAAAAGAAATTAACCCAATGCTTTATTTTTTAAATATCATTAATTATTATATCAGTGTTTTTTGTTTTTTGGAGTGGGGTCAATTTAGGTTTACATTTATATGCAGTTGCATTTTAAAAATCTGAAATTAAAATAATTAATGAAATTTAATAGAATTATCAGCATATGTTCAAAGATTACCGGATTTATCTATGAAAGGATTATCTTGTTAAAAAAAATTAGTGAAAACATTTTCGGTGGTCTTGTCACCCCTATATATTGTTTAAACCTTCAATATTTTTTGTTTTTATATAATATATATAAGTTATGTAATTATTTTACCTCTAAAAAATCTTTAAAAATTAAATCAATTTCTAGAATTTTGGGTTGTAATATGCAATTATTTTACTTTTAAGAAAAATGTGTAGGGGATGACAAAACTTTTGGACCATCCTGTATAAGTAAACACCCATACACATACACACACATGTATTTATATAATGACATCTCAATCAAATATTAATTAGAACTAAAAATCGTAAATTCCTGGAGAATCAAAATCATTTTAATTTTTTTTTTTTTTTAATTATTCCAATGTAAAGTTAAAAAGCTAGATTGGAACTGTGGGGATTAAAAAATTAAAAATAACATTGGCCCAGGAGCTTCCAGACAGGAAACACACTCTTGGCATGAGCAAAAAAACCCCTTACTACCACCAAGAAGATCCCTCACTCATTCCAATTCAGACCTTGACAGGGAACAGATGCTACAATTGGCACAGAAAGAAATTTGCATTCCAGCTATGAACCTAGAATAAAAGTCTGAAACCTAAAAGTACCTTTGTCTTTGTCTTTCTCTTTTTCTCCCTTTAATTCCTTTTCAGCCTGACAACCCACAAGAATGAAGAACCCCATATTTGGGATTTAAGAAAAGAAATTAGCAACAACCAGCAAACACGCACTAAAGAAAACAAAATCTTAAACCCACATAATACAACAATCTTACCCCATTGAACTACACAAAAATACTGAATGTTGTTTTGAACAAATCCTGGAAGGCAAAACAACAGTTATAGGGTCACTTAATTCCCATCTTTCAAACCAAATAAGATGAGCAAGACATGCTGGCCACTGCTGATGAAGTAAGGACAAACTCATAAACAATGGACTCTGTATTATTTGGATTATTTCGGACCATTGTCCTCATCTTTATTGTTATCTGTACACGGTTTTGGCTGATGTGAATAATAATTAACACAACTAAACACTTGTACCCAGTCATGGTTAGCAGGATGAGAACAGGATACTCCGTGGATTGAATAAAGAGTTGGGTTCAAAGTTCTGATTACAACAAGTAAGTTCCCGAGTTAGAAAAGGTTCCCAGGTTTGAGAAGGCTCCCGAATTGGACAAAAAATACCTGAAGAAGGCCGGAGCGCACATCATCCGAAACATTGTACAAATAACAATAAATATGAGTACAATGGTCCAAATAATCCAAATTACCAAACCTCATCTCAAAAATTCAAAGAAATAGCTATGGACTCCTACACATGGACACACCTGTATCTTTTTTTACCAGTTAATTTTTAGTGATTTTATTGCAACTCATATGTGTTGTCATTCTATGACCATGAGGAATACCATAGATAGGAAAAAAGGATAAACCCTTGCTGAGAATCTTACATTACTTTTTGCGGCAAGGGGTGGGGGTGTTAAAAATACAAGGCACTCATCTTATGTTACATTATCATTTACATATCAATTTTCAACAATTAGTGTAGAAAATAGTATTTAAATTCAAATCAAAATGATTGGAGATTTGATTTGATAAGTCATAACCTTAGTTTTGACCCTCTTCTGTTTGCGATCGCAAGTGTAAGATAATATTTTTTCAGTCTGTGGCAAGTTACAGAGATAGAAAGATGTAATGATGGGTGGCTGACTGACACACGCATGGTTTATAGATCCAAATCTTAAGAACTTAAGAAATAAATATCTGATTCACAAAATATATGCCTTGAGTTAGTCACTAAAAACAACAACTTTTTTAGTGATTTTATTGCAACTCATTTGTGTTGTCATTCTATGAACATGAGGAATAACATGATCAGAAAAAAGGATAAACTCTTGCTGAGAATCTACCACCCCTTTTGCAGCGGGGTGGGTTGGGGGTTGCTTGTAAAGACACAAGGTACTCAGTCTTCCATAAAACACTATTAGCAGAATTTGATTGATAATCATAATACCATTAATAATGATTTATCAAAATTAATTGAATGAAATAAAATAATATTTTGGTATGCACAGAGAAAAAGGACCCTTCCTGGCACTAAAAAGAACCCTTGACGATTTCCAACACAGACATCCTGAGAACACACTTTATTGACTGACTCAGGAGAAAATCTCCTCTCTAAGAAATAGTTATGAACCTAGAAATAAAGTCTGGACCTAAAAAGTATCTTTTGTCTTTGTCTCTTCTTTTCCCTTCCTTAATTCCTTTTCAGTCTGACAACCCACAAGAAAGAAACCATGTATAATGGGGTTTAAGAAAAGTAGGTAAATTTATGAAGAAGTGCGTCCCGGTCCCCTGCCTCGAAATTGCTGCCCGGTGAATTATAAATAAACGACCCAAGCTTCTGCAAGTTTCATTGTGTTAAATATAGGGGGGGAGGTAAATTTCACGGGGTAAAATAGGTGTTACCTATTGTTTATCTATCTATCTATCTCAGTCTATTCAAAACTATCCATCTTCATATCTATCTATCTATCTATCTATTAAATACTAAGATTTTCTTTTATTACAATAAATAAACATCCATAATGCATTTTCTATAGTAAAATAATTTCCAATTCATTTCTTTAATAAACACTTTTACTAAGTTGTGTTGTTATGGTATAATACTTAGAGTGAATGAAGCTTTTAATAAATACTAGCAGAGCTACCTGGCATTACCTGGGATTCAAAAAGTTAAAAATAAATCTCTTATCTATATTTATATAAGATTAATAAAGATTCTTTTCTATATATTGTTTTTCTTTTATTCTTTATATATTCTTGTTTTTAAATTGTTTATTTTTATTATTCCTCTTGTTTGTATTTTTTCTTGTCTCTTTATGTTTTCTTTTTCTTTATTGTTTTTTTATTATTTATTTATTTCTTTCATTAATTTTTTAATATATGATTAATTTATACCTTATTATATTTTTATTCAGCTTTTCTTATGGAAAATGAGGGCGTAAAAGTTTTTAGACCCTCTCGAACAAAAATAGGCTGTAGATTTTACTGAACTTAGCTGGTCCTCACCATTTTCCTCAATAAAAGGATGTGCACTCAGTCATTGTACAGACATAATAAAATCTTTCTTTTATATATATATATTATATATATATATATATATATATATAAAAGAGAGAGATTACTCATGATGTGACATAATGATGTCAGGATAGTACTTTTAATTAAATAAAGAAAAAATGTGGTCTAATTTAGGAGAAAAAGAAAGAAAAGAATGTATTTATGAGACAGCGAGTAATATAATATTATATATAATATATATATATATATATATATATATTATATTGGTAGCTTTTAAATAAGATTAGTTATTCAAAATAATTTTCTTCCCTAAAACTGCTACAAACTTGGTGTTTTTACTGAGGAGTAAGCATTTGCCCAACCCATCCAGTGAGGATGAATCTGCAAGTCTAGCTTCTAACCATTACTCCATGATGGGATGCCTCATAGGTTGAGGAGTATAAAAAGGGATAATCACTGGATATTTTTTTACCCCAATCGTCATTACTCCCAGGTCCACTCTGACCTAAAGTGGAGGTACCTCTTATGGTCCCATCTATGGGTTAAATAGGAAAAAATGAGTTTTAAAAAATGTTTAAAAAATTTTAGTTTTAAAGAAAATTTTGAATACCCATCAAGCATGAATAGAAACAAATGTCTTCAGAAAAAAATAACCCAACAAGGGTTGAATGACTAAAATCCAACAAACCAACCAAATACTCTTCTACATTTTAAAATGGTACATCACCTTGGGTAATGCAAGATTATTAGTGTTGTGAATTCGATTTTCACTGGATGCTCCTCATCCTGCCTTGTACCAGATAAGTTGATAAGTACCTATATTCATTTCTACAAGAATTAAAATTTTATTATTTCAAAAGAAATTAATTTTGAATATTTAAAAGTTAGCTATCTTTATTTGCTTTTAAGCAACGTTCTCCTGTGAAGCCAACACATGGACATGCTAATCGGGCCACCCAGGAAGGACCTACATTGACAAACTCTGTGCGGATACTGGATGCTGTGCAGAGGCCCTCCTGGGACAGTGAATGATAGAGAAGTTTGGCGAGAGATTGTCATGGATATCCATGCTAATTGTGCACATGATGATTTGCTTTTTAGATTTCTTAAAAATCCAGAAATCTTTATTCTCATAATTGTTCTATAAAAAAAAAAATTACGAATGAAATGCAATTCTCAATCAATATCTGAATATTTGTATTAAAACATTTTTCGTAATTAAAAAAAAGAAGAAAAAAAACTTTTCCTGTAGATTTAAAAAAAAAAAAAGAAACAAAGATTCATGCCTATCTATGCTGTTAAAGAAGGAGATAATCGAGTCATAGTAAATTTGGAGTTATTTCCCTTGTACCGTTAAATTTTTATTCATTTATGATTCTTGCTGTTATTGATGTCACTATAAAACAACTAAAGGGAGATAATCGAGTCATAGTAAATTGGAGTTTACTTCCCTTGTACCGTAAATTTTTTATTTATTTATGATTCTTATAGCCAGACTTCAGCATATTTTATGCTTTCTACATATTAATAATAGTGTTCCTTAATTGTACTACCGTTATCATCTTGCAACACCCTCAGTTAAAAATGAGACCTCGAAATCGCAAGATGAAATGCAAAAACTTAAATCCTGATTAGCTGGTGTTGCTTATCCGTCGAATTCTTATTTCTTATGAGTTCGTCACCTCAGTTAAATAATGGACCATTCCGTTTTTATTACAAAGAAAGAAGGTAAGTAAAAGACGTACTACACAGAAAAAATATAAAAAAAAGAAGAGGTAGGTGAACGATAGAGATAGGATGAGCGCGTGGATGGTAACTCTAATTTTTTCAATCGAACATAAGAAATGAAAAAGAAGAAAGAAAGAAAAAAAGAGTAAGAGAAAATTAAATCAATCATATATTTTTTATCTATTACAATAGCTCTTAAATAAACATATCACGTTGTAATAATTGAATTATCATACTGTGGTATTTACTCAGGTCCAGCTAGTTTTTAAATATTACATATTAATAGTTTCTCATATCTACATTTAAAATGGTACATCTCGTTGGGTAATATCTGCGTATTTGTATTTTAGATTTTCTGTAGATGTTTTTTTTTTTTAATTCGTGTCTTTTATACTGTTGTTATCATTATAAAAACTAAAGAGAGGTAATCCAGAAAGTTTGAAGTTATTTCCCTTGTGCCGTAAATTTTTGTCTATTTTATGAGCCAAGCTTCAGCGTATTTGATGTTATGATAAACAAATGAATTAATAATTGTTAGATGACTATTCGACAAATGAATTTCCCTCAAAACAATTTTTTTTTATCTAAACGAATTTATTGACACAGATTTTTATGCAAAGAATTTTGTAAACTCCTAAATAGAGACAAATTATAAACGTAAATATTTTTTAAATATAGGATAAATTTAAATTTAGAATTTGGCATGACTATGCATTTTGGGATTTTTTTTTTTTTTTTTTTTTTTTTCACATAAAAATGAATTATAGATTAGAATATAATTAAATTCTTTAAGTTTTTCTAATTTATAATAAAAAGAAATTAACCCAATGCTTTATTTTAAAAATATCATTAATTATTATATCAGTGTTTTTTGGGTTGGAGTGGGGTCAATTTAGGTTTACATTTATATGCAGTTGCATTTAAAAATCTGAAATTAAATAATTAATGAAATTTAATAGAATTATCAGCATTTATTCAAAGATTACCGGATTTATTATGAAAGGATTATCTTGTAAAAAAAAATTAGTGAAAACATTTTCGGTGGTCTTTTATGTACAACCCTTATATATTGTTTAAACTTTCAATATTTTTTGTTTTTATATAATACATATTAACTAACTAAAAACTTACAAAAACAGAACAACTAGAACACACCCAAGGACAAAAATCAACATCAGAAATTCTGTAGGAGTAGACTATCACAATTAGCATGACAGATAGTAAATGACATTAATGGTAGATCAAAACTTGAGATCAAAACTAAAAGCAACCAGCCAAGAAGATAGACTTCTGAAGGGGAAAGAACACTTCAAGAAACTGCTTGAAAAACCTTCTAAAATCACAGATAATCAACATCAAGCTAGAACACTTTTTATGATGGATAAACTCAACAAAGTCCTAAAACCAATAAAAAAATAGAAAAGCTTCAGACCTTGAAAAAATCCCACCACCCAAAGTATGAAAAACAGGTAATTTGATGATATACTTTTTAGATTATGCAATGCAGTGTATAAATAAAATAAAATAGAGAAATGGATGAAAGGATGCATCCTCCCATTCCTAAAGAAAGATGACTTCGGAATCACTAAGAACTACAGAGGTTTAACTATTACTGCTGTAACTACTAAAGATTTATTATGCTCTTCTTGATCACATCTGTTGTGCTTGTGCATTATTTGAAATGAACTTAATTGTTATTTAGAACACATTTTATGATATTTTCGTGTTAAAACATGCAGTTGTATTGATTCAAAACAAATTTATATTTCAGTGTATATTTACAGTGAAATGAAAATAGCCGACCAAAACAGACGGCTTCCTCAAATGAAACAAACGAGAAGATTACTCTCATTTATGTAGCTAATGTTCAGATTACCTCTGACTATTCCTCGAATCATAGAAGGGGTCCAAGTAGAAAATTTCAAGACAACACTATTTGTTTGTACATTACTACAAGGCATTTGACTTCATAGACAGATGAAAGATGGAGCCAATACTACTAGCAT
Organism: Doryteuthis pealeii; assembly: GCA_023376005.1. NCBI lineage: Eukaryota > Metazoa > Mollusca > Cephalopoda > Myopsida > Loliginidae > Doryteuthis > Doryteuthis pealeii. The sequence goes on along the minus strand of CM042143.1, from coordinate 92,601,796 downwards.
ATGGTCTCCCAAAAGAAACTTACCACTATGATGATATTCTACAAAGATGCAAAATCACAAATTTCTTTGACCTAGTCACTGGAGTCCTACTAAGAAATACGTTAGCACCATTTATATCTATAATAGGGCCGGGTTAGCTCAGTCGGTAGAGTGTTCGGCTAGAAACTACAAGGTTCCTAGTTCGATACCGCTCTTCGCCAACTCAACATATGAGTAGCACAGGGATCTGTGCGGTAAAGTAAGGAGCTGATGGTAGGTGTGGCGCTCCGCCTCAGATGCTAAAACAATCTCTTTGGTCTAGCACTATTGAAAAGGGGATAGACTCCCTGGCTGATACCGACTTTAGGCCGCCCCGTCGACTTTACTTTATATTTATAATATGCCTAGACTATGTACTACAAACGTTATTGACTCAAATAAAAGAAAAAGGCTTCACACTAAAAAAAGGCAAGAAGCTGGCGATATCCCACAGAAACTATTACAGATGTGGACTACACTGATGATCTAACACTTTTTGCAAATATACCTGCACAAGCCAAGTCACTATTGCATAGAGAAGGCAGCGAGAGCATCACCCTCTTTGCGAACTCTGATAAATCGGAGCTCATGTGCTTTAAACAAGATGGAGACATCTCCACACTGGATGGTAAGGTCTCTCAAATTAGTAGACTAGTTCATACACCTAGGTAGTAAATATCTACAGAAAGAAATGTTGATATACACACAGGAAAGACATGGTCTGCTATATACAGCTTATCAAAATAATATGGAAATCTGATCTCTCTGATAAGATAAAGTGAGAATTCTTTCTAAGTTGTGGCCATGTCAGTGTTACTCTATGGCTGCACCACTTGGACTGTAACGAAAGGAAAAAAAACAAATTGGAACTACACAAGGATGCTGCATGCTGTGTTGAACAAATCTTGGAAGCAGTACTCCACAAAACACAGCTATACAGCTACTTACCTCCTATCACACAAACCATCTAACTAAGATAAATAAGACATGTTGGACACTGCTAGAAAAGCAACTCATAAGTGACATTCTCCTGTGGACACCTACACATGTACACACCAGTGTAGGCCAACCAACAAAAACCTACATCAATCAGCTCTGTGCGGATTTTGGATGCCATGTAGAAAACCTGCGAGGGGCGATGAGCAATAGGGACGGGTGGCGAAAGAGAATCATGGATATCTATGCTGTCAACACGATAATGAGAATGATGATATATTTGAAGAAGTAAAGAAACTTTCAAAACAATGTACTAAATGTGTTGAACTAGAAGATGAAACTGTAGAAGAAAAAAAATTATTCACCCTACATGTAGGATTTGACACAAGGTCACAAGTATGGAGCATCCAGTGAGGATCAGACTCGTTTTTCAGTAGAAACAGATCTTTAATACTAGCTTGTTAACCATTACACCATGGCTGATGAATCTGTAGAATATCACAGATATTTTATGAGTTGTGATAATTCCTTTTTTGGTAGAACTGAGAATATTTTAGCCCCCCCCCCCTCCTCATAATCATTAAAATGAAAATTTTTAATAAATCCTATTTATGATATAATAGGTTACATAAATAGCTCATATTTAAATATCCCATAATGCATTTCTATAGTAAAATAATTTCCAATTCATTTCTTTAATAAACACTTTTACTGAAGTTGTGTTGTTATGGGTATAATACTTAGAGTGAATGAAGCTTTTAATAAATACTAGCAGAGCTACCTGGCATTACCTGGGATTCAAAAAGTTAAAAATAAATCTCTTATCTATATTTATATAGAGATTAATAAAGATTCTTTTTCTATATATTTGTTTTATCTTTTATTCTTTATATATTCTTGTTTTTAAATTGTTTATTTTTATTATTCCTCTTGTTTGTATTTTTTCTTGTCTCTTTTATGTTTTCTTTTTTCCTTTATTTGTCTGTTTTGTTTTCTTCTTTATTAATTTTTTTATTTCTTTCATTAATTTTTTAATATATGATTAATTTATACACTTATTATATTTTTATTCAGCTTTTCTTATGGAAAATGAGGGCGTAAAAAGTTTTTTAGACCCTCTCGAACAAAAATAGGCTGTAGATTTTACTGAACTTAGCTGGTCTCCACCAATTTTCCTCAATAAAAGGATGTGCACTCAGTCATTGTACAGACATAATAAAATCTTTCTTTTATATATATATCTATATATATATATATATATATATAGAGAGAGAGAGAGATTACTCATGATGTGACGTAATGATGTCAGGATAGTACATTTAATTAAATAAAGAAAAAATGTGTGTCTAATTTATGGAGAAAAAGAAAGAAAAGAATGTATTTATGAGACAGCAAGTAATATATATATATATATATATATATATATATATATATATATATATTATTGGTAGCTTTTAAAATAAGATTAGTTATTCAAAATAATTTTCTTCCCTAAAACTGCTACCAAACTTGGTGTTTTTTGAGGAGTAAGCATTTGCCCAACCCATCCAGTGAGGATGAATCTGCAAGTCTAGCTTGCTAACCATTACTCCATGATGGGATGCCCACGTAGGTTGAGGAGTATAAAAAGGAGTAATCACTGGATATTTTTTTACCCCCAATCGTCATTACTCCCAGGTCCACTCTGACCTAAAGTGGAGGTACCTCTTATGGTCCCATCTATGGGTTAAATAGGAAAAAATGAGTTTTAAGAAAATGTTTAAAAAATTTTAGTTTTAAAGAAAATTTTGAATACCCATCAAGCATGAATAGAACAAAATGTCTTCAGAAAAAAATAACCCAACAAGGGTTGACATACCGTAAAATCCAACAAACCAACCAAATACTCATATCTACATTTTAAAATGGTACATCACCTTGGGTAATGCAAGATTATTAGTGTTGTGAATTCGATTTTCACTGGATGCTCCTCATTCCTGGCCTTGTACCAGATTAAGTTGATAAGTACCTATATTCAATTTCTACAACGAATTAAAATTTTATTTTTTCAAAAGAAATTAATTTTGAATATTTAAAAGTTAGCTATCTTTATTTGCTTTTAAGCAACGTTCTCCTGTGGAAGCCAACACATGGACATGCTAATACGGGCCACCCAGGAAGGACCTACATTGACAAACTCTGTGCGGATACTGGATGCTGTGCAGAGGCCCTCCCTGGGACAGTGAATGATAGAGAAGTTTGGCGAGAGATTGTCATGGATATCCATGCTAATTGTGCGACATGATGATTTGCTTTTTAGATTTCTTAAAAATCCAGAAATCTTTTATTCTCATAATTGTTCTATTAAAAAAAAAATTACAAATGAAATGCAATTCTCAATCAAATATCTGAATATTTGTATTAAAACATTTTTCTGTACATTAAGAAAAAAGAAAGAAAAAAACGTTTTTCTGTAGATTTAAAAAAAAAAAAGAAAAAAGATTCATGCCTATCTATGCTGTTAAAGAGAGATAATCGAGTCATAGTAAATTTGGAGTTATTTCCCTTGTACCGTAAATTTTTATTCATTTATGATTCTATGCTGTTATTGATGTCACATAAAACAACTAAAGGGAGATAATCGAGTCATAGTAAATTCGGAGTTACTTCCCTTGTACCGTAAATTTTTATTTATTTATGATTCTTATAGCCAGACTTCAGCATATTTTATGCTTTCTACATATTAATAATAGTGTTCCTTAATTGTACTACCGTTATCATCTTGCAACACCCTCAAGTTAAAAATGAGACCGTCGAAATCAGCCAAGATGAAATGCAAAAACTTAAATCCTGATTAGCTGGTGTTGCTTATCCGTCGAATTCTTATTTCTTATGAGTATCGTCACCTCAGTTAAATAATGGACCATTCCGTTTTTATTACAAAGAAAGAAAGGTAAGTAAAAAGACGTACTACACAGAAAAAATATAAAAAAAAGAAAGAGAGTAGGTGAACGATAGAGATAGGTGAGCGCGTGGATGCGTAACTCTAATTTCTTTCAATCGAACAAGATGAAAAAGAAGGAAAGAAAGAAAAAAAGAGTAAGAGAAAATTAAATCTAAATCATTATATTTTTTACGCATTGAACTATTACAATAGCTCTTAAATAAACATATCAAACGTTGTAATAATTGAATTATCATACTGTGGTATTTACTCAGGTCCAGCTAGTTTTTAAATATTACATATTAATAGTTTTCTCATATCTACATTTTAAAATGGTACATCTCGTTGGGTAATATCTGCGTATTTGTATTTTATGATTTTCTTGTAGATGTTTTTTTTTTTTTAATTCGTGTCTTTTATACTGTTGTTATCATTATAAAAACTAAAGGGAGGTAATCCAGTAAGTTTCGAGTTATTTCCCTTGTGCCGTAAATTTTTGTCTATTTTATGAGCCAAGCTTCAGCGTATTTGATGTTATGATAAACAAATGAATTAATAATTGTTAGATGACTATTCGACAAATGAATTTCCCTCAAAACAGTTTTTTTTTATCTAAACGAATTTATTGACACAGATTTTTATGCAAAGAATTTTGTAAACTCCTAAATAGAGACAAATTATAAACGTAAAATATTTTTTAAATATAGGATAAATTTAAATTTAGAATTTGGCATGACTATGCATTTTGGGGATTTTTTTTTTTTTTTTTTTTTTTTTTCACATAAAAATGAATTAATAGATTAGAATATAATTAAATTCTTTAAGTTTTTCTTATTTATAATAAAAAGAAATTAACCCAATGCTTTATTTTTTAAAATATCATTAATTATTATATCAGTGTTTTTGTTGGAGTGGGGTCAATTTAGGTTTACATTTATATGCAGTTGCATTTTAAAAATCTGAAATTAAAATAATTAATGAAATTTAATAGAATTATCAGCATTTATTCAAAGATTACCGGATTTATCTATGAAAGGATTATCTTGTAAAAAAAAATTAGTGAAAACATTTTCGGTGGTCTATATACAATATATAGGGGTGACAAACCCCTATATATTGTTTAAACCTTCAATATTTTTTGTTTTTATATAATACATATGTTATGTAATTGTTTTACCCCTAAAGAAATCTTTAAAAATTAAACCAATTTCTAGAATTTTGGGTTGTAATATGCAATTATTTTACTTTTAAGAAAAATGTGTAGGGGATGACAAAACTTTTGGACCATCCTGTATAAGTAAACACCCACACACACACACACACACATATGTATTTATATAATGACATCTCAATCAAATATTAATTAGAACTAAAAATCGTAAATTCCTGGAGAATCAAAATCATTTTAATTTTTTTTTTTTTTTAATTATTCCAAGTTAAAAAGCTAGATTGGAACCGTGGGGATTAAAAAAATTAAAAATAACATTGGCCCAGGAGCTTCCAGACAGGAAACACACTCTTGGCATGAGCAAAAAACCCTTACTACCACCAAGAAGATCCCTCACTCATTCCAATTCAGACCTTGACAGGGAACAGATGCTACAACTGGCACAGAAAGAAATTTGCATTCCAGCTATGAACCTAGAATAAAAGTCTGAAACCTAAAAGTACCTTTTGTCTTTGTCTTTGTCTTTTTTCTCCCTTTAATTCCTTTTCAGCCTGACAACCCACAAGAATGAAGAACCCCATATTTGGGATTTAAGAAAAGAAATTAGCAACAACCAGCAAACACGCACTAAAGAAAACCAAAATCTTAAACCCACATAATACAACAATCTTACCCCATTGAACTACACAAAAATACTGAATGTTGTTTTGAACAAATCCTGGAAGGCAAAACAACAGTTATAGGGTCACTTAATTCCCATCTTTCAAACCAAATAAGATGAGCAAGACATGCTGGCCACTGCTGATGAAGTAAGGACAAACTCATAAACAATGGACTCTGTATTATTTGGATTATTCGGACCATTGTCCTCATCTTTATTGTTATCTGTACACGGTTTTGGCTGATGTGAATAATAATTAACACAACTAAACACTTGTACCCAGTCATGGTTAGCAGGATGAGAACAGGATACTCCGTGGATTGAATAAAGAGTTGGGTTCAAAGTACTGATTACAACAAGTAAGTTCCCGAGTTAGAAAAGGTTCCCAGGTTTGAGAAGGCTCCCGAATTGGACAAAAAATACCTGAAGAAGGCCGGAGCGCACATCATCCGAAACATTGTACAAATAACAATAAATATGAGTACAATGGTCCAAATAATCCAAATTACCAAACCTCATCTCAAAAATTCAAAGAAATAGCTATGGACTCCTACACATGGACACACCTGTATCTTTTTTTACCAGTTAATTTTTAGTGATTTTATTGCAACTCATATGTGTTGTCATTCTATGACCATGAGGAATACCATAGATAGGAAAAAAGGATAAACCCTTGCTGAGAATCTTACATTACTTTTTGCGGCAAGGGGTGGGGGGTGTTAAAAATACAAGGCACTCAATCTTATGTTACATTATCATTTACATATCAATTTTCAACAATTAGTGTAGAAAATAGTATTTAAATTCAAATCAAAATGATTGGAGATTTGATTGATAAGTCATAACCTTAGTTTTGACCCCTCTTCTGTTTGCGATCGCAAGTGTAAGATAATATTTTTTCAGTCTGTGGCAAGTTACAGAGATAGAAAGATGTAATGATGGGTGGCTGACTGACACACGCATGGTTTATAGATCCAAATCTTAAGAACTTAAGAAATAAATATCTGATTCACAAAAATATATGCCTTGAGTTAGTCACTAAAAACAACAACTTTTTTTAGTGATTTTATTGCAACTCATTTGTGTTGTCATTCTATGAACATGAGGAATAACATGGATCAGAAAAAAGGATAAACTCTTGCTGAGAATCTACCACCCCCTTTTTGCAGCGGGGTGGGGTTGGGGGTTGCTTGTAAAGACACAAGGTACTCAGTCTTCCATAAAACACTATTAGCAGAATTTGATTGATAATCATAATACCATTAATAATGATTTATCAAAATTAATTGAATGAAATAAAATAATATTTTGGTATGCACAGAGAAAAAGGACCCTTCCTGGCACTAAAAAGAACCCTTGACGATTTCCAACACAGACATCCTGAGAACACACTTTATTGACTGACTCAGGAGAAAATCTCCTCTCTAAGAAATAGTTATGAACCTAGAAATAAAGTCTGGACCTAAAAAGTATCTTTTGTCTTTGTCTCTTCTTTTCCCTTCCTTAATTCCTTTTCAGTCTGACAACCCACAAGAAAGAAAACCATGTATAATGGGGTTTAAGAAAAGTAGGTAATTTATGAAGAAGTGCGTCCCGGTCCCCTGCCTCCGAAATTGCTGCCCGGTGAATTATAAAATAACGACCCCAAGCTTCTGCAAGTTTCATTGTGTTAAATATAGGGGGGGGGAGGTAAATTTCACGGGGTAAAATAGGTGTTACCTATTGTTTATCTATCTATCTATCTCAGTCTATTCAAAACTATCCATCTTCATATCTATCTATCTATCTATCTATTAAATACTAAGATTTTCTTTTATTACAATAAATAAACAAGAATTACGATAAATAAACAAGAATTATGACAAATTACGGTAAATAAACCAGAATTACAACAAATTACGATAAATAAACATGAATTACGACAAATTTCTATAAATAAACAAGAATTAAGACAAAAAGAGACCCTTCCCAAAATACATTTAACGCCCTAAGTTGGTTGTTTTCTTTCAAGTAACACGGATGTGGCGCCAAAGCTTGGGGTCGTTATTTTAAAATTCACCAGGCAGCAATTTCGGAGACAGGGGACCGGGACACACTTCCTCATAAATTACCGAAAAGTAACTAGCAACACCAGCAGCAGCAGCAGCAGCACACATGCACAAAATAACCAAAGCTTAATCCCAAAAAGAACCTCAACTCTCTAATATCTATAATGATTAGGCCGTCAGTAGAACTTTTGGCTCAGTTGGTAGAGTATTCCCTTAGGAATCACGAGGTTCCGGATTCGGAACTGGCCCTTGCCAAATCAGTGTATGTGTAGCACAGCTTGAGTAATTTGATCTGTACAGTAAAGCATTTGGGAGCTGACGATGGGTGTTGCACTTCAGCAAAACATTCTCCTTGGTTTAGCACAAGAGAAAAGGGGATAGACTTCTTTGCTGTTTGGGTGATAGGCCACTCCATAATCTTTACTACTTTATGTATAAAAAAGATCTTTTAATTAAAAGCTTTAAAAACATTCTAAAAAGGGTTGATAACAAAAATGAAGACTTGTATAGAAACACCTTCTTCCTCAAATAGGTTGGTTGGTTTGTTGGCTGGTTGGTTGGTTATTTGGTTGGATTTACAGCATATCAACCTTTGTTGGATTATTTTATGCCAAATATAGGATAAAATCCTATATTTTATATCCAAATAAGGAAAAACATTATTTTATATTCAAATAAGGAAAAACATAAAAATCACACCAAACACAATTCTTTTTCCAAACTCAAGGAAAATAGATTTTAAAAATAATTATACAACTGTCATATTTACACATACGTCCACACTTTACTGCCAAAATAAAAATATCAAAATCCGATCCACCTGAGAGATATTTAAGAGACAGAACAAATCAACAAAGTCAGATTTCATCCCACTCCAAGACGACGCTATGACATTCGCAGCCAATAACATCAACTCTATCAGCCACTAGCTTGTCATTGAAAAAAACAGATGTCTGAGACTCAACTTCCAGCAAACAACTCAACTGCTGATTAGAAAAACAACTTCAACCTTCTAAATCAACGCAGTTCATGTTTACTACTATGTACTATGTGTATTTTCGTGCCACCACGATCAACATCAGAAATTAATTTCTCAGGTCGTAAACACCAAAACTTTTTTTATTTGTCCAAAATTCTATGGAACAAATCTGACACTACTTTGCTACATTTTACCAACAAATTTTACATTCATATCTATGTTGTGAACATTATACATTTCTTTTATTTTATACAAATTTATTTTATTTACAAACAATCTCAGAATAAATTAATTTATTTATTAAATATACGCTTTGTGTTGTTATTTCTCCGTATTTTCTGCCTGTTTCTTATTATTTTATCATCATTTTAAATATTATTTGTGAAGTTGGAACATGCAACACCGGCCTCTACACAAAGATGTTTTGTTTTATTCATTCTTGATTGGTACTCAATATTTTTTCAAACTCATTTTTTTCTATTTAACCCATAGATGTAACCCTAACAGGTACTACCACTCCTCCCCAAATAAGAATGGCATGGTCTGCTATAGACAGATTATCGATCATATTGAAATCTGATCTCTATGATAGTGAGAATTCTTCCAAGCTGTGGCCATCTTAGTGCTACTGTATGGCTGCACTTTTTAAAAATAATGAAATTTTATTGTGTACAGTGCTCAGGTGCACCACAACTCATCAAAGTCTCATGTCAAGTACACAGAATAATGCAGTGTCAGGAACATGAACAGTTTACAGTAGTAATATGCATGTATGTGTGCACGTGTGTGCATATGTATGTGGAGAGTGGCATCAGGTATAGTGTCGGTGGACTACAGGAAGCATGGAGGCTTTGAAAGATTCAGTGCTTTGGCAGCCTACATCAGACGCGGGCAGTTTATTCCATGTCTCCGCAATTCTGAGCGTGAAAAAATGTTTCCGAAAGTCACGTGAGCAGTGCTGTTTTCTGACTTTGTAGGCATGCCCATGTGTGTTGGGAAGATAGAGATCAAAAAGGTGCTCAATGTTGCTGTTATTAAGATGATTAATGACCTTATGAGCGTTTACCAGGTCAGTTGCCAGACGCCGAAGTTTCAGCGAATCCATTCCCAGGGCTGCGAGACGTTCAGAGTATGGTAGATGCCTGATGGAGGGTATTCATTTGGTTGCACGTCACTGTACAGTTTCTAGGAGGTTAATATTCTGAGCAAGATAGGGGTTCCAGACCGGTGATGCAAACTCCAAGTGTGGCCGCACCATAGCTTTGTACAGCTTCAAATAGATAGCCGGTGAGCGGCTGACAAAGGTCTTGCTGAGTGACGCCAGGACACCCTCGGCCTTTTTGTCAATTTTGGAGACGTGTTTCGTCCAACGTAAATCACTGCTGACTGTAATACCCAGATCACGTTCACAAGAAGATTCCTTGATATTAGTGTTGTGGAGGGAGTATATGTATGATGGGTTTTTCCTCCCAAAATGCATGGTGGTGCATTTGTCCACAGCCAGCTTCAGTTGCCAGTCAGTGATCCATTGTTGCACTGTGTCCAGGTCTGAATGCAATAAAGATCTGCAGCGTTCAGGATCTGTTTTTTTATTTCAAGGTACAGCTTGATGTCATCGGCATACTTCAGTACTATGGTATTCCTTAAGTTAGCATCTATATCATTGATATACGCAACAAAAGGGGGCCAAGAACAAATCCCTGTGGTACCCCAGATGACATCTCATATGGTGAGGAGTGTTGCCCAAGAACTGTAACTACCTCTCTCCGGTTGAGAATGAAGGACTTTAACCAGTTAAAAAGATCATCCTTCACCCCCATTGCAGAGAGTTTTGCCAAAAGTCTTTTGTGCGGCACAGAGTTGAAGGCCTTAGCAAAGTCAAGGTAGGCAACATCTACCCATGAGCCCCCATCAGTAATCTGGGTGATGTCCTCTAGGAATTCTACAAGTTGATCACAACAGCTAGAGTTTGGGATAAATCCAAACTGGGATGGTTGGATAAGACTGTGGAAGTTCCAGAAATTCCGAAGTCCTTCTCTGATGCAGGACTCCAACAACTTAGCAATACAACTTGTAAGACTGACTGGCCAATAGTTAACAGGTGATGTGTGGTCGCCCTTTTTGAACAGTGGAATTACACTAGCAGTTTTCTACCGTTCTGGGGTAGCACCATTTTTCAAGCAAAATTGGAAGAAAACAGCTAGCTGGTGCAGAAGGAAGTACCTGCCCCATTTGAGAATCAGGTATTTCACACCATCAAGACCTGGAGAAGCATGGTTGCGTTTGCTCTTGAGGTGGTGTCGCAGCATAGCAGGTGTGAATTCTATAGTAGTTATAGAAGTTGATGTCAGAGGTGAAGGAGATGATGTCAGCATGGTCTGCTATAGACAGATTATTGATCATATTGAAATCTGATCTCTCTGATAAAGCGAGAATTCTTCCAAGCTGTGGCCATCTCAGTGCTACTGTATGGCTGCACCTTTTGGACTTTAATAAAACACTTGGGGAAAAAAGCTAGATGGGAATTACACAAGGATGCTGCATGCTTTTTTTAACAAATCCTAGAAGGAGCAACCCACAAAAAAAATGTATCTTTTTGATCACTTACCTCCTATCACACAAAATATCCAAGTAAAACAAACAAGACATGCTGGACACTGCAAGAGGAGCAAAGACGAACTCATAAGTGATGTTCTCTATGGACATACCAGTATAGGCAAACCAGAAAAAATCCTACATCAATCAACCATGTGTATGTGTCACGTAGAACATCACCAATGAGATATCACTAATAGTTTGAATGAATGAAATGTAAAAAAGATAATGTGTAAGATGAGAAACATGCAGAAAAAATTATATTCATGGTAAATCATAAATTTAAAAAAATTATTGTCATGTTCTTTAAATGTACAACCGTTATGATCTTGCAACACCCTCTGGTTAAAAAGGAAACCATCCAAATCACCCAAGATGAAATGCAAAAAACTTAAATCCTGATTATCTGGTATTTCTTATCCACCGAATTCTTATTTCTTATGAATGTCATCACCTCAGCTAAATAATGGACCATTCTGTTTTTTATTTTATTATAAAGAAAGAAAAGGGGAAAAAGGACATGCTGCACAGAAAAAATATGATAACGAAAAAGAGTAGGGGAAAGATAGACAGAGGGGGTGGGCACATGGAAGCAATAACACTAATCTGTTTCAATTGAACATAATGAAAAGATGAAAAGAAGGAAAGAAAGAAAAAAAAAGTGTGAGAGAGTTAAATCAAGATTATTATACTTTTTACATATCAAACTAATTTGCAATAGCTCTTAAGTAAACATATCAAACATTGTAATAATTAAATTATCATACTGTGGTATATCCACAGGTCCTGCTGGTACATTGATATTGTATTAAAATAAAGGTGGAAACTCAAATTACAGAGTACAGGCAGGTAAACCATTTCAGTGGGGTGTTTTTGTTTCTTAACCATTTTTTTAGCCTCCCTTTCAGTGAGGTCAAATTTAGCTACTAACTAGTAGTGAAATAAAGATAGGAAAATGAATGTATGGAAGGATGAGTGTGACATAATAGATGGCCATTGCCTATCATTTGTAGCAGAAATTTGTAGATGTTTATTGGTTGGATTTAATGCCATTCCAACCCTTGTTGGATTATTTTATGCCAAAGATATTTTGTTTTATTTATTCTTATTGGGCATTCAATTTTTTTTTCAAACTCAATATTTTTTCAAACACATTTTTAACAATTACTTTTTGGTATATTTAACATATAGATGTGACCCTAACAAGTACTACCACTCTGGGTCAGGGTGAACATGGAAGAATGGCAATAAAGGAGTACTCCACATTCCCCAGAGTTCCAGAATTGGAACTTCACCATTAGATGTAATTTAATGTCATACCCAGGACACAGGTAATGTAGTTTGAAAACAACCGTAAAACAGTGGAAAATCACTGATAGTTTGATCGACAGGTCTTTACCTCAGGTTCGTCTGGAATAAGGCTTTCATTGGCCTAGAGTCACATGATTAGGTGAGGCTAGGAAAATAGAATTAGAAAGAGTAGAGTAGAGGCCAGCACCTGTTAGGGTCAGACGTGCCTTTCTGTCTCTGCCTCTCCCCATGCACATTGCAACCAAGAATTCCCCAGAGAAAAAAAAAAATGTGTACACAAGAAAATGTCTCCGTGTTGTCTCCATGATAAGAGAAGACACTGATGGAACAGAGAGAGAGATTGCCCCAAAACCAGAGAGATGCACAGCCTGATAGAGAACCCCAATACGAAGAACACAGACATCGGATAGCAGTGGACATAAAAAAAAGGTTACACCACATGAGAAGTAACTTGTACAGCCAAGGAACAATAAGACACTTACTGACCAGTGTTGTTGATAATTGAGAGTTTATTATACATGTTACGAGTTTATGGGCTATCCTTTAGGCTTATAGGAAACGCACTTGTCCAGCAGAAATCCTTGGTAAAGAATCCTTTGGTTGTTCCTTAGTGCTCCTCAGTATTGCAAGTCCTTCATCAATGATTGCAAATGGACATCTCTTAGTATCAGTGATTAAGTAGTCAACCAGCCATGCATTATGGCTGTTGATTGGCTGAGGAATAAACCATGTGACCTCGCCTTGTCTATAAATTTAAGTGGTGTATGGTAGCATGGCTTATATCACCAAATAATCTGGCGTTCTTCACAAGAAGTTGTTTATGGTTGTTTTGTTTTATGGCATATCAACCCTTGCTGGGTTATTTTATGCCAAAGACATTTTGTTTATTCATTTAATTTTTAAAAAAATATTTTTTCTATTTAACCCATAGATGGTACCCTAACAGGTACTACCATTCCAGGTCAGAGTGGACATGGGAGTAATGGCAATGAAGGGGTACTTCACACTCCCCAGAGCTCCAGCATTGGAACTTCACCACTAGACACAGTTTAATGTCATACCCAGGACACTAAGATCCTCAGTCACTGCCTTGTGGCACATATATGATAAAATGGATAAGTTGTTTCCCATAAGAGCAGTAGGATTGGGACAATCATATAGATGCTAAAGCTTGATGTGACCAGACAATTGATCATAGGGGACTTCTCAAACAACTCGAGTATGGAGTACCCCTTCATCACCATTACTCTCAGGTCCACTCTTATCCAGAGTGTTAGTACCTGTTAGGGTTATATTTATGGGTTAAATAGAAGAAAATGAGTTAACAAAATTGAGTTCAAAAAAAGAATTTTCAATACCCATCAAGAATGAATAGAACAAAATGTCTTCAGCATAAAATAACCCGACAAGAGTTGGCATGTCATAAAATCCAAAAAAGAAAAGAAAGTACAACATAAATAAAGCACAAGTATTTAAGTGGGGGAGTCTCTATGGCGTAGTGGCTAACATACTGGACTACAACATCGTAGTAAACAAGTTCAAACTTGTCATTCTATTACAATCACTTTTGGGTAATCTGAAAATTAGCTACATAAATGAGAGTAACCTCCCTTTGTTTCTTTCACTTTGAGGAAGCCGTCGGTTTTTCATTTCACCATAATCGATATAACTGCATGTTTTAACACAAAAATATCATAAAATGTATTCTTAATAGCAATTAAGTTCATTTCAAATAATGCACAAGCACAATTAATAACACATTATATGATATTTTCGTGTTAAATCATTCAGTTGTATTGATTCAAACAAATTCATATTTTCAGTGTAGATTTACGGTGATATGAAAATGGCCAAACAAAACAGACGGCTTCCTCAAAGTGAAAGAAACAAGAGGAGGTTACTCTCATTTATGTAGCTAATGTTCAGATTACCCACTTTTGGACAAATACCCTTGGGAAAGGTATGAACCTCTTCATCCTCCCATCTATGGGTTAAATAGTACCACTACTGTTCTTCTATCATTTAAAACCCCACAAAGGTTGATATGCCATTAAACAAAGAAAGAAAGAAGAACGTAGTATTTAAGTAAAAAGGTTTTTTTATTTTTTATTCTATTTTATATATTTATTTTATTTTATTTACTTATTTACTATTATCAATTATTTATTTACTTATTTATTTATTTTATCTTATTTATTTGCATTTCTATTTTTTTTTATTATCTTTTAAAAGTTTGTTATAGGTTTGAATCTTAAGCAAGTTCTTCCTGCTCCTGTCACTAAAAGCAATTTACTTGTAAAATCCTACATATGTATTTACCCAACCCCTCTGCATGAACAGGAGGCAACACCAGGTAATTTTTTAAGCAGAATTTAAAAGGCTTTAAGAGTTTTCCTTCTCCTAGACTGGTTGCCATACCAAGGTGAAAGAAACCAATCTACCCTACTATTTAAAGTTGCTTAAGCATAGAACAAACTGCCTGCATCAGTTGTTGGCTGTTGAAACACTGCATCTTTCAAAACCTCCATGCTTCCTGTAATTTGACAAAGCTATAACAGATTTCCCCCCATCCATACATATACACATGCACACACACACACACACACACACACACACACACACATATATTATGACTGAACATTATTCCTTTTTCTGACATTATTAAATTATTCTATGTACTATACATGAGCCTTTGATGAGATGTGGTCCACCAGAGCACTGTATGCAATAAATTTAATTATTATCATTTTTATAAAATATAGGATAAATATTTTTTTTTTATTTTATTTTACTATTACTCCTACTAAGATGTTGTGAATAACATGATATTGATTTATTGACTGATTGATTTTAATGGCATGTCAACCCATGTAGGGTTAATTTATGACTAGGGGTTAGGGAATTGTGCACATTATATTATTAGTATTAGATAGAAATACTTGGTATCGTGAAAAAAAGCCTCTTAAACAATTCCACAAAAAATGTAAATATAATTTATATTTACATTTTTTGTGGAATTGTTTAAGAGGCTTTTTTCACGATACCAAGTATTTCTATCTAATACTAATAATTATATGATTTCACGTAACTTATATTTCTATTTAATAATAATAACACTGGTTTACAAAGAAATTGAGGCAAGCACAAAAATAGCTGTTTTAACCTAATTTGGGGGTGCTGAATTCAGATTTGAAATCCGTTTATACTCATCACCTCTAGTTTTTTAGACATGCATAATGTACATTTTGTACACATACTCTACATAAAGGTGTATATGTATTCAGGGTTAATTTCTAATATTGTGTGACTTATGTCTTCTTTTTTAGTTATTATGCAATAAATGTAAGTGATAGCATTACATTATATATATATAGCTATATATCAAGACAGATTTTGGCAGTTAAGCGTAGCCAACACGTCTCAATCAACAGCCAGTAGTGCACTGGCAGTCAGCGCAGGAGGTTGTCGTCCCTCACAGCGCAGGAGGAAGGTGTCCCTCGACAATTGTGTTACACAATCTCTTGGGTATATATTTGTATTACAATTTCCAATGACGCACATTTTATTGCCTTACATATGATTTAATTTTACTTTGTTTTTTCATATTCTCCAATGACTTCAAGCTCGTCAAAATATCGAGGATGCTTCAACAAGGCCAATTCTTTCTGTTGCATGTGTGGGGACTTCACGACAGTTGCACATCCAAGTATATTTATTCCATCAATGTTCTTTATCTATCTTGTTTTATCTGTAATAAACTGCTGCAACTGTTGAAATAAGCACGTATATACTCTGTATATACTAAAATGAGACTATTTAAAAGACAGAAAACTAGAGGTGATAGAGCAAAACTGTTTATAAATTTGAATTCAGCACACCCAAATTAGTAAAAAAAACACTTATTCACATTCTTGCCTCAGACAAAAAATATTTTTTTGTAAACCAGTGTAATTTGTTTCCAATTATATGATTTCAAGTTTTCCTATCTAACGCTAATAATTATATGATTTCAAGTAACTAATAATAATAATGCTTTGTAAATTATGGCTTTAAGTAATTATTCATTAAAAATAACACACGTGGGCATGATATATATTAATACTCTTGTTCCTTAAAAGTACAACCGTTATCATCTTGCAACACCCTCTGGTTAAAAATGAGGTAATCTGAACATTAGCTACATAAATGAGAGTAACCTCCCTTTGTTTCTTTCACTTTGAGGAAGCCTTATGTATTCTTAATTGTGCTTGCGCATTATTTGAAATGAACTTAATTGTTATTAAGAACACATTTTATTATATTTTCATATTAAAACATGCAGTTGTATTGATTCAAAGAAATTTGTATTTTCAGTGTAGATTTACGGTGAAATGAAAATAGCCAACCAAAACATAAGGCTTCCTCAAAGTGAAAGGAACAATGGGAGATTACTCTCATTTATGTAGCTAATGTTCAGATTACCAAAAATGAGACTATCCAAATCATCCAAGATGAAATGCAAAAATGTGTATCTTGATAATCTGCTGTTGTTTATCAGCTGAATTCTTATTTCTTATGAGTGTTGTCACCTCAGCTAAATAATGGACCATTCTGTTTTAATTATAAAGAAAGAAAGGGAAGAAAATGGACATGCTATACAGAAAAATATAGAAAGAAAGAAAAAGAGTTGGGGAAAGATAGAGTGAGGAGGTGAGTGCAAAGAAACAATAACGCTAATCTGTTTCAATCAAATATATTGAAAAGATTAAAAGAAGGAAAGAAAGAAAAAAGAGTGAGAGAGAGAGTTAAATCAAGATTATTATACTTTTTACATGCTGAACTATTTAGCAATAGCTCTTAAATAAACATATCAAATGTTGTAATAATTAAATCATTATACTGTTGTATATCCACAGGTCCTGCTCGTTAACATTCAAAACTGTTTGGACAATTAAACTCTTTCTTTGTTTAGTTGATGATACCACACTGTATTTCAGTTAATCCTTTTTTCTTTGTTTTTTTTTTTCTTTTGTTTTTTTTTTCATAAGGTGAATTATAGTCTGCAAGGGATTATCTTCCCTCCCTTGTGAATTATATCAATACAACAAAAAGAGTTCAATGACTAACAAATCTTGAAAAAATTGTCAGGTTCATTATAAATAGAAATAATGACATTCATAACAATAATATAATTAATATAATATTTAATCTATTTAAAGTTTAAAAGAAAAAGAGAGAAAAGTACTCATAAAAGATATTTTCTTAAAATTTTTCTATCAATACTAATACATAATTTAAGATAATCTTTTATTTACTTATTTACTAAAAAAAAAAAAAATCTAAATTAGAGAACAAAGGAAAAAAAAAAGAAAAACACCAAAAAAAAAAAAAGAAGAGGGAGAAAGGAAAAAGAAAAGAAAAGGGAAAGCGAAACAAAAGCTAGGTATATAAATTTTTCTATTGACGGTTTTTATTTATTTATTTATTTTTTTATTTTTTTTTATTTGAATTTTGACATGGCAACAAAATTGGAACATTTGACCGGATGACAGACAATATTAGAACATTTGTTCTCAACAAACATTTAAAAAAAAAAAGAGAGAAATAAGAAATTACAGTTATTCGCCCATTTCATTCATAAAAGAGGAGAAGAAGAAAGAGAAGAAAAAAAAAGGAGAGGAAAAGGAAATAAGAAGAGAAATTATAACCACACAAATAAAAACATAAGCACGTCCATTTCTGATACGAAACTCTGATGATGAAGTTCATGCTTCGAAATCGATAAGACAAAAATAACATCTTTTTGTTTTTATTTTTCATACACATTGTATTTGGCCTTCAAAATATTAATATATTACAATAATATAAATTTTTTTCTTAATTAGAACATCTTTGAATTTTTAAATCAGGATTACGAATTACTTACAAATATATTTTTATATTTTCTATAATTTGGGGAAGCAACATTAAAATTCTAAAGCTTTGTCCTGAACCATTGGAGTTTTGTGTTAATACCATAATTACATTTTGACTGATTTAATCTTTGATCTTTTCCTAACATTATTCATCAATTACTAGAAATGGTTACTCAGCATCACCCAGGTAGACGAGGGGGGAAACCATTGTGTAATCATTAGCGAGTTAGTCTCACAGATCCATTATTATTATGTATATTTTAATTTTTAGATATCTTCATAAATATGAATCAAATCTTCGTAATTTTTGCACAAAAAGCAAGAACCAAATGACATTTAATGTGTATAATTATTTACTTTGTTGTTAATTGTTTTATTTTCATAGTTTCATCTGGATATACATACATACTAACTGCCCTTTATATATATATATATATGTATATATATAATAGATAGATAAACCTTAAGATGGTTGGAGAATGGATTGGTCAACATCAACAACACAAAGAAGGAATTCCGTTCTGTGAACAAAGCTTAGAATAACTTATTATGGATGTTTAACCATTAGCTATAAAGGTGCCATTCCAAGTAAGTCATCCTGATAATTCATCTCTCAGGAGGTGCCCATGGCATAATGTATGTATGTATGTATAATATTATATTAATATTATTATTTATATCAATATATATATATATATATGTATATTAACAACAAAAATTGAAACAGGCTGTTAGAAAGGGTGAATTTCAAACCAGCAACATCCAAAGTAAAGTTACAACATGTAGTTTATGTGAAAAAGTATGTCTCTCCAGGGCTGGCCTGGTGAATCATCTGAGAAAACACAAAGATACAGTGCCAAGTGCTACTGGCACACAAGTATGTTTAGTAATAGATCCTTCAGGAATCTCAGTGGACTGAAGAATCATCTTTGTACTGGCACCCTATTGGGTGCTTGCAAATAAAAAAAATAAAAAAAGGGAGAGAGAAAAAATAAAAAAGAAAGAACAGGAAATGGTCTTGCTCATGCACAAGTTGACAGCCAACATATATATATATAAATATTATTTATATATATATATATTTTTTTTTTGCTTGAAGGCAATTACAATGCGTATATCGTATGAAATTCGATAATTATTGAAAATAATCATGACACGCGAACTCAACAAATATTGTGCCCCACGTAGAACATCGTACAGCTGTTTCAACTTTATTAAGTCTCATCAGTGATGTATACTTACGATTTCCCAATGCTTCTAAAGCAAATTATCAAATCTCAGTTCTTACGCCAGAGTATAGGCCTAATTTGCGATCTTCTCAACATCCACTGTACATTGTATAGCAGTAACATGTTTATCCTTGACAAGTTGATTTCGCATGTATTGTGTGCTACGTATTGGTGGCCCAGGGGTAGAGTCTCTGATTCTGCATGCTGGATTCCCGGTTTCAATTTCTGTCGGAGGGAAATCATAAGTATACATCGCTGATGAGACAGCTGTACGATTTTCCACGTGGGGCACAATATTTTCCGAGTTCGCTTGTCATGATTATTTTCAATAATTATCGAATTTTATATGATATACGCATTTTAATTGCCTTCAAGCAAAAAAAAAAAAATAGATAAATAATAATATACTTTACTCAACAATGTTTCTAAAGCAAATTATCAATTCTCATATATATATATATATATATATATATGTAAAAAGATGAACAAAAGTGATAATACAAATAGGAATATTTCTTTTGTGTTATTTATTTTTTGATTATTCTTAACTAGTTTTGACCTTAGGTCATCATCAAGAGAAAAGTTTTTTTAGAAATTAAAATTATCTTTAAGAGTTGATATGTGTTCAATGTGTGTGTGTTTCATTTTGACTGCAAAAGTTTCAAGTATTATTTTTGGACAAAATCTTTCATTAAATGTTAAATCATCAAATTGTTTTCCACACGTTTTTTTGACTATATACCATTTTATCAACTGTGTATTCAATCATAAAAGAACAATTCCGCTTCTGATTCAATTCTTCAAGAAGTGACTAGGCAGATGAATAGGCAGGGAGTACAAAAATCTATCCATATATGTAAAAGAAAGATTCTGAATGTCTGTCTGTATGTTTGTTTGTACAACAACCAAGAACATTTCATTTTATAAAGGAAAATTGGTGGAGACCAGCAAATTCAATGAAATCCACACCCTATTTTTGTCTGAGAGGGGGTTAAGAAAATCTTTTATCCCTCATTTTCTATAAGAAAAGCTAAATAAAAATATAATAAGGGTATAAATCAATGTTATATTTAAAAATAATTTTAAAAATAAAACAAATTAATAAAGGATAAAACAAAATAAAAAGCAAATAAAATACAAAAATACAAACAAAAGGAATGATAAGAATAAACAACTTCAGAACAAGAATACAAGGTATGTCATAAAAGTATCAAGATTGAAGCTGTATTTACCAAGACAGAATGGAACATTAATTCAGAATACAAGGTGTGTAAAAAAAGTACAAAAAATCTCGAAACCTTTTTGACACACCTTGTATATGAAAAAAGAAAAAGAAAAGAAAGGAAACAAATATATAAAAAATATATTTTATTAATCTATATATAAATATACATAAGAGATTTATTTTTAACTTTTTAAATCCTGGGCAATGCCGGGTAGCTCTGCTAGTATGATATAAACTGAGAAATGAAAATGCCAGAATTATTGAATGAATTGATGTAAAAAGAATGAATGGTCAATTTTTAAATATATTGAAATAATCCCACTTATTACCAGAGCTGGATTTAGACATTGGGAGGGGGGGGCAGGCACTTTTGGTTAGAGAGCCATTCTTACTTGGTTTTCCCACCACCTTGTTGCTTGAGATGGGATATTCTGCAGCAAATGATGTATTTATAAAGAAAAGTAATTTATTGTAGATTGAAAAACAACAGGAGACTTTTGCCTGAAGTTGAACCAAATTATGAAAGTTCAACTTGACAAGCTGATAAATAGACACCTGAAAAACAGTGGAGCCATTAATTAGGATTTATATTTTCTAATACATGTTTGTTTTTTGATTGGTTGGTTGGTTGGTTGGTTGGGTTTTATGCCAAAGATGTTTGGTTTTATTTATTCTTGGTGGGTACTCATTTTTTTCTATCTAACCCATAGATGGCACCCTAACAGAGACTACCACTCCAGGTCAAAGTGGACCTAGGAGTAATGGTGATGAAGGGGTAATCCATATTCCCCAGATTGTTGATAACTGAGAGTTTATCATACATTTTAAACGTTCTTCACAAGAAGTTGTTTATGGTTGTTTTGTTTTATGGCATATCAACCCTTGCTAGGTTATTTTATGCCAAAGACATTTCGTTTATTCATTTAATTATTTTAAACTCATTTTTTTCTATTTAACCCATAGATGGCACCCTAACAGAGACTACCACTCTGGGTCAGAGTGGACCTAGGAGTAATGGTGATGAAGGGGTACTCCACATTCCCCAGAGCTCCAGAATGGGAACTTCACCAGCAGATAGTTTGTCATACCCAGGACACTGAGATCCTCAGCTGAGTTGGCAGAGACCAGTATCGAATCTGAATCCTTGTGGTTCCTAGGTGGAGGCTCTACCAACTAAGCTAAACCAGCCCCTTCCTTATTCATAAACAATCCATTCCATAGCAAACTATTTCCATTTGGTTGAAAATAGCAGTTTTCCTCCTAAATTGACCTGTGGAGATCTCTAGTGTCCTCAGAAATTAACCTCGCCTGGCCCAAGATAATCTTCAAGTCAAGTTACCCTTTTTACACATTGATTTTGAGTCCCCAATGTCCAACTGTTTGATTGCACCTAAGACGCATACAACCATGAAATCAGAGCATTCCCGGCAAGGTGTAATGGTTAACAAGCTAGTCATTGCATTACTACTGTATAGTGACTTTTATCCTCGCTGGATTGGTTGGTTGGATTTTACAGCATGTCAATCCATTGGGTCATTTTATGCCGAAGACATTTTTATTTTATTCATTTTGCTAGGTACTCAATTTTTTTTAACTTGATTATTTTTTTAAAACTCATATTTTTCTATTTAACCCATAGATGGTACGCTAACAGGTACTACCACTTTGGGTCAGTGTGGACCTGGGAGTAATGGTGATGAAGGGGTACTCCACATTCCCCAGAGCTCCAGAATTGGAATCTCACCATCAGATAGAGTTTAGTGTCATAACCCAGGACATTAAGACCCTTAGTCACTACCTTCTAGCACATATATGATAAAAAGGGTTGGGGGTTTGCCATAAGGGCAATAGGGTTGGAATAATTATATAGATGCTCAGGCTTGACGTGACCAGCCGATTGATCAGAGGAGGCCACCCGTCTAGCCCTCACTGAATGCCCCATATTTTGAGACCTTCTGTCACATCCTACCTGTGGTGAACAGGTTGGATAAATACCCACAACCAGGCCATCATTGACTTTTTTCTTTTTTCAATCAAGTCAAATCTGATTTCTCTTGTAAAAAGCAAAAGTGAAAATAAAAGACATTTTCAAAATTGACTCATTTTTAAACAATCTTTCTTTAATTTTAATTTTCTTCTATATCTGGAAAATAGATTTCTAAATTCCATTTTGAATGAATTTTATTCAATAAAAGAAACATCATGTTTTTTGGAACCCTTTGTCCAGTGACTTCAGACATTGGACCAGTAAGATATTAAATATCAGGTGGCTATCCCCTCAACACCTGCTGCCCTCAATTTAAATGGGCTGGGTTTATTGCCCAGTGCCTGAGGCGCCTCAAAAACGGAATGCCAAAGGGGTTCACACAATTTTTAAACACTAGCCACTTATGAGCTTCAATTTGTGCGTGGTTCCCCACTATAATGATCTGTGTTCGACTGACATGGTGGAATGTCCGTAAATAAACTTAACTTATATTTTAAGTTTAAATAGGGATTTAAGTCATTTAAATTATTGAATTCCTATCAATTGTTAAATAATATAATATAGATGAACTGAATTTTCGATAAAAATTATCTAAGTGATAAAAAATTAATGAAATTAAAATGATAGACGAACAGTATATATTTAAAAGACATCGACTCACTTTACTTATGGGGGAAAAAATGAAATGCTTAAATTGACTGTCGAGTATTTTCCATTCTCCATATTCATTTTCTGTTAGCATCTAACGCTAAATGAAATGATAATTTCATTCATAATTTGAATTATAAAAATTTTTTAATAAAATTTTAATCTATTTTAGCATCTTAAACATTAATAATCGCAAATAAATAAGTTGAATAACTTTATTTTTTGTGTTGTGCTTGTTGACGCGCTTCCATAAATCAAAAACTGTTCATACACACAGACTTTTTCGGAGCAAGTCTTAAAAAGTTACCCAAAGTTACAATGAAATTGTTATTTATAAATAAAATCGTATTCATTGTTATCATTGCTAAATGACAAAATAATAGAATAAATTTTATGTTGGTTACAAGTTTCTATTTATCAAGCGAAGAAGCGAATTTACAGTATCTTTAAAATTGAGTAGCAGGGAAGAAAAAACCCTTACCAACAACCAGGTTTTGTTGACCTTTGCACAACCTTGACGTTTGTGTGTGCATTACCGTTATAAATTTTAAATAATGGCTTTTAAAAACAATTTAAGAATGCAACAAGATCAACAATTATATCTGGGCATGGATTTCAGCACTCAACAAGTAAGACAAACGTCATTTCCTTCAATAACTTTTCTCCATTAATTTTATGAATGAAAATTGAAACTAAAAAAAACCCTGTTAGGTGCATGTCTGTCTTTTTCATTATCATCAAATCGTAAATCATTAAAATTTTACTCTCAATTTCAGCTACAAGCTTCATATATCTTCACCATACGGAAATGTTTTTTGTTTACAAAAACATTTTTTTTAATAAGGCAAAGCTCTAGGGTCTTGTAAAAATGTTTAAATTGCATCACTGGTACTACGGCTCACTGTGATATGGTAAAAGTAGTATAGGACTTTAGATAAATGAATTTCAATTTGACATATTTTGTTTTCAGTACCAGGCTGACAGTTTAGTTGTTGAAAACTCAGCAAAGATACAGACAAATTCCAACTTCAAAACGTACAAACAAAAATCCTGTTTTAAGAGTCGAATATAGGAAAATCCGAATCACAATACCCACGTGACACGGGGGTTGTCGATGTGGCTTAAGTGATAGGACAGAGGACTAATTTCCTAGAGGGTCTACTTCTACAAACTTGATGAGATTTTTTAAATATTAGATTTATCCATCTGTTCTGATCTTACGGAGCAAAATAAACCATATTCAAGAATGAAAAACCGAGTGCGCTTAAGTAACCAACACTAAAATTCTCACAAATATTTTTTTATCAACCAAAATAAAACTTGAGGCGAGCTGGTTATTTTTAAAACTAAAAATTGGACAACAAATGAAAAATAATAAAAATTTGCATTCATATCTTATACACTATAGTGGTCGAAAAGAAAAGGGTTTGAAATTTCAGGTTGAAACCGACTATGTAATCTACTCTAAAAATTTTTTTAATATGGTTTGAGTTCGACTCAGGTTTTTGTTTTAAAATCTGCGATACCCTCGTAAATGTAAACTTATGCTGGTGTACTACTATTACTCGTTATATTATTTTTAATGAGTTTTTCACTATATCGTACTACTAAGTATCGTTTTTTGCCCCATCATCTACGAGAACGTTAATTTTTGTTCTGCTGTTGCAATTTCATTTAATTTACTTTTTTTTTCTTTTTTTTTTTTAAATAAAAATTAAAATTAACGATATCGTGTTGTGAACGGTGTACAAAAAACTGTAAACAAATTGTGATTTTTTTTTCAGAAGTAAAACTATATTTATTTCACAATATTTCAATAAAAATTTTGAAAAAATAATTATTTATTTCCTTCTACTGTCTACACACACACACACATTTGTGATTTTAAAAATTAAAATTAAAGCAAAAAGTTAATGATTTGATTAATCTAAAAAAAAAAAAAAGGTTTTAAGACTAAATATATATATATATATATTAATCATATTCGTATCCAAAACTTAAGCATATCACCTAATCCAACCCACAAAAAATAACCAAAACAACAACAACAAAACCCTCCACTATTACCAACAAGCAACTGTCGCTACTAATTACAAACAGTAAAGTAGGATTACTACTACAACTACAAATGAGAGGGAGGAAGTCTTGGCTCATCTGGTAAAGACTTATTTACATTTTGTTTACAACAACCTCCTCGAACGAGAACCACTAAGCAAGCATCAGTGTTTATTTTTATTTTCAGCCTATCACTCTACGTACAAACCATATATTACAATCCGCTTTGTTATTTTCAAAATTTCCAATGGGACTTTACTTTTCGTTGAATTCAATATAATAATTTATGACTGCTACTCCACCCACCATTATATAATCTACTCCTCCTCCTACCATTTTTCCCTCAACCATCACTTCGAGGATTTATTTATTTTTTTTTGCTTACCAATAAAAAAAAAAATTCCTTACGCGAAAGGTTTTCCCCATCTGTTTTGAAAGTTTCGTTTTTGCTACTGTTTTAAATTTTTGATTACTTTTTTTTTTTTATCTTTAAAACAAAAATTATCTTTCGAACTAGCAATACTGTACAGAATTATTTTCTCTATTCATTTCCAATTTTGCATATTTAGTCTTATAAATGTCTTTCTATATTATTTTTGGAATTAACCCTTTCCCCCCCTCCATTCACCCCCTTCAATTTAGTCGAATTCCTATCCGCTGATGCATAACTTTTTTCTACGAAAAACACTCAATTTATTTTCGGGTGAATTTTTTTCTTTAATTGCAACCTAAAACCAAATCTTTCATTTTCTTTTTTAAAAAAATGACTTTTTTTCTAGGTTAATATTTTTAATTTCTTTTCCTGTAAAGGAATTTTTGTAAATTTCTGAATTAAAAAGAAATACTTTGATTAAATTTCCCTGTTATCATTTATTACAAAATATTCAAAATTAAATCTTTTAGTTTTTATTTTATTATGCATATATAAAAGAAAATAATAAGAATTACAGCAATTTCTCAAACTATCAAAATAAGTAGTGTTTAGTCAACTAAAAAAATATTTTTCGATGATTCATAAAATTATTTGTTGAACTTCAAATCAACAATGTTGTTTACTTTTAAATATTTTTCAAGCTTCTGAAATCTTAAATATAATTTTTTTGTTTTGTTTTTAATGCTCAACAGAAAACTCTTCTTATCTAAAATTAAAATAACCTCCGTATTTTATTTCCTAAATGATTTTGAATTTATAAAATTTTAATAGTCAACAAAGTTATCAATTTTTAATTATTTTAAACATACTCGTAGTTTATACCAATTATTGTGAATTCCTAAATTTAAAAAAATATTGAGCACTTAATTTGTCATTTTACTTTCTTTTTCAAGTTAAAAGATGTTTTTATTTTTAAAATCAGGTAATAAAAAATTACAAATAAGAATTACACAAAAAGGGAGACAAAACTGAAACTCAGCTCCCGTTTATTTTGCTTATTATTGGTATCAAAACTTTATAACTTTCCTTTGTATAATTCCGGAATATTCCCTCATTACATTCAAGATTCTAAAACACTAATCAAAAATTAAAATTCAACACCGCTGGATTTTGAAACGCTAGAAAATAATATCTTTAATTTTTTTTTTTAAATAAATTATTTTAAAAGAAATTTCTTGTCCGAATTCATTCAAACTTCCACTTGCTTCCCGGGTGATGGTGGTGGGAGGAGATAGCAGGGATAGAAGTAAATAACAAAATAAAAGATTGGAAACCTGGTCCGAAAAAATATTTTTCGATTTCTGGAAATTTATTCTTTAAAATCTTCGATCACCTACCGGCTCCTGAAGGAAAACAAAATTATGAAAGTATTTTCAATGTTTATAAGCTTATATACTTTTCGCCTTGTTTCATGTGTGCGTGAGCAGAGGAGAAAGTGTAAGCCAGTGCGTGTGGCTGTTTTTCTACCAATGAAATCGCTCCAAATTTGATTCTGCCAAGGGGAGATCACTCTGTTTAAATTTTTTTACTAAAACTCGTTCCCGGTGAAAGAAAAAAACGTCTAAAAACAATATGGCGGATTGTTGAATCCTAGAAAATGTGTATGAAATGAAAAACAAAAACTTCGCGTCGATTTCGGTTCGATTTTACCCGTTTGCCATGTCGAATCGTACATAAGCTATCGAGCAAGAGTTGCTTGCACTGTTTGTGTCTACAACAACTCGACGACGATGTGTGATGTTTGCTCTGGTCTCTTGTCCTTGTTCGAAAGCCATGACGATCGGTTACATAGTGGTGGAGGTCTTCGTCTAGGCAAGAACGAGATTTTGTCTGTGATCCAGTACGTCAACGTTTGGCCGCAGAAACAATGTATGTGCTGCTACAAGGAGTTCAAGAACTTCGAGCGATTCAACAACATTGTTCAAATCATGTTGACGGTCGCCATTCGCCACATTCAGACCCTGCCTGAAGATTATGCCAAGGAAAAGAAGGAACAGAGCGAAAAAGACCACGAAGACGACGCAACCCTTGAAAACACCGACAACAAGGATAAAGTATCGTCCGAAGGTTCGAAACCGGAAGAAGTAGATAAAATGAAGCAGAAGAAGAGCACGAAGAGACAGACGAGGTATGGACGATGGAAGAAAGGGATCAGTTGTTTCAACTAGTTACAAAAGTCTTTCTCATGAATTTTCCTTCCTATGTAGCTTACAAGCATGTTGTCCATTCTTCACTGGAGGAGCTATCTCAGCAGGAGACACGGGCCCTAAACAACTATTGTGAAATATCCGATTCTGAAGTCCCGCTCTACCTACTGCGAAATGTTTGTTTTTTCTGTGATAGCAACGGAGTGCAGGCTTTGCAACAGTGCTTTGAAAAGGCCACCCCGGACACACTCCCCTTCACCGTGGCTCACACCCTCATTAATATAATAGCAAATCTTCGCCTCTGGATGAATATTGCAACGGTAATGCAGTGTATTGTACCACTGAGAACTGCTGTTATCCGTTACATGTGCAAGTTATCCGACAAAGATCTTCGAATGGCTGGTACCCGGAATATGACCGACCTCATGTGGGCCGCAGTGAAGGAACCATTGGATACGCATTTCACCTACGACAAAGAAGGTTTGGATTTAGCTTTTAAGTATTTCACTTGTTCCACTTTGACTATTCGACTTGCTGGTATTGCCCAAATTAACCGCCAAATTGATTTGTATAATGAATGTTGTAATAATGATACTCTTGTTGATGCTGAAAATGTTGGTAACCTCCTTGCTAAGTGGCTCCTTGAGAATAAGATCATTGAGCACATATTTGGGCCGAATTTGCATGTTGAAATCATAAAACAAAGTCAGATAATCCTTAACATCTTGGCTGTAGAAGGTAAAATAACAAATGAGCATATTGACTGTATCTGGGCTGCCAGTCAGTTAAAACACTGCAGCAAGCAGGTGTATGACATTCTGATCCCACGTATCAAAAATCTAGACTTACTGCTGGTGCAGCACTTGTCCAAACTGGTATCTTCTCTTGACCCCTCAGCGCACACAGAGTCCACACTCTACCTAGCGTCTGCCCTCCTCAAGTGTATCTGGAGTACATGTGCTACATCCCAGAGTCACGTAGCTGCCGTCCATCACCAACAACCTCCTGATCAGCCTCAGGCTATCGGCCCAGTCTTGGAACAGGATGATGAAGACATTGAACATGGTAAAGCTGGCAAGCCAGATATGAGTAGCAGTGAAAGCCTGCAGTTGTCTGAAGTGGAGACTGACAAGGTTGCTGACACACACACTGGTAAAAGAGTCGGGCTTGCTGATGTTAAAAATGACCAATCTCCACTGATGACCCCAGAAAGACCCTAGCAAAATGATAGCAAAACAGCCTCTTCTCGCCAACAACCAAGTGTAGCCTCTAAAAGCATGGCTCGGATCACCGCCAGAAAGCATCCAGAAAAGGTTCGCAACAGTTCCCTGGCAATAGCGAGAACAGCGATGAGAGTGACTTGGAGGATAGTACCCAGCTTTCTAACCTGGCCAAAGAGTTTGTTCCCCCAGCCAAGTCGGTGGAGGCAGTAGTGGCAGTGAAAGTGACGTGGAATGCAGCGAGTCAAGTGCTGGAGAGGGACAGATATGTGCAGCTCTCAAACACGGCATCCAAAAGCGACGAGGTGTGAAGCGCCAACCAGTGCCTCTGAAATGCCAGCCGAGAACCCCACGTAATAGAAATTCACAGGCTTACAGAGACACTGGCCAAGGCACCTGCTCTGATGAAGACGAAGATGATGACGAGGAGGAAGAAGAAGAGAGGAGGAAGAAGAAGAGGAAGAAGTTGAAGAGGAGGAAGAAGAAGAGGAGGAGATGGAATCAGAGTATGAAGAGTCTGATGAGGACATGTTGAAGCACGACAAGATGGTACATGTGAAACATCCGTGTCATGGTGAAAGTGAAGACAGCTCGGATTTTGATGCTAATGAATCGAGACAGGCTAAACTGATGCACGGAGCAAAGTTACATTATGAGAGCCAACACGGTCAGCAACAACAACAGGGCTTGTTAAAGCAGGCTTGTCTTGTCTTCCAGCGACAGGGAAAAAGCACTATCGCATCCGTCCTGGATTACAGCGGTCGGAAAATGGCAGCCGCCTCCAGCAAGGAATTCGAGCAGGAGCTGTCTCTCTTGAGGCCCGTGATGACAGTGACGGCATTACGGCTAGTCACTGTAAAGAACTGGAAGTAGGAGCAGAAGGGGATAAAAAAATGACCATCTCTGATGCTGGAAACCTATCTCAGGACTCGCAGGATTCTCATGATTCTGAAGCGAGACCATCCACTTCTGCCAACCATGACAGTGCGGACAGTAGCATCCAAGGCGTCGCGTCTTCGCAGTCAGCTCAGGAATTTGAGAACCGTGGGGATGAGGCTGAGATGTTCGATTGTGCCAACTATATCCAGCATATACAGGCCCATCCCATGGCCACATACAGAGTGACTATATAGAGGATATCTTAAGCCCCGAAGGAAGCTGTCACAGTTCTCGTATGAGTACAAAGTCTGAAAAGAACATGGCAGACTTTGACGGCGAGGAGGTCCTTAGTGATGAAGAACTTGCACAAATAAATGCTCACCCTCATTTTAATGCGCATCAGATGCAGCAACACTTGGCTAGTATGGCTTCGATGTACCACACACACATGCCACATGTCATCCACCCCGACCGTCACAGAAGGAAGTATCTGTGTCATCGTGTACAAATTTCACTTTTGATGATGTCTGCAAGAAAGGTAATACACTTCTTTGGGATCTTGTTCAAGATGACACTGCTTGTCTTCTGCCCGACGGGTTAGTCGTCGAAGCAGAAAAGGACCTGTACACATTGGTATGTTATTCACCCGACAGGCGCATCAAAATAAAATTCATTGAAGCATGTATAGAAAATGTCGCTGCCCACAAGTCGGTGGTTGTTTCTTTACGCTTGCTGCCCAAGATCTTCAGTTCTTTTCCGCAATACCGAAGTGGCTTCCGACAACCATGCTGTCACGATGTGGGCAGAGAAAGAACTCAACATGATGTCTCACTTCTTCAACGATCTCATCCATTACACGGAGAACCACAAGTCTGGCCAGAAAAGTCACAGCCTCTACAGCCACAAGGAGCAGATAAAGGTAAGGCTGCAGTTTTTGACTGGTGTGTTTAGTGCTCCCGGTTCACCAGAGAGTTTCCGCTTGAGCCTCGAGCAGGTAGACACGCTATGGGCCTGTCTGGCCACTGATCCTGAATGTTCCGATGAATGTCTCAGTTGGTTTTTGAATCAAGCCAAGAGTAAAGAGCATCACCATGCTATGTGCTTGGATACCTTTAAGCACATCTTTTTGGAAAAAATGCCACAGCTTAAACCTGAATCGATGAGTATGATTGGATTAAACCTCTTCCAGCAGTTATCCCACTTGGCGCGGATAGCCAACGCTTCGCTGGATACTCCATTATCCGAGGATCAAGTTTGTGGCATGGATCAACTGTGGCAGATTGCTCTGCGGGCTTTGAATACAGATGTAAGTATTACTGCTATTCAATTCTTGAACAACTATTATATTAACTATGGAAACGGTCTGCTGGAGAAGGAGGAAGAGTTCATTTGGCGCTGTATGGACAGCCTTCTTACTGCCTCCCAGAACGTGGAAGAAAACCCGGACATGAACCTTTTGGTTATACAGCGCGGCTTGATTCTGCTTAAGAATCACCTAGAAGGTTTTTCGCAAACGGTATGCTTACCATTTACGTAACTGGCACATTGATGGTCGTGGCATCGTCAGTCACCTGCGGAACGTGCAAGAAAAGCAGTCCACTCCGATCCGCATCTTATTGCAACCTGCTGGGATCTCCGAAAAAACTCCGTTAGATATGTTGTCTACAGATCTTATTGCTGAGCTCCGTGCCGAAGTTGCTCGATGGTGGGAGGCTCTGCAGAAACAGCAACAACTTCAGCGGCAGCAGTCGTCTGGTAACCATGGCAACTCAATGCTTTCTCCTATTCTCGGTGCCATGTTGGGTGACGGCCCTCCGCATGATCACTCTTGGACAGGAATTAACCGTTGATAACGACGAGAAGACGTTAAGTGAGATGCAGTTCAAAGACTTACAGCTGGTTTTTTGTGTCTGTTGGTGCCAGCCGACCCCAGCGGAAGATGGACGGCACCTTACCGTCTTCTTGTCTTCCTTCGCCCAGTCCTGAGCGCTTGCCAATGATGATTCTGTTGCAGGATCCCAATTTTGAGAGACTCCTCACACTTCTTGAGCAGCTGAGCAACCTCAGTTTCCAGACTGCGGATTTGGAAAGCAAGGAGAGGTGGAATTTGCAGAGCAAAGCCAAGATCTTCTCTCGTCGTGTCTGGGAGCTTCTTATGCTGCTACCAACCAGTCCCGAGATGCTGGACGGCTTCAAAAGTATAATGCCATCAACCCCAGTGAGCAACACGAACAACTAGACGACAAGATTGACTGGAGTCGACTGCTTGACCCTCAGCGACCTCATCGACTTATGTATTCTCTACAGATCGTCGAGTCTCTTTCAAAGAATCCAAGGAGTAAGAAAAAATCAGTATCACAGTCAAGCGGCTGTGACACGGACTCAGAGATGAGTGTCGAGGGTCAGGAGATACCGGAAGAGATCTGACAAAACAATTTGTATCTAAGGGAGGCCTCAGCCATTTGGTGAATATTTTCAAGTCTGGCACGTTGCAAGCGAAAGGTGGGGAGACCTGGAACCAGTGGAATCAAGAATGCTTGGCCTACCTGCTGCGTCTGATTAGTCAGTTCTCAGTGGAGAGGTCCGATGCTGAGGCTGGGCACGACGACGTGTTTGAAAACTATGAGATTACCGCGGAAGAAGATGAAGCGTCAGAAGAGCAACTGCGACAAGATTGTCGTTCCCCGACTTAACCAGACGATTATGTCGATGCTGAATGTGAGTACTGACTTGCAGATTATCATGCAGATTCTCTTTGATGCTGCCATTCCAATTGAGACCAACCTTTGCAATACTGGAACCTGGGGTCGACCAGAAGTTGTTCATTACGCACTAAACTTCTTAGTATCTTGGGCTTATTCATGTGAAGAACTAAAGAATGAGTT
Source organism: Doryteuthis pealeii (assembly GCA_023376005.1). Taxonomy (NCBI): domain Eukaryota; kingdom Metazoa; phylum Mollusca; class Cephalopoda; order Myopsida; family Loliginidae; genus Doryteuthis; species Doryteuthis pealeii. Next base: position 92,568,555 of record CM042143.1, on the reverse strand, counting down.
TTGTATGACCCCTAACTTCAACACTTGGCTGAAGAGGTTGACACTAGAAGCCCCTGAACCTTGTGTACGGAAGGAAGTATGTACAGGATTATATCAATTATGTTTAGGAAAGACTTCCGAGAATAGGAGCGGCTACGCATTTCTATTGCCCATATTATCAAGCATGCTTTCCTTCTTACACGAAGCTCTACTTATAAAGCCTCAGTTGAATGATGCCTACTTGCAGGAGGAAAAGAAAGAGACGTATGGTCCTGGGTGTGGGATTACTTCTGGCTGGTTTTGTCGTTTTGTCGACAACATTTCACGAGATGATGCGAGCCACAATTCTGACAGTCCAGTGAACTTGGACACTCTCTGCAAAGAGGTCGCAAACCACATCATCTCCGTTCTTTCTATGAAACGAGACATGGTTATGAAGAAGATGATGCTGTGATTGGACTCTTAAATCTATGTACTGCAAACTTGAAGCATGACCCCCCGTTCAAGACCTCCGAAAAGGGTCGTGTGTTCCTGGAAGACATCTTTTGGTGCCTCTTTGCTTTGCCGTCACCCAGCAACCGGAATCTACCCAAGTGCAAAAGCCAGGCCTCCGGGCAGCTGCGTACGACCTTTTGGTCGAGATGGTCAAGGGAAGTGTCGACAACTATACGATCCTTCATGAAAAGATGATGAAACAACATAGTAAGGATTCCATGCTCCGTACCCCTGGGACTACTGGCCCCACGAAGATGGAAGATCAAAGTGTGGGTATGTTGGCCTCACCAACCTGGGAGCCACATGCTATATGGCCACATGTATGCAGCATCTGTACATGATTCCACAAGCTCGCCAATCGGTGCTACAGGCTAAGTGTACAGACCAAACGAAACACGAAAGTACTTTAATCGAACTTCAAAAGATCTTTGCTTATCTTCAAGAAAGTGAACGCAAAGCCTACAACCCTAAAGTTTCTGCAAGACTTACACAATGGACAAGCAGCCGTTAAACACCGGAGAACAGAAAGACATGACTGAGTTTTTCACCGATCTGATTACAAAAACTCGAAGAAATGTCAACTGACATGAAGAAAACTGGTAAAGAGTTTGTTTGGCGGCGTTCTAACGAACAACGTGGTTTCCCTCGACTGCCCTCATGTCAGCCGTACTGTGGAAGAATTTTACACCGTCCGATGCCAGGTCACTGATATGAAAAATCTGTACGACTCTCTCGATGAGGTACTGTAAAGGATATGCTTGAAGGCGACAACATGTACACTTGCTCCAAGTGTCAGAAAAAAGTCCGTGCTGAGAAGCGAGCCTGTTTTCGTAAATTGCCGAAGATCCTCTGCTTCAACACCATGCGTTACACCTTTAACATGGTGACTATGATGAAAGAGAAAGTGAACACTCACTTTTCATTCCCTCTACGTTTGGACATGTCCCAGTACATGGAGGTGAACCTGATGGGACCAGACAAGTTGCAAGATGACGATGAGAAGAATGGTAGCAATTTCACTGAAGACTGTGAGTCCGAGTGCTATGAATATGAGCTAATTGGGGTGACAGTACACACAGGCACGGCTGATGGGGGTCACTATTACAGCTTTATTCGTGACCGTATAAACCAGTCTAAAACCGGACAGGATAAGTGGTACCTGTTCAACGACGCCGAGGTGAAGCCGTTTGATCCAGTCAAATTGCAGCCGAGTGTTTTGGAGGTGAGATGACTAGCAAGACGTATGACTCGGTTACTGACAAATTCATGGATTTTTCTTTTGAGAAGACCAATAGTGCCTACATGTTGTTTTATGAACGGTGTTCTCCAAAGAAAAAGAAGTGCCTATAGACGAAGAGGATCATGCGTCGGACCCACCGCAGAAGTTCAACTTTGACCTCTCAAAGGAGCTGGCTGACTGGATTTGGCAGGATAACATGCAGTTCCTGCAGATAAGAACATATTCGAGCACACTTATTTCGGATTCATGCTTCAGCTCTGTGGCTATATTCAGACGACACTGCCCAGAGACGACCCTCGGAAAGTGCCCCTAATGGCTGCCAGTTAAGCGCTTCATTTGTCCTGGAGACTCACATTCATGCTAAGGAGAAGCCAACAATGCTTCAGTGGATTGAATTGCTTACAAAACAGTTTAATTCTTGCCAAGCAGCCTGCGAGTGGTTTCTGGAGCATATGTCGGAATGTGACTGGTGGCCACAAACAAATACTCATCAAATGCCCTAACCAAATGGTACGACAGATGTTTCAGCGACTGCTCGTACACGTCATCACACAGCTAAAGAGTGTACGGTACGACTTGCTGCCCTCTGTCAACGGCGCCGAAGAAGTGGTAGACTCAAACAGCCTTAGCAATCGCACATGTGCAACAAAATTTATCAAACGGATGCTATCCATCCTGGAACACGGTGTTAGGCCCCACAGCAAGCACCTCACAGAGTATTTCAGCTTTCTGCTTGAATTCGCCAAAATGGGTGATGAAGAATGTTTTTTCTTGATCAACATCAACGCCATTTCAACCATCGTTAACTTCTACATGGGACAGAAGGCACAAGAAAATTACGTCGAAATCTTATCGGATGACGAAGAAGAAGACGACGTCATTGCCATGCCCGAGGATAAACACCGGCCTCTGGCTCTAGACAAAATGATCGCACTCATTGCTCAGCTTGTGGAACGGTCAGAGGAGAGGACAACCAACTGCGCCTTTCCGAGAAGGATTTATAACAGCATTATTGGAGGTAAGAACTTCCCATTTCTCTACAATCAAATTAAGGATCACATTAACGTACGCCAGACTTGCAATCTGATATTTAGCCTTTGCCGGTGGAACGACTCCCGCAACGGCCATAGTACAGATGTTGTTTAATGCCGTGAAGAAACTTAACGCTGAGCAAGCGCAGCCTTTCTTCAAACTAATGTCTTATTTGGTTGAATTTATTGGGGGACCTCCAGGCATGCCACCTTTCATGCAGTACATCCTTCAACGTTTCTGGGAGCTCACCGAGTGCTGTCCTCACCAGTGCCTTGAATGGCTATCAACACAAGTGACCAGAAACAAAATAGCCAATGCCTGGGTCCTCCAGCAAATGGACAATTGGGTGGAAGCCCATCTTATTGCACACAACAACGTGCGCGTGAGGAATGCTGCTAGTTTCCTTCTAGTTTCCCTAGTGCCAAATCTGAATTTCCGCCAGGCCTTCCGAACTGCAAGGAGCATCTTGAGCCCCCACAAAGAGCTTCTACTCTCGCAGATGCCTTAGCAGTCCTTCATCAAATCTATGAACACTTACTCTCACTCCTCTCTCGTGCACGACTATATGTTGACCCTCAAACGCATGGCACTAGCAAGCTGGTCTGCTATTTTGCTGTCATGACGTATTGCCTGATTTCCAAGAAGGAGAAGCTCATGTTCGGCCGCTATTTTGCTGACTTGTGGCAACTGTTCCAGCCCAAATTATCTGAGCCTCAGATTTCAATGCACCATAACAAGCAAGCCATGCTTCTATTCTGGTACCAAGTGTGTGTTGACTGCCCTGACAATGTAAAGCTAATTGTGACTAACCCACCTGTATGCAAAAACATTGCTTTCAACTATATCCTTGCGGACCATGACGACCAGGAAGTTGTTTATTTCAACCGTTGTATGCTTCCGGCTTACTACGGTCTCTTGACATCCTTTTTGAAAAATGCCACAGCTTAAACCTGAATCGATGAGTATGATTGGATTAAACCTCTTCCAGCAGTTATCCCACTTGGCGCGGATAGCCAACGCTTCGCTGGATACTCCATTATCCGAGGATCAAGTTGTGGCATGGATCAACTGTGGCAGATTGCTCTGCGGGCTTTGAATACAGATGTAAGTATTACTGCTATTCAATTCTTGAACAACTATTATATTAACTATGGAAACGGTCTGCTGGAGAAGGAGGAAGAGTTCATTTGGCGCTGTATGGACAGCCTTCTTACTGCCTCCCAGAACGTGGAAGAAAACCCGGACATGAACCTTTTGGTTATACAGCGCGGCTTGATTCTGCTTAGAATCACCTAGAAGGTTTTCGCAAACGGTATGCTTACCATTTACGTAACTGGCACATTGATGGTCGTGGCAGTCAGTCACCTGCGGAACGTGCAAGAAAAGCAGTCCACTCCGATCCGCATCTTATTGCAACCTGCTGGATCTCCGAAAAAACTCCGTTAGATATGTTGTCTACAGATCTTATTGCTGAGCTCCGTGCCGAAGTTGCTCGATGGTGGGAGGCTCTGGCAGAAACAGCAACAACTTCAGCGGCAGCAGTCGTCTGGTAACATGGCAACTCAATGCTTTCTCCTATTCTCGGTGCATGTTGGGTGACGGCCCGATCCGCATGATCACTCTTGGACAGGAATTAACGTTGATAACGACGAGAAGACGTTAAGTGAGATGCAGTTCAAAGACTTACAGCTGGTTTTTGTGTCTGTTGGTGCCAAGCCGACCCCAGCGGAAGATGGACGCACCTTACCGTCTTCTTGTCTTCCTTCGCCCAGTCCTGAGCGCTTGCCAATGATGATTCTGTTGCAGGATCCCAATTTTGAGAGACTCCTCACACTTCTTGAGCAGCTGAGCAACCTCAGTTTCCAGACTGCGGATTTGGAAAGCAAGGAGAGGTGGAATTTGCAGAGCAAAGCCAAGATCTTCTCTCGTCGTGTCTGGGAGCTTCTTATGCTGCTACCAACCAGTCCCGAGATGCTGGACGGCTTCAAAAGTATAATGCCATCAACCCCCAGTGAGCAACAACGAACAACTAGACGACAAGATTGACTGGAGTCGACTGCTTGACCCTCAGCGACCTCATCGACTTATGTATTCTCTACAGATCGTCGAGTCTCTTTCAAAGAATCCAAGGAGTAAAGAAAAATCAGTATCACAGTCAAGCGGCTGTGACACGGACTCAGAGATGAGTGTCGAGGGTCAGGAGATACCGGAAGAGATCTGGACAAAACAATTTGTATCTAAGGGAGGCCTCAGCCATTTGGTGAATATTTTCAAGTCTGGCACGTTGCAAGCGAAAGGTGGGGAGACCTGGAACCAGTGGAATCAAGAATGCTTGGCCTACCTGCTGCGTCTGATTAGTCAGTTCTCAGTGGAGAGGTCCGAGCTGAGGCTGGGCACGACGACGTGTTTGAAAACTATGAGATACCGCGGAAGAAGATGAAGCGTCAGAAGAGCAACTGCGACAAGATTGTCGTTCCCCGACTTAACCAGACGATTATGTCGATGCTGAATGTGAGTACTGACTTGCAGATTATCATGCAGATTCTCTTTGATGCTGCCATTCCAATTGAGACCAACCTTTGCAATACTGGAACCTGGGGTCGACCAGAAGTTGTTCATTACGCACTAAACTTCTTAGTATCTTGGGCTTATTCATGTGAAGAACTAAAGAATGAGTTTGTATGACCCCTAACTTCAACACTTGGCTGAAGAGGTTGACACTAGAAGCCCTGAACCTTGTGTACGGAAGGAAGTATGTACAGGATTATATCAATTATGTTTAGGAAAGACTTCCGAGAATAGGAGCGGCTACGCATTTCTATTGCCCATATTATCAAGCATGCTTTCCTTCTTACACGAAGCTCTACTTATAAAGCCTCAGTTGAATGATGCCTCTTGCAGGAGGAAAAGAAAGAGACGTATGTCCTGGGTGTCGGGATTACTTCTGGCTGGTTTGTCGTTTTGTCGACAACATTTCACGAGATGATGCGAGCCACAATTCTGACAGTCCAGTGAACTTGGACACTCTCTGCAAAGAGGTCGCAAACCACATCATCTCCCGTTCTTTCTATGAAACGAGACATGGTTATGAAGAAGATGATGCTGTGATTGGACTCTTAAATCTATGTACTGCAAACTTGAAGCATGACCCCCCGTTCAAGACCTCCGAAAAGGGTCGTGTGTTTCCTGGAAGACATCTTTTGGTGCCTCTTTGCTTTGCCGTCACCAGCAACCGGAATCTACCCAAGTGCAAAAGCCAGGCCTCCCGGGCAGCTGCGTCCGACCTTTTGGTCGAGATGTCAAGGGAAGTGTCGACAACTATACGATCCTTCATGAAAAGATGATGAAACAACATAGTAAGGATTCCCATGCTCCGTACCCCTGGGACTACTGGCCCCACGAGATGGAAGATCAAAGTGTGGGTATGTTGGCCTCACCAACCTGGGAGCCACATGCTATATGGCCACATGTATGCAGCATCTGTACATGATTCCACAAGCTCGCCAATCGGTGCTACAGGCTAAGTGTACAGACCAAACGAACACGAAAGTACTTTAATCGAACTTCAAAAGATCTTTGCTTATCTTCAAGAAAGTGAACGCAAAGCCTACAACCCTAAAGTTTCTGCAAGACTTACACAATGGACAAGCAGCCGTTAAACACCGGAGAACAGAAAGAAATGACTGAGTTTTCACCGATCTATTACAAAACTCGAAGAAATGTCAACTGACATGAAGAAACTGGTAAAGAGTTTGTTTGCGCGTTCTAACGAACAACGTGGTTTCCCGACTGCCCTCATGTCAGCCGTACTGTGGAAGAATTTTACACCGTCCGATGTTGGCTGTAGAAGGTAAAATAACAAATGAGCATATTGACTGTATCTGGGCTGCCAGTCAGTTAAAACACTGCAGCAAGCAGGTGTATGACATTCTGATCCCACGTATCAAAAATCTAGACTTACTGCTGGTGCAGCACTTGTCCAAACTGGTATCTTCTCTTGACCCCTCAGCGCACACAGAGTCCACACTCTACCTAGCGTCTGCCCTCCTCAAGTGTATCTGGAGTACATGTGCTACATCCCAGAGTCACGTAGCTGCCGTCCATCACCAACAACCTCCTGATCAGCCTCAGGCTATCGGCCCAGTCTTGGAACAGGATGATGAAGACATTGAACATGGTAAAGCTGGCAAGCCAGATATGAGTAGCAGTGAAAGCCTGCAGTTGTCTGAAGTGGAGACTGACAAGGTTGCTGACACACACACTGGTAAAAGAGTCGGGCTTGCTGATGTTAAAAATGACCAATCTCCCACTGATGACCCCCAGAAAGACCCTAGCAAAAATGATAGCAAAACAGCCTCTTCTCGCCAACAACCAAGTGTAGCCTCTAAAAAGCATGGCTCGGATCACCGCCAGAAAGCATCCAGAAAAGGTTCACAACAGTTCCCTGGCAATAGCGAGAACAGCGATGAGAGTGACTTGGAGGATAGTACCCAGCTTTCTAACCTGGCCAAAGAGTTTGTTCCCCCCAGCCAAGTCGGTGGAGGCAGTAGTGGCAGTGAAAGTGACGTGGAATGCAGCGAGTCAAGTGCTGGAGAGGGACAGATATGTGCAGCTCTCAAACACGGCATCCAAAAGCGACGAGGTGTGAAGCGCCAACCAGTGCCTCTGAAATGCCAGCCGAGAACCCCACGTAATAGAAATTCACAGGCTTACAGAGACACTGGCCAAGGCACCTGCTCTGATGAAGACGAAGATGATGACGAGGAGGAAGAAGAAGAGGAGGAGGAAGAAGAAGAGGAAGAAGTTGAAGAGGAGGAAGAAGAAGAGGAGGAGATGGAATCAGAGTATGAAGAGTCTGATGAGGACATGTTGAAGCACGACAAGATGGTACATGTGAAACATCCGTGTCATGGTGAAAGTGAAGACAGCTCGGATTTTGATGCTAATGAATCGAGACAGGCTAAACTGATGCACGGAGCAAAGTTACATTATGAGAGCCAACACGGTCAGCAACAACAACAGGGCTTGTTAAAGCAGGCTTGTCTTGTCTTCCAGCGACAGGGAAAAAAGCACTATCGCATCCGTCCTGGATTACAGCGGTCGGAAAATGGCAGCCGCCTCCAGCAAGGAATTCGAGCAGGAGCTGTCTCTCTTGAGGCCCGTGATGACAGTGACGGCATTACGGCTAGTCACTGTAAAGAACTGGAAGTAGGAGCAGAAGGGGATAAAAAAATGACCATCTCTGATGCTGGAAACCTATCTCAGGACTCGCAGGATTCTCATGATTCTGAAGCGAGACCATCCACTTCTGCCAACCATGACAGTGCGGACAGTAGCATCCAAGGCGTCGCGTCTTCGCAGTCAGCTCAGGAATTTGAGAACCGTGGGGATGAGGCTGAGATGTTCGATTGTGCCAACTATATCCAGCATATACAGGCCCATCCCCATGGCCACATACAGAGTGACTATATAGAGGATATCTTAAGCCCCGAAGGAAGCTGTCACAGTTCTCGTATGAGTACAAAGTCTGAAAAGAACATGGCAGACTTTGACGGCGAGGAGGTCCTTAGTGATGAAGAACTTGCACAAATAAATGCTCACCCTCATTTTAATGCGCATCAGATGCAGCAACACTTGGCTAGTATGGCTTCGATGTACCACACACACATGCCACATGTCATCCACCCCCGACCGTCACAGAAGGAAGTATCTGTGTCATCGTGTACAAATTTCACTTTTGATGATGTCTGCAAGAAAGGTAATACACTTCTTTGGGATCTTGTTCAAGATGACACTGCTTGTCTTCTGCCCGACGGGTTAGTCGTCGAAGCAGAAAAGGACCTGTACACATTGGTATGTTATTCACCCGACAGGCGCATCAAAATAAAATTCATTGAAGCATGTATAGAAAATGTCGCTGCCCACAAGTCGGTGGTTGTTTCTTTACGCTTGCTGCCCAAGATCTTCAGTTCTTTTCCGCAATACCGAAGTGGTTCCGACAACCATGCTGTCACGATGTGGGCAGAGAAAGAACTCAACATGATGTCTCACTTCTTCAACGATCTCATCCATTACACGGAGAACCACAAGTCTGGCCAGAAAAGTCACAGCCTCTACAGCCACAAGGAGCAGATAAAGGTAAGGCTGCAGTTTTTGACTGGTGTGTTTAGTGCTCCCGGTTCACCAGAGAGTTTCCGCTTGAGCCTCGAGCAGGTAGACACGCTATGGGCCTGTCTGGCCACTGATCCTGAATGTTCCGATGAATGTCTCAGTTGGTTTTTGAATCAAGCCAAGAGTAAAGAGCATCACCATGCTATGTGCTTGGATACCTTTAAGCACATCTTTTTGGAAAAAATGCCACAGCTTAAACCTGAATCGATGAGTATGATTGGATTAAACCTCTTCCAGCAGTTATCCCACTTGGCGCGGATAGCCAACGCTTCGCTGGATACTCCATTATCCGAGGATCAAGTTTGTGGCATGGATCAACTGTGGCAGATTGCTCTGCGGGCTTTGAATACAGATGTAAGTATTACTGCTATTCAATTCTTGAACAACTATTATATTAACTATGGAAACGGTCTGCTGGAGAAGGAGGAAGAGTTCATTTGGCGCTGTATGGACAGCCTTCTTACTGCCTCCCAGAACGTGGAAGAAAACCCGGACATGAACCTTTTGGTTATACAGCGCGGCTTGATTCTGCTTAAGAATCACCTAGAAGGTTTTCGCAAACGGTATGCTTACCATTTACGTAACTGGCACATTGACGGTCGTGGCATCGTCAGTCACCTGCGGAACGTGCAAGAAAAGCAGTCCACTCCGATCCGCATCTTATTGCAACCTGCTGGGATCTCCGAAAAAACTCCGTTAGATATGTTGTCTACAGATCTTATTGCTGAGCTCCGTGCCGAAGTTGCTCGATGGTGGGAGGCTCTGCAGAAACAGCAACAACTTCAGCGGCAGCAGTCGTCTGGTAACCATGGCAACTCAATGCTTTCTCCTATTCTCGGTGCCATGTTGGGTGACGGCCCGATCCGCATGATCACTCTTGGACAGGAATTAACCGTTGATAACGACGAGAAGACGTTAAGTGAGATGCAGTTCAAAGACTTACAGCTGGTTTTTGTGTCTGTTGGTGCCAGCCGACCCCAGCGGAAGATGGACGGCACCTTACCGTCTTCTTGTCTTCCTTCGCCCAGTCCTGAGCGCTTGCCAATGATGATTCTGTTGCAGGATCCCAATTTTGAGAGACTCCTCACACTTCTTGAGCAGCTGAGCAACCTCAGTTTCCAGACTGCGGATTTGGAAAGCAAGGAGAGGTGGAATTTGCAGAGCAAAGCCAAGATCTTCTCTCGTCGTGTCTGGGAGCTTCTTATGCTGCTACCAACCAGTCCCGAGATGCTGGACGGCTTCAAAAGTATAATGCCATCAACCCCCAGTGAGCAACACGAACAACTAGACGACAAGATTGACTGGAGTCGACTGCTTGACCCTCAGCGACCTCATCGACTTATGTATTCTCTACAGATCGTCGAGTCTCTTTCAAAGAATCCAAGGAGTAAGAAAAAATCAGTATCACAGTCAAGCGGCTGTGACACGGACTCAGAGATGAGTGTCGAGGGTCAGGAGATACCGGAAGAGATCTGGACAAAACAATTTGTATCTAAGGGAGGCCTCAGCCATTTGGTGAATATTTTCAAGTCTGGCACGTTGCAAGCGAAAGGTGGGGAGACCTGGAACCAGTGGAATCAAGAATGCTTGGCCTACCTGCTGCGTCTGATTAGTCAGTTCTCAGTGGAGAGGTCCGACGCTGAGGCTGGGCACGACGACGTGTTTGAAAACTATGAGATACCGCGGAAGAAGATGAAGCGTCAGAAGAGCAACTGCGACAAGATTGTCGTTCCCCGACTTAACCAGACGATTATGTCGATGCTGAATGTGAGTACTGACTTGCAGATTATCATGCAGATTCTCTTTGATGCTGCCATTCCAATTGAGACCAACCTTTGCAATACTGGAACCTGGGGTCGACCAGAAGTTGTTCATTACGCACTAAACTTCTTAGTATCTTGGGCTTATTCATGTGAAGAACTAAAGAATGAGTTTTGTATGACCCCTAACTTCAACACTTGGCTGAAGAGGTTGACACTAGAAGCCCCTGAACCTTGTGTACGGAAGGAAGTATGTACAGGATTATATCAATTATGTTTAGGAAAGACTTCCGAGAATAGGAGCGGCTACGCATTTCTATTGCCCATATTATCAAGCATGCTTTCCTTCTTACACGAAGCTCTACTTATAAAGCCTCAGTTGAATGATGCCTACTTGCAGGAGGAAAAGAAAGAGACGTACGGTCCTGGGTGTCGGGATTACTTCTGGCTGGTTTGTCGTTTTGTCGACAACATTTCACGAGATGATGCGAGCCACAATTCTGACAGTCCAGTGAACTTGGACACTCTCTGCAAAGAGGTCGCAAACCACATCATCTCCCGTTCTTTCTATGAAACGAGACATGGTTATGAAGAAGATGATGCTGTGATTGGACTCTTAAATCTATGTACTGCAAACTTGAAGCATGACCCCCCGTTCAAGACCTCCGAAAAGGGTCGTGTGTTCCTGGAAGACATCTTTTGGTGCCTCTTTGCTTTGCCGTCACCCAGCAACCGGAATCTACCCAAGTGCAAAAGCCAGGCCTCCCGGGCAGCTGCGTACGACCTTTTGGTCGAGATGGTCAAGGGAAGTGTCGACAACTATACGATCCTTCATGAAAAGATGATGAAACAACATAGTAAGGATTCCCATGCTCCGTACCCCTGGGACTACTGGCCCCACGAAGATGGAAGATCAAAGTGTGGGTATGTTGGCCTCACCAACCTGGGAGCCACATGCTATATGGCCACATGTATGCAGCATCTGTACATGATTCCACAAGCTCGCCAATCGGTGCTACAGGCTAAGTGTACAGACCAAACGAAACACGAAAGTACTTTAATCGAACTTCAAAAGATCTTTGCTTATCTTCAAGAAAGTGAACGCAAAGCCTACAACCCTAAAAGTTTCTGCAAGACTTACACAATGGACAAGCAGCCGTTAAACACCGGAGAACAGAAAGACATGACTGAGTTTTTCACCGATCTGATTACAAAACTCGAAGAAATGTCAACTGACATGAAGAAACTGGTAAAGAGTTTGTTTGGCGGCGTTCTAACGAACAACGTGGTTTCCCTGGACTGCCCTCATGTCAGCCGTACTGTGGAAGAATTTTACACCGTCCGATGCCAGGTCACTGATATGAAAAATCTGTACGACTCTCTCGATGAGGTCACTGTAAAGGATATGCTTGAAGGCGACAACATGTACACTTGCTCCAAGTGTCAGAAAAAAGTCCGTGCTGAGAAGCGAGCCTGTTTTCGTAAATTGCCGAAGATCCTCTGCTTCAACACCATGCGTTACACCTTTAACATGGTGACTATGATGAAAGAGAAAGTGAACACTCACTTTTCATTCCCTCTACGTTTGGACATGTCCCAGTACATGGAGGTGAACCTGATGGGACCAGACAAGTTGCAAGATGACGATGAGAAGAATGGTAGCAATTTCACTGAAGACTGTGAGTCCGAGTGCTATGAATATGAGCTAATTGGGGTGACAGTACACACAGGCACGGCTGATGGGGGTCACTATTACAGCTTTATTCGTGACCGTATAAACCAGTCTAAAACCGGACAGGATAAGTGGTACCTGTTCAACGACGCCGAGGTGAAGCCGTTTGATCCCAGTCAAATTGCAGCCGAGTGTTTTGGAGGTGAGATGACTAGCAAGACGTATGACTCGGTTACTGACAAATTCATGGATTTTTCTTTTGAGAAGACCAATAGTGCCTACATGTTGTTTTATGAACGGTGTTCTCCAAAGAAAAAAGAAGTGCCTATAGACGAAGAGGATCACGCGTCGGACCCACCGCAGAAGTTCAACTTTGACCTCTCAAAGGAGCTGGCTGACTGGATTTGGCAGGATAACATGCAGTTCCTGCAAGATAAGAACATATTCGAGCACACTTATTTCGGATTCATGCTTCAGCTCTGTGGCTATATTCAGACGACACTGCCCAGAGACGACCCTCGGAAAGTGCCCCTAATGGCTGCCCAGTTAAGCGCTTCATTTGTCCTGGAGACTCACATTCATGCTAAGGAGAAGCCAACAATGCTTCAGTGGATTGAATTGCTTACAAAACAGTTTAATTCTTGCCAAGCAGCCTGCGAGTGGTTTCTGGAGCATATGTCGGAATGTGACTGGTGGCCACAACAAATACTCATCAAATGCCCTAACCAAATGGTACGACAGATGTTTCAGCGACTGCTCGTACACGTCATCACACAGCTAAAGAGTGTACGGTACGACTTGCTGCCCTCTGTCAACGGCGCCGAAGAAGTGGTAGACTCAAACAGCCTTAGCAATCGCACATGTGCAACAAAATTTATCAAACGGATGCTATCCATCCTGGAACACGGTGTTAGGCCCCACAGCAAGCACCTCACAGAGTATTTCAGCTTTCTGCTTGAATTCGCCAAAATGGGTGATGAAGAATGTTTTTTCTTGATCAACATCAACGCCATTTCAACCATCGTTAACTTCTACATGGGACAGAAGGCACAAGAAAATTACGTCGAAATCTTATCGGATGACGAAGAAGAAGACGACGTCATTGCCATGCCCGAGGATAAACACCGGCCTCTGGCTCTAGACAAAATGATCGCACTCATTGCTCAGCTTGTGGAACGGTCAAGAGGAGAGGACAACCAACTGCGCCTTTCCGAGAAGGATTATAACAGCATTATTGGAGGTAAGAACTTCCCATTTCTCTACAATCAAATTAAGGATCACATTAACGTACGCCAGACTTGCAATCTGATATTTAGCCTTTGCCGGTGGAACGACTCCCTCGCAACGGCCATAGTACAGATGTTGTTTAATGCCGTGAAGAAACTTAACGCTGAGCAAGCGCAGCCTTTCTTCAAACTAATGTCTTATTTGGTTGAATTTATTGGGGGACCTCCAGGCATGCCACCTTTCATGCAGTACATCCTTCAACGTTTCTGGGAGCTCACCGAGTGCTGTCCTCACCAGTGCCTTGAATGGCTATCAACACAAGTGACCAGAAACAAAATAGCCAATGCCTGGGTCCTCCAGCAAATGGACAATTGGGTGGAAGCCCATCTTATTGCACACAACAACGTGCGCGTGAGGAATGCTGCTAGTTTCCTTCTAGTTTCCCTAGTGCCAAATCTGAATTTCCGCCAGGCCTTCCGAACTGCAAGGAGCATCTTGAGCCCCCACAAAGAGCTTCTACTCTCGGCAGATGCCTTAGCAGTCCTTCATCAAATCTATGAACACTTACTCTCACTCCTCTCTCGTGCACGACTATATGTTGACCCTCAAACGCATGGCACTAGCAAGCTGGTCTGCTATTTTGCTGTCATGACGTATTGCCTGATTTCCAAGAAGGAGAAGCTCATGTTCGGCCGCTATTTTGCTGACTTGTGGCAACTGTTCCAGCCCAAATTATCTGAGCCTCAGATTTCAATGCACCATAACAAGCAAGCCATGCTTCTATTCTGGTACCAAGTGTGTGTTGACTGCCCTGACAATGTAAAGCTAATTGTGACTAACCCACCTGTATGCAAAAACATTGCTTTCAACTATATCCTTGCGGACCATGACGACCAGGAAGTTGTTATGTTCAACCGTTGTATGCTTCCGGCTTACTACGGTCTCTTGCGGATCTGCTGCTTACAGTCTCGGTCCTTCACTCGACAACTTGCCCAACACCAGAACATCTTATGGGCGTTCAAGAACATCTCGCCCTACCCTGCACAGTACACTGCCGCTGTTGAAGAACTTTTTAAAATGATGAGAGTGATGGCCATGAAACATCCCGACAGTACAGAGGAAGAGTTGAAAGCTATCAATAATTTTCGGCGGACTACAATACAAATGTACCTGCAGCATCTCGATGCCCGCTCTGGCTGGCAGACCCTTATCAATAGTTTCAAGATTCTAGTGGACAGCACTGACGACCGCCTGCTTATTATCTATCAGCAAGGACTGCAAATGATCACTGAGGCCTTCTTTACACTTCACGTCATGTACCACGAAGCTACTGCCTGCCATGTGACTGGGGACATTGTCGACCTCATGACACTGCTGCTACCCGTTCTGAAAGTAGCCAGGCATTACCTGGAGCGGAAGAACCCGACAACATTGCACGTCAAGGAATGCATCTTCAACTGGAATGAGCGTGCGGAATTTGTACGGAAACTCCTCACGTTGCTCAACTCCTACACGCCACCGGAGATCCGCCAGAGTTGCTTTGAGGTTCTGAAAGAAATGGTACTCACCTTCCAGAAAGATATTATTCTAACCATAGTCACAATCCTGAGGGATTCTCACAAAGCATTTCAAGACTCGAACCTTGTCGTCTCCATGGGTCCTTACTTCCCACGGAGGGGTCAGAAACCTATTTGTTCCAAATCCAACGTTCGACCCCCACGACCCCAGTTTCAAATGTTCTTACTCTCAAATCAACTAGAGGCGACCCGTGGTGTTGATGAAGCATACGATGCTGCTCTCTCTGATTTTTTCACCCCATATCACCTGTTTATTGACCTGCTGTGCCGAGTTGCTGTTAACCAACACAATTTGACGAAGGACTTGATTAACCTGAGTGCAATGGTTGCTTACGAGGGTGTACCATTGCATTCACTTTATTTTGCAAAACTTTGGAACGAGATCTATCACTTGGAGCAGTTTGACAAGAGCTGCATTAAACTATTGTGTAACAGCTACTACTTTATCGAGTATGTGAACGCAGTACTGTTAGACGAGCGCATGTCTCTGAATAGTCCAATCATCTACCAGTTCTTTTGCAATTTCTTTCCCAAAGTCCACCAGCAGGTGTTAAACGACCCTGGCCAGAGTCTGCTGGACAGTCTTGTGGCATCCATTACTGCTGAAAAGTCGGCTACTGAAAATGTAAAGACCGACCAAGAACTGTTTGCCATTTGCCAGCGTATCAATGGTGACCTCCGTGCCATGCTACTGATCTTCTCCGTACAGCCACCCAAACAACTGAGCAATCTGCTCACCGACAGCCTACAGCACATCCATAAGGTGTGCTGTGAATACCAGCAACGACAAAGGGCAGAGATGGGGAACAATGCTTGTGATGACCCGCCCTGCTCCCCATCATCTTCCTCATCCATAGCCAGCACCCCAGCAGCATCATCAGGCACCACCACCACAACCACCACCAACACTACCAACACTCTCACCACTACAACTTCTACTACGACCACCACTGCATCCACCACTAGTAGTATGGATAGTACTTCCACTACCACTGCGACTCCAATCTCTACAACCTCTCTAACAACTACCACTACTTCTCCAGAATCACCTGTGAACACTCCGGCATTAAATGCTGACATCGCAATGGTTACAGACTCTGAACTTGCTGAGGACCAAGCTCCATCCCCAGCATCTCCAGAAAAGCTGGCGAGTTCCTCCGAGCAGGTAGGGCCTGCCGAAGTCGAGGACTCTTTAGAAACTCCATCGAAGCGTCGACGTCTCAGCGAGAACGAAATGGTGGATACTGTAAATAATGATGACGCATCCACAGGATTTCAGATGAGCACAGTTTCCCCTACATCCGATAGTGGTGACTGTGGCAATGAAGCTGGTGGTCCCAGTAGTGGTGGTAGCAGCAGCAGCAGTAACATGCTTTCGTCGAACGAGGCTAAAGAGCATCAGGAATTGTCAAAATGCAGTCAGCAGAGTCCCAGCCGGGATTTGGCACCTGATGTTACGGCGTCGGCATCAACTTCTCCATCCTCCGCAACGACAACAGCCAGTAATTCTGCAGCAGGAACTTCAACCACTGTCAGTCGTTCTATTCATAGGGAAAAGCCAAATTTCATTGATACGGTTATTAAGCACATTGAACATTTGTATGGATTTCTTGGACGAAAGTAAGATATACTGTGAAATTGATAGAATTCGTCTCTACTGTATATAATTAGTTTGATTGAAACTGTATTTTAATCAAATTAATTAATCTCTCTTACAATTTTTCAATTCTTTAAAGCAACTTTCTCTCTTTCTCTCTGTCTTTCTCTACTATCTCGCTCTTTTTTTTTTTTTTTCTTTTTTTTTTCTATTTCCTTCCTACTAAATTACCTCTTCCATCTGCTAATTTTGAATATTTTCTTTTTCTTATCTTTTTTTTTAATTTTTTTTATTTTTTTTTAAATATTTTTTAAGAAAATTTTATTTTTACTTTTACTGCCTCATCTTCCTCATCTGCTTTTCCATTCTGCTACTGTCTCATCATAAAAACTGAACAAACCTTTTCTTTATATTTTTTTCTTCTTCTTTTTCTACCCCCCTGTACACTCTAACCCTGTTCTATTAGACAACTATTCCTCCTCTTCAACATAAATTATAACCCCCTCCTTCCCCCTGTGCTTATGTGACATACTGTAATTCTTTCTTTGGTTCATTCAAAGGTTCTGTTTTCAGATACATTCATTAAATGTGTTCTGCTGAGAATTTCTGGCTACTTGCAGGTTATTCACAGACCTTGGACATTTTGCTAACTAGCAAAGAATGAAATTATAACAGAGTATAAGTATCATATATGAATATGCTACTTAATGCATAGAGAAAATACTTTAACAGAAACAAAAAGTAAGGAAAGTTAATAAATTTTTCTTATGTTCAGATAAAATCTTTTTCTTTTTAATTAAACATTTACAAAAGCATTCATTGCTTTTTCTTTGTTCATTGAGAGTTTTTATTCTTGCATTTTTTCTCTTCAAATTCAACTCTTCTTTCAGCTTAGTAAAAAAAAAAAAAAAAAAAAACATGATTCAAGTCACGTTTTCTAAACAATGGAAATTAAATGTGAGGGATATTTTTATTTTTTTCTGCAATTGGTATCAACTGAGAGAAAAGGATTTTTTTTATTAAATAACTTTTTTTTATAAATCATTTTTTCCGCAGTTCTACATAAAAAAAAAAGTATGTAATAAATAAAAATCATTAATTTCATATATCAAGGATTTTATGACAATAAAATTTAGTAAAGTGCATTGAACATTAAGAAATGTCACATAAAATTTTTCAAAATATTTGTTCATTTTACCTTTCTTTTATATAAATATATATTATACATATATATTATATACATACATATATATATATATTATATATAATATAGTATGTATGTATGTACATATCTCATTAAAAAAATTTTATACTCAAGCTAGTTCCTAAAAGGTCTGATAACTCCTGTTAATATTCAGAAAATAGTTATTTACTAATCTTTAATTAGTTGTGGCACATGACCAGTAGTATGGGGCAGCCAGTGAGAATCAAACTCGTTGATGGTCTGCTAGCCTAGCTCTGGGTCGTGCACATGTTCAGAAAATATTTTCACCTGGTTAAATATTTCAGAATCTATTTTGTACACCTATTGAAGTGTGTGTGTGCATGCATCTTCACCTCATTCCTACCCTACTAAATAACAATGATTTTTCTGACTGAGCACTTATAAAAATGTGATGATTCATTCTTGGCTTAAAAAAACAAAACAGAAGGTTTCTTTATACAGGGTGTCCATAAAGTCCATGTGTGCTTTAACATTTTTATAACTTCATTTGTATTTGTGAATTTTCTAAAGAACACACGGATTTTATGGATAGCCTGTATGTAGGCTTTTTTTTTTTGTTTTGTTTTTTTAAGATGCAAGACAAAAGGAAATCCATTCAACCACGAAACCTCTTTTTTAAAAAAAAGAAAATATCAGGACTCATCTGTTAAATGTGAAAGCTCAGCACAATTTTCATTTATTTTTTTTTTTAATGGTGTGAGGTTTTCTTGTTTGTGGTTCTTATCGTTACAATTTTAAAAGAATCCTTTTATGTGTGATTTTCATTGGTATTCTCTTGTTAATTGTCATAATTATAAATTGTTTAATATTTCTGCTATAGTTTTCACTTTTGTCTTGATTATACCATATCTATATGCCATCTTCTATGGGGGAACTATGCTGAAGAATATCTACTCAGTCATATATATATATATATATATATATATATATATATATATATACTAATTTCAGCAGAACTTAGCTTCATTTCTTTAAAAGCTTTTACCCCCCTGTAATTATAATCCCAGCATTTAGTTTCAAAATGTTAGATAGATGTTTTGAATACATTACCTTATTTCTTTCCCAAAAAGCAAATTCATTAGGAATTGACAATTGTAGAATGGTTTGAGGTGTATAAATTTTTTTCACCCATCCACCCTCACAAATAAAAAAAAAATAAACATGACTATTTAGAACCCCCCAAATTTTCTAAGAGAATATTGAACTTAAGACATTCCAGAAATTATTATAGTTATCTCCCTTCCTCTTGAAGAATTTGAAAACTTGATTTAAAAAAAGATTTTCTTCCATAAACTGTAAAATAACTTTTATCAGCACAGTGTAATTTCAGATTAATTTAAGAAAAATAAACTCTTGATTTTTGGTCAAGCTATTCGCAGGGTTTTGCATACTTTGATATCAAAATATTTTTCGTGTTTATTGCTTTTTTTTTTTTTTTTTTTAAATTCTGCATAAATGACTTGAAAACTTCAGATTAAAATTATTTCTGTGGATTGCAAAAGAACAAAAAAAAAAAGAAAAATGTTGCTGCTAGCAGACATTGAAATTCTCAAAATATCAATGGTTCCTCGGAAATATTAAAGTTTGTTGCTCCCTCTTTGTTCTTATGGGTTTCAGCATTTTAAATTCACTTTTCAGATTATAATTTTTGGGAAACAATCTATTGATAGTCCTCAGCAGAATTTCTTTATATTTTACTTGATTACTTGTATTTATTTACAAATATATATATATATATATATATATATATATATATATATATCTTTCATATTACTTAAAACAGGCAAGAAAAAAATTACATATTCTGATGAATGATAAAGAAAGCATTAAAATAACAATAAGGAACTGTGTTATTAAATCTAAAAATAGATAAAAAATAAGATTTAGATAAATCTAAAATATTACCCCAGGATATTTCTTATTTGATTTAGCCAATTTTGTTTTACACAAATTACTTTAATCTTAAATCTTAATTTTTGTATTTGTTTATTTTTATTTATTTTCATCTTTTCAAAAAATGATTGTATCTGAAAAGGCTATAAACAAGTTGTCACATCAGCCGGGCACATTTAAATATAAAACATCTGTTACTGTATTTAAATTTTAACATTTTCCTTCTACATTTAAAAAGGGGGAAAAAAACTTAGTTATTACAAAACCCTTAACATGTCAAATATTTCCTCTTTATTTATTTTTTTTCAACATTGATATTTAGTCAAAAAACTACAATTATTTTTATCTTAGTCCTTCTTGTATACAAAATTGGCATTTTATTTTTCCTTCTCTCCATCTTAGCCTGCATTCTCTCCTATCATCTGTCAGCTTCAATCTTTTTTTCCAAAATTCATTTCTCAATTATTTGTGGACCAAAAGAAACTGTGTCCCTGTCTCTTCTACACGATATTGAAACCATATTTTTTATGGTGGTGATTTATATTTAGCTTATCCCCTTTTTAATCTATACTGTTACATTTCAACTATGGCTTGTTCAGTTTCTATCAAAATCACCTTTTCATATTTATTTTCTCACTTCCCCCCCTCTCTCTTACTTTCTACTATTTCTACTCTGCCTCCTCCTCCTCTCAAATCATACCATGGACGGTAGCTGTTCATTTCACACAAATCTGAAATTTGTAAAGAAAAAGTATAAAAAAATCAATAAAAAAACAACAAACAAAACAAACAAACTTAAAAAAAAAAAAGCTGATCAATCAACTAAGCAAAAAACAAACAAAAAACAAAACAAAAAAAACTGAACTGGTTTCTGGAAACAAAGAAAAAAAGATGAAAAAAGACAGTGGCGAAAACAAAAACTGTTGATTTGTAGACAAAAAAAATTTCCAATGTCTTTTTTCCTATTTCTTTTACATTGATATGTAAAAGACAACCACTTTTAAATTTGTAATAAAATACGATTTCTTTTAAATTCCAGTTACAAATGTTTCTCTTAAGATTTATTCTTTAATCTTTACTTACAATTTTCCCTCTTGGTTTTTATCCATTTATAGAAAATGTCATTTGTTTAAGACAAAACATAAGTCAGCTGTAATAAGATAAAGTTTTAACTTGTAGATTTAAAACAGGATATATGATTTATTATTACATTTTGTGTGTGTGTGATTATTTGGACTATTGTCCTCATCTTTGTTATCTACACAATGTTTGATGGGTGATGTGCCCTCCGGCCTTCATCAGGTGTTTCTTGTCAAACTCAGGAGCCTTAATGTTGCTTCACCACTTCTTATATCCATTGCACCATGTTTCCAGTTGGGCACATGATGCAACAGATATAAGGATTGAGTTAATACAATTCTAAAAATCATCTCTAGGTTGCCGGTTCAATCCTAGCCAAGGGTGATAATAACTTAGAGTACTTAACACAGCTTAACAGTTGTACCCGGTCATGTTTAATGGAATGAGAACAGTCTACCCCCATGGATTGAATAAAATGTTCGGTTCGAAGTTCCATGAAGGCTCCCAAGTTCGAAGAGAGGGTGGCCGAGTCCAAAAAGGTTCACAAGTTCAACAAGAAACACCTGAAGAAGGCCAGAGGGCACATCAGCTTAAACGTAGTGTAGATAACAATAAAGAAGAGGACAATAGTATAAATGATACAAATTATCTAGCCTCATCTCAAAAATTGAGAAATATTTTTTTCTTTTCTTTTTTTTTTAATTATCATTTTTTTTTTTTTTTTTTTTATAATTTTATTCAAAATGTTCATATTATATACCATGTTTTCTTTTATAAAGTTTTATATTTGCTTAGAATAATGTTACAATCTTAAAGCTTTATCAGATTTTAATAATAATATTCAATTATTTAATTTTAGCTTATTTGCAATTTTTCATTCAGTATGCATACACGTACATTTATATCATAATTTGTAATTAGAGGCGAGTCGTTGGAAATGGACTTATTGACCAGGGTTCAAATCCTAGACGAGGCTGTTTGCATTTTACATAGCACTAATACCCTTGGGAAGGGTATGCATCCAGCTATGGGTAAATAGTAGAGCAGACTGGGCTCTTTAATCTTGGCTAGGTAACCAGTCTAGAAGGAAAAGGCTGAATTCAAACTTGTTAAACTCCGCTTAAGAAATTGAGCTTATGTCACATCCTGCTTGTGAGGAGAGGTTGGTAAATATATATATATATATATATATATATTATATATATATATATATTACACATACAGAGATGCTGATAGGTTCGTATCCATGCATCCCAGTGTTTTTCATTTTTCTTCCCTCACCATTTCAAGCTAACTGTAAATACACTTCAGTAGTTTCTTAGAAACAAATTACACAGGATGGGTTACAAAGTAGGAGTTAGACGGCTTTAGTTGCAACCCATAAATTTTCCCGGGGACTCATTCAAAGCAAATATGTGCATCCCAGGACGCACTAAATAAAAACTATCAGCATCACTATATATATATATATATATATATATATATATATATATATATATATATATTATATAAATTTTATTACAAGAGGAAGTATTCTATAATTAGCATTTAATAGTTATCTCCCTTGGAAAATTGTTTATTTTGGTGAGTACAAACTCAAGCATTTTCCTATGCTAATATTACATTGCATATTGGATCAGAAATCACTTGCTTCTCTCTAAGTGTTTTAATGTTATTGTGCTAACAAAGTTTTCGCTACAATGTGTCATTTTTGTTGTCATAAAAGTCAGTTGTTTGTGGTGTAATGATTATCATCATAGGAAATTGGCATCACGAATGGAGGTGAAGAAAAACTCTGAATTCACACCTGTTAAATTCTGCTTTAAAATTGACCTTGTGTCATATCCTGCTCATACAGAGGGGTTGGGTAAATACATACTTACACAATCAGAATGAATGAGATTTACAGATACAGTGGTACCTTGATGTACGAGTGCTCCTATTTACGAATTTTCAGGGTTACAAGTTGTCACTCGTTTGTTTTTTTTGTGTTAAGAGCTAAAATTTTAGGTACAAGCATGCTTTATATACGCTTAGGTTAAAAACATTTAAATTTCCAAATTTATTACCCAAAAAAAATATTATTTATAAAAAAAAGATAAACATTACAGCATATTATATTATAT
This sequence comes from Doryteuthis pealeii, assembly GCA_023376005.1. Lineage (NCBI taxonomy): Eukaryota > Metazoa > Mollusca > Cephalopoda > Myopsida > Loliginidae > Doryteuthis > Doryteuthis pealeii. The sequence continues at coordinate 92,545,481 of CM042143.1, read as the reverse complement.
TTTATTATGTTATACAATACAGTGCTATTTTTCTTTCCAAAAAAAAAAATTAGGATTTTGGGCATGGGAGGAGGGGCTGAAATGGATGAATGGCATTTCAATGAGGAAAATTAATTTGATATACAAGGAAATTGAGTTACAAGCAGAACGAATTAAACTCATAAGTCAAGGTACCACTGTGTTTCTTAGATTGACTTTTTAAAATTTATTTTTCTTATATATTAATTCAAATTTTCTATCTTAATTATCACCTCTGCAAACAAGTTATTAATTTTCATGATGCATTTTCTATTTTCACATGAATAATTTCTGCTTTTTCCTCTTTTTGTTTGTAAATTATATTAACATTCTACTAAAATACAGAAACACTTTTTTCTTTTTTTTCTTTCTTTTAAGTGAGTAGTATCACCTAGGATCAGTGTGTCTACCTGGTCCTCTACCTAGTATCTGTGTGCACTTTTTAATGTTTTTTTTTTTTTTTTTTTTTTCTAAACTTCTTCTGTGGTGACATCTTTTCTCTGTATTTACATGAACTTTTATTGGCACGGTGATTCTCATAGGGTCTGGTTTAGCTCAATCAGTAAAGCATCTGCAATTGCAAGGTTCTGGGTTTGATACCAGTCTTCACCAACTCAATGTATAAGTAGCACGGCTTGGGTAATCTGATTCGTAAAGTAAAACATCTGGGAGCTGACAGTAGGTGTGGTGCTCCACCCCAGCAAAGACAATATCCCTGGTCTAGCACTAGTAAAAAGTGGATAGACTCCCTAGCTGTCTGGCTGATACTGATAATAGGCCAATCCACAGACTTTACTGGCAAGTAAAGATGCATTTTCAATATCTTAGGTTTATAACTGATTATCAAAAAAATATGGAAATCTGATCTCTCTGATAAGATAAAGTGAGAATTCTTCCAAGCTGTAGCCATGTCAGTACTACTGTATGGCTGCACCACTTGGACTGTAACAAAACGCTTTGAGAAAAAGCAAAATGGGAACTACACAAGGATGCTGCATGCTGTTTTGAACAAATCCTGGAAGCGGCACTGTGCAAAAAAAGTAGCTGTACAGCCATTTACTTCCTGTCACAAAATCATCTAAGACAAACATGACATGGTGGACACTGCTGGAGTTTTATGGGCACCTACACATTGACAAACCAGTGTAGGCTAACCAGCAAAAACCTATATCAGTCAGCTCTGTGCAGATTCTGGATGCCGTGCAGAAGACTTGCCAGGAACAATGACCAGGGCAGATGAGTGGTAAGAGACTGTCATGGGAATCTGTGTGCTGTCAGCACAACCTGATGATGATGATCAAAATAATATAGTAACTAGCATAGTTGTCCAACAATGGTAGGATTATTTATGTGTAGATTAACTCTTCTGCTTAGGATCAGAGTGTAGTATCTGTGTGCACTGCCTTTGACATGATTTAACTTAGTAAAAGGTGTGGGGTCTTATATATTAAACTAGAAATGGCTACCCAGTGTCGCCTGCATAGAGGGGATACTTGGTGTATTGATTTGTTTACTTATGAGATTTACAAATGCTGGACATTTTTAAGTAGAATTTCAATGCTATTTCAATATATATTTTAATTTTTAGATATCTTTGAATATAAATCAAATCTTCATGATTTTTGCACTAAAAGCAAATGTGTATATATATATATTTACTTTGTTGTTAATTTTTTATTTTCATAGTTTCATCTGGACATACGTACATACATACATACCAACTGCTCTTTATATATGTAATAGAAGCGGCTACTCAGCATCAAATGGGTAGAGGGTGGAGAAAAAAACTTACAGTATTAATTTATTTACTTTTGAGATTTACAAATGCTGGATATTTTTAAGTAGAATTTTAATGCTACTTCTATGTACATTTTGAATTTTAAATGTCTTTGAAAATAAATCAAATCTTCATAATTTTTGCACAGAAAGTAAGAACTGGTGAAATTAGTGTGTGTGTGTGTGTGTGTATGTTGTATATATATATATATATATATATATTTGACATTGTTTTATTTTCCTAGTTTCATCCGGACATACATACATACATAACAACTGCCCTTTATATATGTATAGATAAATGACTCTGCATGATGAATGAAAGGAAATACCAGAAAATCTTATTAAACTTATTCTCTTAAAGGCCACCTTCAATGGCTATTAAGTTAGTATTGAATCACATCCTAGAATTTATATAATTATTTAGTATTTTAGTGCTTTCATTGATTGGTTGATTGATTGGATTTTACGGCATGCCAACTCTTGTTGGATTATTTTATGCCGAAGATGTTTTCTTTTATTCATTCTTGATGGTATTCAATTTAAAAAAAATTTTTTTTTAAACTCATGTTTTTTTTTCTGTTTAACTAGGAACCAGGTTCTGTGTTCAATACTGGCCTTCACCAACTCAGCGCATGAGTACCATAGCTTGGATCTGTACAGTAAGATAGGGAACCTAATGGTAGGTTAGGTGCTTCACCTCAGACACCAAACAATCTCCCTGGTCTAGCGCTAGTGAAAACAGCAAATTAATTTAGATATTTTACAATGCCAACCACCACCCCCGATAAAATAAAATAAATTTTTTTATTGAATTTGTACAAAACACAAACTCAATTTTCAAAACGATTTTCATATCGTGCACTTTGTCTCTTTTGATTTTACAATGTTCTGAATAAAATACAAATACTCGGGAATTAAATTTGTACAATATATTTTTACAAATCACTTTTAATTTTACAATGCTCTCCCTCTCCAATAAAATACAAATAAGAATTCAATTTTTTTTCAATTAAATTTCTATAATATATTTTTACAAAACACTAGAAGTGGCTATCCATCATCACCTGGGTAGGTCAGGGACCCCAGAAAAAAATTTGGTGTAATGGTTAGCAAGTTAGTCTTGCAGATCCATTATTATTATTATTATTATTATTATTATTTGCATTTTAATTTTTAAATGTCTTTGTAAATATAAATCAAATCTTCATAATTTCTGCACAAAAACCAAGAACCAGTGATATTTAATGTGTGTGTGTGTGTATATATATATATATATATATATATATATATATATATATTTTACTTTGTCATTAATTGTTATAGTTTCATCCAAACATACATACACACTAACTTTATATATGTATAGATATAGACAAACTCAAATTTCAAACAATTTTCATACCATGTGCACTTTCTTTTTTGATATGACAACATAAAAAAATATAAATCTGTGCAATTCTTTCTTTCAATTGAATTTTCTAAACAATTATTTATTTTATAAAAGTCAAAAATCTAGAATAAGTTTTCTATTTACCTGTAAATATTTACAGTCACACAGAGACACATTTCCCAATACTACAATGTAGATTAGTGATTTTTTGTAGCACCGATATTTGCTAGAATTGCGAACAAAGCTCAACAAATGTCTCCTCTTTTAATATAATTGAAACTTTTTTTGTAAATATATTGTTTCTTGTTTTGTTTTTAATTTCAAAATTTGAATAAGTCTAAAATCATTTTTTATAAAAAAATTTAAAAAAAAGTAATTGATTAGAAAAATTCAATTGAAAAAAGAAAAAAAAAAAGAAATTGCAAAGGTTTATATTCATTTATGTTGTCATATCAAAAGAGAACAGAACAAACAGTATGAAAATTATTTTGAAATTTGAGTTTCTGTTTTGTAAAAATATATTGTACAAATTCAGTTGAAAAAGAAAATTGTCCGACTTCTTATTTGTATTTTATTGGGGGGAGGGGCATTGTAAAGTCAAGAGAGACAGCACACTCCACATGAAAATTGTTTTGAAATTTGAATTTGTGTTTTGTAAAAAATTAATTGAAATTTCTACAAATTCAATTGAAATTTTTTAAAAAATTTTATCCAGTGTGTGTGGGGTGGGGGCATTGTAAAATATCTAAATTAATTTCCTAATAAAAAGCAAGAAACATGGCACAATAAATATTTAAGTTTGGCCGTTTTTACACCTGACCACATCAAGTAAAAACATTGCGTAAATAAGGGCAGGAATCCAGACATGACAAAATGTTATTAGGTCCTGCATTGCATTCAAATATAAAACCATTTCCATTCTGTAAACAATCCTACCAAAAGAAAAAAAATATATCTCAGCTTCGAAATATATGCAACAGCTGAGTATCTGTCTACATCAAGTAATAAAAGTAGAGGAGTGGCCTATTGTCGGTATCAGCCAGACAGTGAGGGAATCTATCCCCTTTTCACCAGCGCTAGACCAGGGAGATTTTTTTGTCTGAGGTGGAGTGCCACACCTACCATCAGCTCCCCACCTTACTGTACAGATCCAAGCTGTCCTACTCATGCACTGAGTTAATGAGGGCCAGTATCAAATCCAGAATCTTCTGGTTCCTAGGCAGGTGCTCTACTGATTAAGCTAAACTGGCCACTGAAAACTTAGACTGCAACTGGTTTGAATGACAGTAAAAATGATTTCTTAGGAATGATAGTGAACAAATTACATACAAATCTAATAAGTAATATTTAATTAAATGTGAATAATCATTTTAGTAAGACAATTCTTTTTGACATTTGGTAACTTAAGTTTTTATACAATTAATTACATCTTGCAGCAACATGGTTTCCTCCTTATTGTTTATTTGTATTTGTGTTAAATACTATTATTATTATTATGTTTTCACACCTGCCATAGCTGGAGGCTGAGAGACAGCAAATCCCTCAGGTCTCCAGGACTCTTGAGTATTCTAGTCGATCCCAACAGTGCTGTAGTTTGGATGGTCTCGGTTCTTCCTCTATTTTCCAATTCACCCAAATTCTTTTCCAGAGCTTTGGGGACCGTTCCAAGGGCACCAATTACATTTAGTACGACCTTCATGTTCCAAAGTTTCCTCACTTCTCTGCCAAGGTCCAATTATTATTATTATTATTGCAAATTGCCCCGAAGGTTTGTAGGTGTTTTTGTTATTTTATACATTTTTTAAAAGTATAGGTTACCCATTCATCGCCATTAATCCTAGTCTGATCCAGAGTGGTAGTACCTGTTAGGGACCCATCTATGAATTAAATAGAAAAAATGTGTTTTTAAAAAAATTGATTTTAAGAAAAAAATAAACATTGAATACCATTAAGAATGAATGAAACAAAACATCTTCGGCATAGAATAACCCAAAAAGGGTTGACACGGCATAAAATTCAACCAATCAATGAGAGCACAAAAATACTAAAGAAATATAAATTCTAGGATGAAATTAAGAAAAACACATAAATAAAGGCAGGAATCCAGGACGACAAAATGTTTACAGCACCGCAAATGCTTTTGAACTTGGAAACATTTACAGGTGATGTGTATGTTGCTCTTTTAGTCTCACAATAGAGGTTTATATATACATATGTATAGTAGAAAGGTGTTAATAGATAACCTACTTAAGTTTCACCAAAAATGGATCATCAGGGTTTAATCGTAATGAATTAATCAAGACAACCACGAAGTTGTAACATAATTATTATGGTCTACGGGGAATTTGGGGATTGAAAAGAAAACTAATTGGATTTCTGGAGAAAGAAAGAAAAGGGGATGAAAACAAAGAGAGGTTAAAGTTTGAAACGGTAAATACTCAACAGGAGGCCATCCACTGACCGACCAATGGCCCTGGAACTAAAGTTAAAAATAAAACCGGAAGTTCTAGTGTCTGCAGAGGAGCGGGAGTTGGGTGACCCTCCCACACCCAGGACGAGAGACGGAAGAAGAGAAAAATCGGTCTTTTTCAGCTGGGCCTTCGTAAGAGGCAGACAGGGTTCCTCGTGATGTGTTTCCCAGAGTAGTACCGAACATGATTTACTATAGAATAATTTGACCTCTCTCTCTCTCTCTCTCTCTCTGGAAAAGAATAAACAACCCCTTTGTGACTATACGACTTGCGTATATTGTTTCTGAACTAACAAAGACTACTACTAACGACTACTACAACTCGAAGTTGGCCCTATACAACAAAGTGAATGATATAAAAATGAACACTAGATAGTTGTCCGTATCATTCAAATGTCAAAAGATGACTGCTGTGATGATAAAAACCAGCTGGTTTGAACTATCAAACACACATGTTGTTAACAGGTTTGAATTCAGTGTTTTCCTTCTTCTAGATAGGTTTCCTAACTATGTATAGCATGCTCAACTATTTACCCATAGCTTGGAGGGAGAAATAGTTGGATTCATACCTTCCCCAAGGGTATTAGCGCTATGTGAAATACCCAACTTCGTCCAGGATTTGAACTTGTGTCACCGTGTTCATTTCCTTCAACAATAACTATAACACCACAAGCACCTCCACCCACTTCAATTAGAATTTTATTATAGGAACTAATTGTAATGAATCTACATTTCCATACTTCTAAAGAAGAAAAAAATAATGTTTGTCATAGTAATTTAATTATTCACATTTAATTAAACACAACTAATTAGGTTTATACTGTGGCTCTTCAATCTAGTAAATTTGTAAAATAATTACATAGTATTATTGCTTAGTTATGACTAACAATTCATACAAAAAATGGTTTGTGTGTGTGTGTGTGTGTGTGTGTATAAACAACAGTGTATGGTTATCACTATCTTAGTTGATGGTGGACCAATATATGCGGTATTATTAGGAAAGTGTTTAATATCTGTGACAGACTCCCCCCTAATTTTTATTTAGAAAATATACAATCAGTACATAATAAATAAAGGCAGAAATATAGATGATAGTTATCCAAATTAATGCTAAATTCCTCAAAATGTCTTAAACAAATTCAATCATAAATTAGAAAAAATATCAATACAAAAATTTGATTACATATAGTCCAGGTTAAAAGGGCAGTAAGGGCAACCTGTAACCAAAATAAAATAAATGTAAGTATTATTTATTTTTAATAAAAAAAAAGAAAAATGAAACTATTACTTATCTATTTCAGAAAAGATTATTAAAAAGATACTTTTGTCAGTGAGACCCCGCCCCCTAATTTTTATTTAGAAAATATACAATCAGTACATAATAAATAAAGGCAGAAATATAAATGAGATAGTTATCCAAATTAATGTTAAATTCCTTTAAAAGGGTTGTAAACAAATTTTTTTTCATTGAATATTTTTTGCTTGATATTTTTGTATGACATTTTCAATTTTTGTCAGTATACAAAAAAAAAAAAACCTTTTAAGTTCATAAATATGAGGATGGGAATTCATGACTGTTGTTTTCTTCTTAATTCTATGTTGATACAAGAATCAACATATATCACTAATTTCTAATTCAACTAACAAACTAATTATTATGTGATATACATTAAATTTGTAACATTTGTAAACTGATTGCGTAATCACTTTCACAACAATAATACATCAGTCTCCAACATAAACTCAATAGCTGCTCTGAATTGTCTCACCTCTTTCCCTGTCAACTGATGATTTACACACAGTTCGATCTTAAAAAAAATTTGCATATGCACAAATACATTCTCACCAATTCTCCCACTTCTGAGATCGCATTTCTTCAAATTACAGTGCTAAGGCAGCCATATTTTCTTTTCTTTTGAGCCCTTCACTCAACTTGATTGCAAGACACATTCGTGCCCACTTTGTGCTCAGAGGTACGTCATTTCTTTTGCTACAATTTGTAAGAAAAAGGTGCATACATGCACAAAACATTAATATTATTGTAAAAACATTCTAAAAAAAGAAAGAAAAACACTATAAGATTATGTTAACATAAAATAGACAAAACTATTTAGACAAAATTAAACTAAATTTGATTATATAGTCCAGGTTAAAAGGGCAGTAAGGGTAACCTGAAAGCAAAATAAACAAAAGTATTATTTATTTAAAAAAAAAAGAAAGAAAATATTACTCATCTATCTCAGAAAAGATTATTAAAAAGGTACTCCTGTCTGAGGAAAAAACTAGCAAACTCTTAAAAACTGTTTTTTTTTTAAAATCCTATTTTGAAAATTTCCTTTTTTTTTTTCTTTATTTTTTAAGACTATAATTATGTCATACTCCTAAAGTATCAAGTTTTTTTTTATTATCTAAACTCTGCAGCAGTAAAGTTACTATTTGAAATTTACTAAGTTAAAACTTTATTTATTCATCTAAATTTGTTTATTTATTTGAGTTGATAGATAAAAGTCAACCGAGGTATATAGTCCAGGTTAAAAGTGCAATAAGGATAACCCAAGGCTTTTAACCTTGATTAATATGACTAAATCTTTTAAAAAAAACACATTAGTCTACAAAACAGAAAAATCTTAACATTTGCTAAAACTTTGTATCTAATATTCTTCAGATTTGCAAATTTGTGATAATACAAATTCTCTCCTCCAAGATGACAAATTTTATTAAAATTGGTTAAGTTTTATCAGTTACTAGAAATGGCTACCTAGTGTCGCCTAGGTAGAGGGGGGAGTGGAATACCTGATGTATTGATTTATTTACTTTTTGAGATTCACAAATGCTGGACATTTTAAGTAGAATTTCAATGCTATTTTTATGTATATTTTAATTTTTGAATATCTTAAGATATAAATTGATATAAATCAAAACTTCGTAATTTTTACACAAAAAGCAAGAACTGGTGATAGTTAATGTGTGCGTGTATATATATATATATATATATATAGGATTATGAGGGACGGCAATGATCTGTAAAGATTATGCTATTGCTATATATATATATATACTTTGTCACCAATTTTATTTTTGTAGTTTCATACAGACATACATACATACACACCAGCTGCCCTTTATATATGTATAAATAGATTGCAAAATTAAAATCATCAATTTGTGTAAAAAGCTACCTCATTCATAAGGGTACTGCACTGCTGTACATACCCAATAAAATCCCTTAAAGAACATTAATTTTTTTTTTTCAAATTGAATAACTGTGAAACCTTTGTAAAGAAATCATTAATTGTAAAAAAAAAATTCTGGCATTTTCCATTTGTTGATTACAAATCTGAAGTTAAGCTTCAATGAGCCTGTTCAATATTTTACCATTTTAAGCAATAGAAGGTACTGTAAGAAACTGAATATCAAAATGACTTGATTCAGCATTAAATGACCCAAAAAGGGTTGATATGCCGTAAAACAACCAACCAACCAATTTCATATTTTAGCATTAATTAACTTTTGGTTACATAAGTATTATTTTCTATGATAAATGAATTACGGCCAAGTCACATTGAAAGAACCAGTTCCTACCAGAACAAAAAACCTTTTTTTTTTAGAAAAGAATAGTATTTATTACTAATAGTTCCAAAACATTTATTAAAACATAAGGATTAAGAATCTCTAAAAGTGTCTCCAAAATAATGTACCAACCTCTCTGCACGAGTAGGATGTGACACAAGGTCAATTTCTTAAACAAAGTTTAACAGGTTTGAATTCAGAATTTTCCTTCTCCTAGACTGGTTGCCTAACCAAGGTTAAAGGCCGCCAGTCTGCCCTACTATTTACCCATAGCTGGAAGGAAAATAGTTGGATGCATACCTTTCCCAAGGGTATTATCTCTATATAAAATGCAAACAGCCTCATCCAGGACTTTAACTCGTCTCATTGTGTCCATTTTCTCTGGCAGTAACCATTACACTACATGCCTCCAAAATAATGTATGTAATTTAGGAAATATTTAAAAATTTCCATTTTTAAAGTTTACACTATTTGTTATTATATTTGTTTATTTTAAAAATAAAATAACATTGTTTGTTGTGCAAGTTTAGAAAATGTATTTGATTGGAAATTATATTGAAACTAGAAAATGAATCTCTTAATTCTTGAGATGAGGCTTGATAATTAGTATTATTTGGATTATTCAGACTATTGTCCACATCTTCATTGTTATTTGTACAACATTTCGGCCAATGTGCCGTCCGGCCTTCTACAGGTATTTTTGTTGGACTCTGGAACTTTTCTCGGACTCGGGAACCTTCTCCCAATTACGACAAGAAGGTTCCCGAGTCTGAGAAAGTTCCTGAGTCCGACAAGAAATACCTGAAGACGGCTGGAGGGCACATCAGCCGAAACATTGTATAAATAACAATGAAGAGGCAGACAATAGTCCGAATAATCCAATAATCTCAAATAATACTAGAAAGTAAGTGTAATTCATTAAATAATTAATTAAAACAAGGGATATTGTAAATAGATATTTTCCAACATCCTACCATATCAGTTGAACATAAGTCCAATTTATGTGGGTAGCTACACACAAACCAAAGCTCATGTGGTGGCCAGTGTAAAAATTACAGGTATCCCCTCAGCATTCTTCTTTTGAGTCACTGCAGGAACTGGGCAATAAACCCAGCCCTGACCTTTTAGACAAGGAGGCACGTGTTACTTGGGGGGCTGGCCCTCTGGGATTCATGCTGATATTATATTCCTTACCAGTCCAGAGACCAAAGCTACTGGACATAGTTAAAAAGAAATACAGGTAAGTATAGTGATATTGTAAGTATTTAGAACTAATTTAACTAAATGAGAAATAGGTGCAAATAAACAAATGAATTTTATTCTTCCAAAGAATTGATATTTTTTATTAAGATAATTCTACAAATACCAGAATAAAAAGTTAATCCAAAAATGGAGTATCTAGTGAATTCAGCAAATGGAAACATTTCCCAGGCAAGCTACAACAATATTTTGTTTGGTAAGCAAAGAAGCATTTTTTGTGTTACCCCTACTGTCCTTCTACAAGAATAGCTTTGGTATTAAATAACCCATGAAGGTTGATATTCCATTTAACAAAGAAACCAAACCATTTTCTTTTGTAATCACTTATTTTGCAGCTGGATGGCCTATCATGATTCCTCTGAAAACATTTCGAATGGACTCATCCTTTGTTGTTGTTGTTGGTTTTTTTTAGTGGAAAGTGTTCAAATATTTATTTTCTGTTTATAGAAGACAGGATGGAATCAAAAGACAACAAATTATTATATTCTGCCGATGTAGTTAATATTATTAACCTTTGGTTTCAGATCTGCAATTTCTTATATGGACTATTCCGTTTTTATTATAAAGAAAGAAAGGGAGGAAAAATGACATGCTACACAGAAAAAATATAAGAAAGGAAGAGTAGGGGAAAGATGGAATGAGCATACAAAGACGATAATGCTAATCTGTTTCAATTGAATATAATGAAAATATGAAAAAAAGGAAAAGAGAGAAAGTTAAATCAAGATTATTATACTTTTTACATATTGAAGTATTTTGCAATAAGTAGACATCAAATGTTGTAATAATTAAATTATCACACTGTGGCATATCCACAGGTCCTGCTAGTATGGTACATTAATAAGTACACCTCAAATAATTTTTTCTTTTTTTAGTTAACTTTATATTTGGATGAGAAGAAAATTATCAGCAGAGTGGTTTATTGTCGGTATCAGCTGGACAGCGAGAGAGTCTATCCTCTTTTTGCTAGTGTTAGACCAAGGAGATTGTTTTTGTGTCTAAGATGGAGTGTCACACCTACCAACAGCTCTCCACTTTACACATAGATCCAAGCTGTGCTACTCATGTACTGAGTTGATGAGGGCCGGTATCGAACCCAGAACCTTGTGATTCCTAGGCGGATGCTCCACCAACTGAGCTAAACTGGCCCTTGATTTATTATTTCTTGTGGAGCATTATAGAATTAAAACATTATTGGGTATTATATATTGCCAAACTTACAGCATTGAAATTCTGTAACCAAAAATGTAGCAGTCCAAAAATAAGTACATTGCTATTCAAAATTCTAAGTATGTGTTCAAACCAAAATTGATATTTTTTCTTATTATAATGGAGCTTAACTCAGAAGGCCAGGGACCATGATCTTAGAAGAACAACAGAAAAAACCACAGCTAAATTCACAAGATAACAATCATCTATTAATGAGACACCTGATGATGTTTGAAATCACAAAAAAAAGATGTAATTTCAAGGTTAAATAAAGGGGTTGACAAAATGAGTATATCAGACAAGTGATGATTTGACAATTGCAAAGACAGTGTACTCTTGGTATGTTTCATTTTCAAAAACAACTATTCACAGCAATATATAGTGGTAAACATGCTCACTACTTGCTGGGTGTGAAAAGGTTAGAAAAATCATTCAGACATGGTTCTTATAGAAATCGAGGATGTGGCAAGCAAGAAACTTGGACTGCAAATTTTCTGAACACTGAAGATCAATGAGCTCCATCCGCAGTTGTAATGGTATTTCTTCACAGTCAACATCAAAAGGTGAACAGAAAATTTTGAAAGTTAGGTGTAGGCCACACAGATGGGCCTTGATGTGGTACGGTGACATCTTACCTAGAGACATGATATATACGTGCTATTCCATATATTCATTCCACACTTGGCACATTAGTTCTCAAGTTTCTTAAACTCTTTTAAGCAAAAAAAAAAAAAATTAAAAAACAACCTGTCCTTCCCTTCTTGGTTGGCTTGAGAACTTTCCAGCACCCCTCATCATCATCATCATCATCATCAAGGTATACCAACAGCACAGATCTCCATGTCTCTTCCTCACTATTGGCCATCACTCTAGGAAGATGCAACATACAGTGTCAATGTAGGTTTTTGCTGGCTGACTTACACTGGTGTGTCCATGTGTAGGTGTCCATAAGAGAATGTTACTTATGAGCTTTATCTTTGCTTCTCCAGCAGTGCCCAACATGTCTTGTTTGTCTACTTGGATGTTTTTTTTGTGATAGGAAGCAAGTCGCCAAACAGCTGCTTTTTTTTGTGGTGCTGCTTCCAGGATTTGTTCAAGACAGCACTAACATTCTTCTATAGTTCCCATTTATCTTTTTCTTCAAGTGTTTCATTAGAGTCTAGGTGGAGCAGCCATACATTAGTACTGACAGCACACAGCTGGAAGAATTTTCCCTTTATCTTCCGATGAATGTTATTTAGTAATTTTCTTCTAAAAAAATAATTTCATAGAAATTTAATCATATCTGACATTTTTCATCTATATATTAATACTTGAGTTCCTTAATTGTACGACCAAGATCAACTTGTAACACCCTCTGGTTAAAAATGAGACCGTCCAAATCATCCAAGATGAAATGCAAAAATGTAAATCCTGCTTATCTGGTGTTGCTTATCTGCCAAATTCTTATTTCTTATGAGTGTCATCACCTCAGCTAAATAATGTATCATTCCGTTTTTATTAGAAAGAATGAAAGAGAAGAAAATGGATATGCTACACAGAAAAAATATAATGAAAAAGAAAGAAAGAGAGTAGGGAGAGAGAAGGTGAGTGCATGGAAGAGATAACACTAATCTGTTTCAATCGAACATAATGAAAAGATGAAAAGAAAGAAAAAAAAGAGTGAGAGAGAGTTAAATCAACATTGTTATATTTTTTATATATTGAAGTATTTAACTCTTAAATTATCAAATGCTATAATAATCAAATTATCATCCTGTGGTATATCCACAGATCCTGCTAGTATTTTTCATAAAAGACTAAGAAGGAGGTGGTCCACATTGACTGCAGACATGTTTGTGGCTGGCAAGGCCAATGCAGGATAAGCAGGTATGGTCACTGTGGCTGATGGCATAGAGTTATGGTTCATCCTCCTGCACCATTTCTCCCCGAGGGAGTGGCCCTGCAGGTGTTTTAAGATAAGACAAAAACATGGTTGTATCAAATGCAGAGATGCTGATAGGTATGCATCCTGCATCCTTGATGCACAAAATTCTAAAAGGACACAGTAAAATCATATTTTGCATCCCTGTGTTTTTCGTTTTTCTTCCCTCACCATTTCAAGCCAACTGTAAATAAATTTGAATACTTTTTTAGAAATAAATTACACAAGATAGTTTACAAGATAAGAGTTAGGCAGCTTTAGTTGTTTCCCCAGATCATAAATAAAAACCCTACAATCTATTAAGAAACTTTAATTGGGACCCATTAATTTTCCTGGGGACTTATTCAAAGCAAATATGTGCATCCCAGGATGTACTAAATCAAAAAGTTATCAGCATTACTGCAAATGTATTATTTACTTTACTGATCTTCTATATTATCATTATCATCATCAAGGCATGCCAACAGCACGAATTCCCTGAACTCTCTCTCAGCCATCAAGTCCTCTACATGGCATCCAGTGTCCATTCAGAGCTGATGAATGTAAGTTTTTGCTGGTAGGCTAATGTTGGTGTGTCAGTTTGTAGAAGTCCAAGGGAGATTATTGTTTATGAGTTTGTTCCTACTTCTCCAGTAATGACCAGCATGTCTTGCTCATCTTACCTGGATGGTTTGTGTGATGGGAGGTAAGTGGCCATACAGTTGCTATTTTGTAGGGTGCTGCTTCCAGGATTTTTGATGGTGAAGTTCCAATCTTGGAGCTCTGGGGAGTGTGGAATACCCTTTCATCACCATTACTCCCAGGTCCACTTTGACCCGAGTGGTAGTACCTGTTAGGGTCTCATCTATGGGTTAAATAGAAAAAATGAAAACTGTGTTTAAAAAGAAATTGAATTTTTAAAAAAAGGATTCAATACACATAAAAAATGAATAAACAAAACGTCTTCAGCATAAAATAACCCAACAAGGGTTGACATGCCGTAAAATCCAACCAACAACCAACCAGGATTTTTGTTGAAAACAGCTTGCAGAATTCTTGTGTAGTTCCCATCTAACTTTTTTTTCAGGTGTTTTGTTAGAGTCCAAGTGGTGCAACCATACAGTAGTACTAACATGGCTACAGATTTGAAGAATTTCCATTTTATTTGAAGAAGGAGATGAAATTGATGATAAAAACAGCTATTATTGAATGATAACCGTCTTCTATATAGACAATTTTATTTCCGATTATCATTATTCATCTTTGGATGGTTTGTGAGATGGGAGGTAAGTAGTCTTAGATTTTGTAGAGTGCTGCTTCCAGGATTTGTTCAAAACTAATTTAAATAAAGTTTTTCTATCCTAAATTGAACATAAATGATCACTAAACTATTTATTTTAAATTATTTTTCTAAAAAGATGTATTAGTAGGAATGTATTTGTTTGAATTTTTGAGATGAAGCTTGATAATTTGTATTATTTGTATTTTTCAGACTATTGTCCTCATCTTTATTGTTTTATACACAATGTTTCAGTGGACACATGGCACAGCTGATATAAAGGTTAAGTTAATACAGTTCTAAGTGACAATTATCTGTAGGCTGCAGGTTCTATCCTAGTCAAAGGTGATAATAATACAGAATACTTAACATAGCTTAACACTTGTACCTGGTCATGGTTAATGGAATGAGAACAGTCTACCCCTGGGGATTAAATAGAGGGTTCGGTTTGAAGTTCCATGAAGGCTCCTGATTACGACATGAAGGCTCCCAAGTTTGACAAGAAGTTTCCCCGAGTGTGAAGAGAAGGTTCCAAATTCATCAAGAAACACCTGAAGAAGGCTGGAGGGCACATCGTCTGAAACGTTGGGTTTATAACAATAAAGATGAGGACAATAGTCTAAAGAATCCAAATAATAGTAGGAATGTGTTTGTTTTTTTGTTTGTTTTTGCTTTGCTTTTTATTTTTTTTTTTTCGATACAAAAGGTTTTTGTTTTATTTCACTTATGATTAATTTGTTTATTTTGAAAGAGTTGGGTCAGTAAATGAGAACAACTTTGAATCAGTTTTTTTTTTCTTCTTTTTTTCTGTTTTATTTTTTTTTCTTTCTTTTTGTTTGTGCAATTATTTTCAGGCTTAAACAGAAATAAAGTCAGTGAACAACAATCCTAAAATAATGGCAGTCGTTTAAGTTGTTAAATACAAATTAAGTGAATAAATTGAGTAAATGGGGATTTTTTCAATGAACTTACCGATACATACACTTTCAACAGAACAAAAAGTAT
This sequence comes from Doryteuthis pealeii, assembly GCA_023376005.1. NCBI lineage: Eukaryota > Metazoa > Mollusca > Cephalopoda > Myopsida > Loliginidae > Doryteuthis > Doryteuthis pealeii. Next base: position 92,529,598 of record CM042143.1, on the reverse strand, counting down.
TTTTTCCAAGTGGGAGAGTCCTAGTTTATTCACATTGCAAATCATCATCATTATGTTGTGCTAGTAGCATGGATATCCATGACAATCTCTCACCAACTGTCACTATCATTTATTGCTCTCAGGAGGTCCTCGGCACAGCATCCAGTATCCGTGCAGAGCTGGTCAAAATAGATATTTGCTGGGCGGCCCACACTAGAGTGAACATGTAGTAGTTTCCATTGAAGAACATAATTTCTGAGTTCATCCCTGCTTTTCCAGAAGTGTCCAGCATGTCTTTTTCATCTCACTCGGATGGTCTGTGTGATGGGGGGCAAGTTGCTTTCTTGTGGGGTGTTGTTTCTATGATTTGTTTAATATCATGTGCAGTATTCTGGTGCAGCTCCCATCTAGCTTATTCCTTAGGCGCTTCATTAGGGTCCAAGTGGTGCAGCCATACATTAGCACTGATACAACTACAGCTTGGAAAAATTGTCAGTTTAACTTGTCAGTGAGATCATATTTCCATATGAAAAAAACATTGCAAATGCTCTAACCCTAAAGAAAGGAGTGCATGTTAACTAAAAACTTCAGTTAAAGATTTTATCATTACTAGCAAGAATATGTGCCTTCTGGGTGTAAGTATTTTGGTTTTAATGTAATTAAATGTATAAATTTATAAAGACTAACGAAATTGAATAAGAACACATATAAAAAGATTACACTTATTTCAATTATATTTTAATTGGTTTCTGTATAAAATCATTCATAACATTGATTTTAATACGTTGGGGAATAAAACAATGATATTAGATATCAATAACACCAAGTAATTATTTATAAACCCGCTTTTATTAAACCCAGTATGTAAATTAACCACACCATATATTATGTAAACCTTTATTTTTTAGTGATATATAAGACAAATTACAGGATTTTAAATGCACTCTTGCTTACTGATTTATTCTATGTATTAATGATTTTGACTATAAATTAGATACTCATTGATAAACTTACACAATTCCTAAGAGTATTTTGACATAAGCAGTGACATAGTTTCTGTTACAGGCAGAGACTAAATCTCCATTGTAATAAGATATTCTTTCCATTGATTAAATAAAAATTGTAAAATTTGCATCCCCCCTCTCTTTCTTTTAATTTACAAAGCTGAGTAAATGTGTCAATTTTTAAATGAAGCTCATTTGTAATTTATCTAAGGATAAGAAAGAAAATCTCCAAATTGGACATTTTTTTAAACCCTTTGCCTACTTTAAACCACTCACAGCGACTCTCCATCCCCCACTGGCAACAGCTCACACACCTGTCACTTGTTTACACTGAAAAATCACTACATGAACACCGCTGTCATCATTTTTGTGCCTGTGAACCAACCCTGGGACTGGTATTTGATCCTGTGGAATAAATTCATCCTTTGGAATTCTTTGTTTTTTCTTATTTACATTTCTATGTATTGTCAGATTTATTTTCATATTTTTCCATTCATATATATATATATATAGAGAGAGAGAGAGTTGTCTACAGAACAACCCCATTCCCATTTCTGCTATGGTAATGTAGAAATGTGTTGGGTGGTTAACATCCAACTGTGTTGTGAGTTGGTTTGAACAACAGCAACTAAGCACTACACGCTGGTGCCCAAAACAGCTGGTATTTATGGAACCCAAGAATATTCCATTCATGTATTTGGGTGATTCCATTCCTTGATTCCTGATTGGCTGCTTGGTTTCTATGATGTTATGAGGCTTCATAAATACTCTGGCATTCTGCAGTAGGATTGCAACAAGGTTAGATCCGTATTAAGTTACGGTTTCCTTGTTGCCTTGTCTTACCAATTCGACGGTAATTAGAACTTAATATGCTAATTTTACAGGTAAGACTGATTCGAAGTACTAGATCAAACATATCTTGTTACACCTAGTACACTAGAATAGATGTTGAACTTTGTCAACTCACTTTTCTTTTGGTTACTGGCCTTGTTTGATAACTTATCTATTTGCACCCTATTACTATTTGTTTACACTGCTACATCTTATTATAATGGAGATAGTATATGTTCTCTGTCACCACCAACATCACAATTCCCTTAGTTATTTATGTTTTATTCTCAATGGTTATTGAATAATTATTATTTTGTCTTAATTATCACCTTATTTATTAACAATATCTATTGAGGCATTAATGTGTTTAAAATCCTGCAATGTGTATTATATATCATTAAAAAATAAATGTTTACATATGTGGTGTGAATAATTTGCATACCAGTTTTAATAAAACTGTGTTTAATAAATAATCATTTGGTCTTATTTATTTTAATATGTTTTATTCTCAAACATATTAAAAGCAATCCCATGTATAATTTTTTATTGAAATCAATGAGAATAAAGTAAAAATAAGTGTAATCTATTTTGTGTTCATATTTAATTTCACTAGTATTTCTAATTCTATATAATATCTAATTATATTAAAACTTAAATACTTGTGTCTGGAGGGCATATATTTTTGCTAGTTATCTTAATTGGAAAAGAACCACTAAGTTGACCAGGATATATATATATATAAACTGTATACTAACTAAAAAGGGGAAATAAATGGTACAAACATGTTAAAATTCCTAACAAGATAAATGTGATATGACTCACTGGTGTATTGTGCACAATTCTATTATACAACCCACAGGTGGATTGGCTTGTGCAAACAAAAATATAAAAATGTAAATATTGCCATACAATGAATGGGATTCCCTGACCTCTTGGCATTAAATAATCCTAGACAGGTTGATATGCCATTAAAATCGATCACTGAGTCAATCTACTAAAGATCTGTTTTTTTGTTTTTTTTATTAAGCAGAAATAAAGAAGTTGGAAACAATTTTGTTTCATTTGTTCTGTCTACTTTAAGTCATAGACAGTAAAAAAAATCACCAAATCTGAAAGGAAAGTGGTTACAATTTGATATGCTAGATACAAATGATAAGTAGTGTCAAAAACAACAACTGTTATTATATGTTAATGACACGTTTTGACCTAATATGTGTATGGATGTACGCCAACTTTATAAAGGAATTTTCTGAGCCAAAGTATGTAGAGAGGCCCTCTCTGATCAATCGGCTGGTCATGTCAAGCCCTAGCACCTATATGATTACTCCAACCCTTTTTATCATATTGCTACTAGAAGGCGGTGGCTGAGGGTCTTCATTTCCTGGGAATGGCGTTAAACTCTGCCAGATGGTGAGGTTCCAGTTTTGGAGGATTGAGGAATGTGTAGTACCCCTTCATCACCATTGCTCCCTGGTCCACTCTGACCCGGAGTACCTGTTAGTCTCATCTATGGTTAAATAGTAAAACATGTTTATAAACAACACTGATTATCCATTAAGACTGAATTTATTTCAAAACTTTATCAGCATTAAATGACCCACCAAGGTTAATATGCCGTTAAAAAAAAAAAAAACAACCAACCAACAACAAGGTATGTAGAATATTGTTATTGTTTCATGAACTATATCACAGTTTGTATTATTTATATTTTTTGGATTGTTATCCCCATCTTTATTGTTATATACACAATGTTTTGGACAATGTGCACTCCATGCTTCTTAACCCTTAACATCCTGTTGAGAATTTTCTAAGTCCAGAGCCTCATTCTTATAAGGATTTATCAATAAATGGCTAAAATGCTCTTTTCATTTAGAGTTAACAGTTATTTCCCGTAAATCAAAGATTTCTAAATATGTTTAATATTACATTCAAACAAAGGCTATCGTTTGGGGTGGATTAGGAAAACAAATGTGACTTCCAGCCGGGTGGAATGAGGTGGTATAGGATGTTAAGAGTTAAGGTGTTTCCCAATTTGAATCTTTACTAAAATTTTAGAAACTCAGATAAACTAAATATTAATGCTTGTATCCGGCCAATTTTAACAGAATGAGAACCCCTATGAATTAAATAAAGGGTTCAGTTTGATGTTCTGCGAAGGCTCCCAATTTTGATAAGGTTCCTAAGTTCAATAAGAAACACCCAAAAGCTGGAGAGCACATTAGCTGAAACATTGTGTATCTATAGATTAATACTTGTGTTCCTTAAAAGTACAACCGTTATCATCTTGCAACACCGTCCAAATTGTACAAGATGAAAGGCAAAAATGTAAAAGCCAAATTCTTATTTCTTATGAGTGTCGTCACTTCAGCTAAATAATGGACAGTTCCATTTTTATTAGAAAGGGAAGAAAAGGGACATGCTACACAAAAATATAATAAGAAAGAAAGAAAGTAGGGAAAGAGAGAGAGAGAGAAAGAGGGTGAGCATGCAGAAGTGATAATGTTAATTCTGTTTCACTTGAACATAATGAAAAGAAAGAAAAAAAGAGTGAGCGAGTTAAATCAAGATTATTATACTTTCTACATAGAGAACTATTTTTCAATAAAAATAAACATATAAAACATTGTAATGTAAACATTGTAAACATCATACTATGGTATATCCACAGGTCCTGCTAGTTAAACAATAAAGATGAAGAGAACAGTCCCAAAAATCTAAATGATACAAATTATCCTCATCTCAAAAATTCAGACAAATTTGGTGTTGAGATCTCGTTACCTGACTATAAGCTGGTTGGTTATTTCCTATAACTCCAACCTAAAAAGGGGGAACCACTCTGAATGAAATTTATAAATTATTTATTTATTTATTGATCTACTAGGAAAAAAGAAAACGGGGTTAGGGTTTAGGGTTAGTTTAATGGGAAAATAATGGATAGATTAATTAACAGATAAAATTCATTCAGAGTGGTTCCCCTTTTTAGGTGGGAGTTATAGGAAATAACCAGCTGGTTCTTGAGTGACACCAGCTGGGTCACCTAAGTGAAGGTGTATGATGTTGTAAGACCTGAAATATCTAATGACCCTTAGATAAGATCACTGACAATGAGATCAAGTGCACCTTTCAGGTGTATTTTGGGATTTAAATTATATTCTGAATTTGTTTTCTGGTATTTAAAAAAAAAATAATACTATATGCTGAATAATTTTGATGTTTCAGACTATTGTCCTCTTCTTTATTGTGGTACGTATAAATACAACATTTTGGCCACTGTATCCTCCGACCTTCCTCAGGTGTTTGACCCAACCTGGGAAATAATTTCTAATAGTTTGACTGTTGATCAAACAGGCGTTGAAGATCTTATTCAAATAATAATGTCATTGTTTTTGTACACCTAGAAGAATCAATCATATACTCCACTTTGGCCCTATCTTGGGCTAGACGGGCGGTCAGAGAGGCCCCCTCCGATCAATCGGCTGGTCACGTCAAGCCCTAGCACCTATATGATTTTCCCAACCCTATTGCCCTTATGGCAAGCCCCAACCCCTTTTTATCATATGGGTGCTAGAAGGTGGTGGCTGTGGGTCTACATGTCCTGGGAATGACATTAAACTCTATCTGATGGTGAGGTTCCAGTTTTGGAGGTTTGGGGAATGTGGAGCACCCCTTCATCACCATTGCTCCCTGGTCCACTCTGACCCGGAGTGGTAGTACCTGTTAGGGTCCCATCTATGGGTTAAATAGAAAAATGTATTTATAAAAAAATTGTATTATCCATTAAGAATTGATTTATTTCAAAACTTTATCGGCATTAAATAACCCACTGAGGTTGATATGCCGTAAAACAAAACAAACAAACAAACAAGAATCAATCATGTAGAAAAAAAGAATTATTTGAATAAAATCTTCAAAAGTTCTTTGATGCCTGTTTGATCCACAGGTTGGGTTGGATACACAGGGAACACTTGAAGAAGGCCAGAGGATACAACATCTGAAAAGTTGTGTTTATTGTAAAGTAAAAGTAAAGTTGACAAAGTGTCCTATTGTCGGTATCTGCAGGACAGTGAGGGAGTCTATCCCATTTTCGTTAGCACTAGGAAATTGTTTTTTGGTTAGGTGGAGCAACAAACTTACCGTCAGCTCCTCACTTTACCGCACAGATCAGATAACCCAATTTGTGCTACTCATATGCTGAGTTGACGGGGACCAGTATTGAACCAGGAACTTTGTGATTCCTAGATGGGTGCTCTACTGACTGAGCTAAAATGAGGACAACTGTCTGAAACATCAAAATTATTCCCATAAAGACTCATTTAAAAAATACAGATAAGTAATACTCTATGCTGGTTTATCTTTTTTACTTTCAGCTGAAAGTCATCATTATCAACAACAGGTTGGAAATAGTGAAAGAAGAATCAGTTCGATTTGATTCAGATCTTCCAGAGTTCAAGTAAGATTGGCTGCTACTGCTGTTTTTGTGGTTGCTGCTACTGCTGTTTCTGTGGTTGCTGCTGCTGCTGCTACTTTATCATTACTCTTTGTGTTAAACAAAAGAACATTTTTTTTTTTAATTCATCACATTTATTAGATTTTATTCTGGCTAAATCGATTCACACAGAGCAAATAAAATGGAATCAGTGATACATTTTCTCTAAATGAAATTTCATTAACAAAGCTTAATACAACTTACCAGAACAAAAGTCTTTAGCCCTTATTTAGGCTAGATGGGCAATCAGAGAGGCTCCCTACAATAAATTGGCTGGTCACATCAAGCCCTACCACCTTATATGATTGTCCCAACTTTATTACCCTTATAGCAAGCCCTAACCCTTTTTATCATATAAGTACTAGTAAGTGGTGGCTGAAGGTCTTAATGTCCTGGGTATGATGTTAAACTCTATCTAATGGTGAAGTTTCAATTCTGAAGCTCTGGGGAATGTGGTGTACCCCTTCATTACTATTAATCCCAGGTTCACTCTGACCCGGAGTGGTAGTACCTGTTAGGGTTCCATTTATGGGTTAAATAGAAAAAAAACGAATTTTAAAAAGATGTGTTTAAAAAAATTGAGTACCCATCAAGAATGAATAAAAACAACTTAAAATAATAAATAAGCTTAAAATAACCCAATGGGTTGACAAGCCATAAAACCCAACTGACCAACCAGAACAAAAATAGGCAGGGAGGGGGGTCCCTGTGATATAGTGGCTAATGTGCTGAACTGTGACATCATAGTAAGCGAGTTCAAACTCCAGTTATGCAATTACATTCACTTTCAAGCTAATGCCTTTGTGAAAGGCATGGATCCTTTCTTCGCCCCAGCTATGGATTAAATAGTGCCACTACTGTTCTTCTATAAGGATGGTTTTGGAATTAAATAACTCACAAAGGTTGATATGCCATTAAACAAAGAAATCATACCAAACCAGAAAACAAAAAAACAAAACATACTTGTTGCTTGTTCCTTCCAGAATTTCCCACTTAAAATTGAACTTCCTTATAAGGAATTATTCCATTGTTTTAAACCCCCTCCACACCACACACACACACTTCCACAACTGGCTTTAACAACAGAGAGTTTATCTAAACGCTTTAGTGATCATCTTTCAGAAACAAAGGATAATAGTTCAAAGATCTGTAATGTTAGTAATCAGTTATTAAAAATTAAATTCATATTTGTAAGATGACAAAACTGTCAACATTTGATGCCTGTTTTATGAAAATATAAAACAACGCCATATTTATTTTTTGTATTTTTGATTTGTTGCATGAAGCAATGAAAACATGTTTCATTTTTTTTTAATTGAATTTTCTATAAGTTTTCTATAAGTATCTAAATTTTTTTAATATATTTCTTTCAATTATTAAAACAATTTATCTGTATTAAAAAAATATATATAATCCTCTAATAATTAATCTCATTATAATGGAGATTCGGTGTCTGTCTGTCTGTTACTGAAACTATGTCACTGTTTATGTCACAAGACACTCATGAATTGTGTAAGTTTATCAATGAGTATTTAATTCATATCATAGTCAAAATCATTAATACATAGATTAATCTTATTTATTAACAATGCATCAATGAAAATCTGAGTTAGATTTGCTTCAAACTGCCTATGTTATATGTGTGTTTAAAATCCTGCAATGTGTCTTATACATCACTAAGAAATAAAGGTTTACATAATATACGGTGTGGTTAATTTGTATAATGGTTTTAACAAAACCAGGTTTAATAAATAATTACTTAGTATTATTGATCTCTAATATTATTATGTTATTCTCCAGCATATTAAAATCAATCTTATAAATGATTTTATATAGAAACCAATTAAAATATAATTAAAATAAGTATAATCTTTTTAAATGTTTCCTATTAAATTTCATTAGTCTTTCTAAATTAATATATTTCATTACATTAAAACTTAACTACTTATGCCTGGAGGGTACATATTCTTGCTAGTATTGATAATATAGTTTGCTATATTTATAATTAAAGAATGCTCAATGTCACTGATAGAGCACATATATCTAATCTGGGGTAGTGAAGGCATCAATGACACTTGATAACTAGTCAGTTTCTCGCCTATGTGATTTTCAAGCCAGACTGTCAGTTACCAAGTGCTGTTAACTTTATTAATTTATTTTTATAACTACTTTAACTGCCCCTAATTAGATATACATGCTCTAATAATAACATTTCTGATAATTAAACAAAAAAAGTGGAGCATGTTGACTCCATTAATTGAAGTATCAGTTCATTCTTAATTGTAATGAAAAATCTAATTTTCATGATCAAAATATTAAACCAGTTTAAATAATTCAATTCTGCTAGATATGTGTGGACATGGTGTCAATGGCACCTGATTACTAACAGTTTCTTGCCTAAGTGATCACATAGGTGAGAATCTATCAGTAACCAGGGGCTGTTGATTCCATGTTCACGCTACCTTAACTTACATATACATGCTCTCTCAATGATATTGAGCACTATTTACTTATAAATATAGCACCCATATTATCTATATAATATTTATATTTATATAAAAATTAATAATTCAAGTAGACAGTTTTATGTAAATGAATGATTCTGAATTATAAATCATTTCTAAATTTAAATCTACCTAAACTTGTTCATTGTTGAATGCCAAGTAATTTTCAATACAGTTTGAATAAAATATAATAGGCAGCAATAGTAACTTATTTTATCTCTATAAAGGTTGTTGAAGCAGTTTTTTCAGACCTGGATTTATTTGTTATGCTAATACATCATTTTGTATTTTATTAGATTGACTTTAGGAAAGAGTGGATCTGTTTAGGTTTATTTCATATTATTTATAAATAATAGGTTTCTCTATTAGCAGTTACAATAATAAATGAAATGTGTGATTCCTAATGTAAGATTTTAATGTAATTAAATGTTCAAAGTTGGTGTTTGTGGAGTAAATTTGAACAGCTAGGTTTTTTTTTGTTTAGAGCAATTTATTTTTACATTAAAAAGTGTTGTTTTTTTTGGGTTTTTTTAATACAGAAAATAGAAAATTATTTAATTAATTTTTAAAATCTCAAATACAGAAATTGGAAAAAAAGAAAAAGAATTAAGTTAAAAATCTAAAAAATATCCAAAATGCAAATTATCAACAACAAAAAGATTGAATTAATTTTTTTTAAATCCCAAATACAGAAAATTGATAAAAAAAAGAAAGATAAATGAATACATTGATTTTTAAAATCCAAATGACAAATGACAAATTACAAAAAAAAATTAATTTACAGCATAAAAAAAATCCAAAATAGAGAAAAAAATTTGAATAAAAAAATAAATTTAAAAAATGTAAAAAAATCCTAAATACCAAAATTGACAAATTATTTTTTTTTTAAATTGATTTAAAAAAATCTAGAATACAGGAATTGGAAGATTGTTAAAAGAAAAACAAATTAAATTAATTTTTTTAAAATCCTTTGTAAGGAAATTGACAAATTATTATGAAAATTAATTTTTTAAATCTTTAAAATCTAAAAAAAATCTTAAATACAGAAATTGGCAAATTATTGATGTCCCATACAAGTTAACATTTTTTAATTGTTTTTATAACTCATCCTATGAAATATTGTCTTTGTAGAAGTTCAACACTGTTCAATTTTACCCCCAAATTCAAGTAAAAATAGGACAAGTAGAAATTTATTGGGTTAAAACAAGACTGACACAAAAGTTTAATTCATGGATAACCTATGAAAGGTGCTTAAAAATGTAGCACAATGCATATGTGCATATATATGGTGTATATATAAAATATATATATATATATATTTATATATACACCATGTATATATATATATATATATATATATACACCATGTATATATATATATATATATATACACCATGTATATATATATATATATATATATATATATATACTGTATATATATATATATATATATATATATATATATATATATATATATATACACCATGTATATATATATATATATATATATATACACCATGTATATATATATATATATATATGTATATATATATATATATATATATATATATGTATATATGTATATATATATATATATATATATATATATACACCATGTGTATATATATATATATATATATATATATATATATATATATATATATATACACCATGTATATATGTATATATATATATATATATATATATATATATGTGTGTGCATGTATATGGTGTATATATATGTATAGTTAGGCAGCATTTCTTCCTTAAAACATATTTTGTTGAAATGTGCAGCCATTTTCTGTTTGCATATCTTGTTCATGGTCCTTTCAAGTTGCCAGATTAATGTAACTATATCAGGCAGAAATTGGCTAATGTATTTGCCATAGCTTACGAGTACTTTCTGTCCCATCACTGGCCATCTTCAGGGGTAGTGCAAGAACAATACAACAATGTTTTGTTGTTATTATCATTATTTCCACTATTATTATTATTGTTAATATTATTATTATTATTATTATTATTATATTATTATTATTATTGTAGTAATTATTAATGTTAAAGTAAGTTTAGGAAAACTATAAAAAGTTTTAGAAATAGGCTCAATCAAGGAGATTGGATTGTAAAAACAAAGACCAACACTTCAACTGGGGGATGCAACAGTAGAAACAAACATCCACCCACCCGTCACAAAAATGAGGATAATGTCATTTTATCTATAAACCTATTTAGATATTAGATTTTGTCTGCAAAATGTTTCAGCTGCATTTCATTCTCTAATAAATTCTTTAAATATTGACTGAAGATTAAATGTCTGTTTTTTTATGATGCAGGACTTCAGGTGGTGTCCATTCTCATCCTGATGGTACAACAGTCACTGCACCCCCTTTAATGTGGGTTAAGGTAAGTGGGAAATCAAATAAAGGGTTAGTTTTATAAGAATTAGCAAGGTATTAACTCATTAGCTAACACCTGTTTCTTATAATGTATTAGGTTATCCAAAAGAGGGTAACCTAACACTGAAGATATAGATTGAACAAATCCTGACAAAGAGTTATAACAAATAGACTTTATTGTCAAAGCAAATCCTAACAGAAAGAATACAAAACAGGATAGTTAAATGTCCCAAAGAAAAGAGTCTTTGAAGAAAGTATGAAGAATAAAGGTTGTGACTTATTGTGCACACCATGATGGATGCCATGTGTGTGGCTAGACCTCTATGAGCATATTATCAGGCACATGTGCTATACACAAAAATGCCGGTAGCTAAAACCTATATGAAGACAGAGGAAGCGCGTGGTGTAATGGTTAAAGTCATGGGAAATGGACTCGTCCCCCGAGTTCAAATCCTGGACGTGATAATTGCATTTCACTTAGCGCTAATACCCTCGGGAAAGGTATGAATCCTACTCTCCCTCCAGCTATGGGTAAATAGCAGGGCAGACTGGGCTCTTTAACCATGGCTAGGTAACCAGTCTAGGAGAAGGAAAACTCTGAATTCAAACCTGTTGAACTCTGCTTAAGAAATTGACCTTGTGTCACATCCTGCTCATGCGGAGGGGTTGGTAAATATATATATGAAGACAGAGTGTGAAAGGGCCGATGTACAGACACACATATGAGCCTGTAGCTTCGTGACGGGGATGGCTAAGACCCCACCCCCAGCCCAAATGGACAGAGACACAACTCATGTGTCGTTCAGAGAGTCCAGGAGAAAGAGAGTTTGCAACGCCACCTAACATTTAACTGTTGCAAGTAAGGGAAGTCAATCTCAACAGTTTTATTTGCAGTTTTGTCTGCAAATTCAGAGGATTGTGATACAAACACAAACCTTTACTTATTATTTCGGCACAAAAGCAAAATACAGACTAACCTTTCATCTACCGACCCCTCTATCAATGGACTTTGGATGCAACAGACAAAATTTACATTCCCCCCAAAAAATATGTTCCAAATAGTCAGTGATGTATTTAATTAGTTCACAAAGTGACTATGCAATCACTGCAGGAAAAAAACAAACTCCATTTCTACTACATACACCAGGTAAATAAACTTTAGCAAGTTGTAGTATACATTTTAATATAGTATTTTTTAAAATCATATATACTACTATTCTCTTTCAGAAATAGAGAGATAGCACTATCAATGCTATTCTATGTAAGTGTGTCATGCTGTATTTTTTAAAAGTATATACATATATATATATTCATGCCATATATACATATTTTTGTATTATTTACATTATGATCACAATTACTGATATAGTGGTTTTATGATTAAAAAATAATCCATTCACATCTACAAACTTTAACAAACCACCCCTCCCCATATTAGTCCGTTAATGAGAGGTTTGTCTGTACAAGATGAAATATTATAACTCTAGTTCAAACTTTAACTCTTAACATCCTGTTAAGAATTTAAGTCAGAGCTCAATTCCTATAAGGATATATAAAAAAGATGGCTAAAAATGGCCTTTTCATTTAGAGTTACCTGTTATTTCCCTTAAATTAAAGACTTCTAAATATGTTTAATATTACATTTAAACAAAGGCTCTCATTTGGGGTAGATTAGGAAAATGAATGCGAATTCCGGCCGGGTGGAATGAGGCGGTATAGGACATTAAGAGTTAAAGAATTCAAATGGGCTAATATTCAAGAAATATGGCTGACTTAGTTGAATTCTTAGTTTCACAATTCTTTCATTCTTCAAAAAAAAAAAAAAAAACACCCCAAAAAACAGGTCCTTTATTTTTTATAACTCTGTCATTAAATACATGAAGCATACATGAGACCCTTATGATTTAAAAAATATATAGTATGTATAGTATATATACCAACCCCTCCACACAAGTAGGATGTGACACATGGTCAATTTCTTAAGTACAGTTTAACAGACTAAGCAAGGTCAAAGGGCCCAGTCTGCTCAACTATTTACCCATAGCTGGAGGGAGAATAGCTGAATGCATAACTTTCTCAAGGATATTAGCACTATGTAAAAGGCAAACAGCCTTGTCCAGGATTTGAACTCTGGCCTCCAAGTCCATTTCTTATGACAATAACCTTTACACCACATGCCCTCATGTAGTATAAGTGTTAGCAAGCTAGACTAGCAGACCATTATTAGTGTGTTCAATTGGTCACTGGGCGCCCCATACATCTTTGGCCTTGTGCCAAACTAAGCCAAATTTAATACTCATAGCAAGTAAGGATGTCAAAATAATCAATTATTGCCCATTATTCCATTCAGTGCTACTAGGTGTCAGCACCTTCAATTAACTAGTTTAAATGATATACTATTCACCTAATTGGATCCAATTCAAGTAAGTGCTGTTCAGGATAGGACTTGATTTGGAACAATCTAATCTTATTATAATGGAGATTTGGTGTCTGTCTGTAACTGAAACTATGTTACTGCTTATGTCACAATACCTTGAGGAATTGCATAATTCTATTAATGAGTATTTAATTTATTGTCAAAATCATTAGTACATTGATTAAATCTTATTTATTAACAAGGTTTCTATGAAAATTAGATTTGCCTCAAAACAGTCCATGTTATTAGTGCATTTAAAATCCTGCAATGTGTCTTATATATCACTAAGAAATATAGGTTTACATAATATATGGTCTTCTTAATTTGTGAACTGATTTTAATAAAAAGGGGTTTAATAGATAATTACTTGGTGTTATTGATCTCTAATATTATTGCTTTATACGTCAATGTATTAAAATCAATCCTATGAATGATTTTTATATAGAAACCAATTTGAATATAACTGAAATAAGTGTAATTTTTTTATATGCATTCTTGCTAGTTTATCTAATTGAATCCAATTTAAGTAAGTGCTGTTCAGGATAGAACTTGATTTGGAACAATCTAATATTATAAATTACCATAACTTTTCAGAATATCCTGTTCTGAAAATTATCTTTGGTAATGACTTAATTGTTTATAAAAAGAATAAGTTTTTTTATTTATTTATTTTTTTATTTTTTTACTTTGCTTCATATTTTAAAAAATGCTATCAGGATCTGTGGATATACCACATTATGATAAGTTAATTATTACAATGTTTGATATGTTTACTTAAGAACTATTGTAAAATAGTTCAATATGTAAAAAGTATAATAATAATTGATTTAACTCTTTCTCTCACTTTTTTTCTTTCTTTCCTTCTTTTCATCTTTTCATTATTTTCAATTGAAACAGATTAGTGTTATCGCTGTATATCCAAAGGTCCTGCTAGTAATGATGATGATAATAATCATAAACATTTTTCTTTCATAAAACTTGTATGCATTTTTTTCATAGGCATTGGATGTCATCTTAGATAAACTAAAAGCTGATGGATTTGATTTTTCAAAAGTTGCAGCTATTTCAGGATCTGGCCAGGTAAGGATATATATATATATATATATATATGAGTTTGTCCTTATGATTTTACAATCCTGCATTTTCAATAGTTGTGATATTTTCTTTATGATTTGATTTAGGTCAATATTGACCAATTTGAGTTTTTCAGTTCAAAATTGCAATATAGTTTATTGTCCGTATCAACTTTTTCTCTTTTAATCTAAGCAACATGGAAGTGTTTATTGGAAGAAAGGAGCAGAGGCCATCTTGAAAAACCTGAAACCAGAGCAGCCACTTCATCAACAACTAAAGGTAAAATCACTTTTGTTTTTATCAAGTTGTTCCAAATTGAAATTATATATTCAAGCTGTTTTTTTGCACCTAAAGGAATCTATATTAAATTCCTTCTGTTCCAACCAAATAGCAGTCAGAGAGGGCCTTTCTGATCAATCGGCTGATCACGTCAAGCCCTAGCACCTATATGATTGTCCCAATCCTATTGCCCTTATGGCAAACCATAAACCCTTTTTATCATATATGTGCTAGAAGGTGGTGGCTGGGTAGGAAGTTAAACTGCATCTAAGGGCAAAGTTCCAATTCTGAAATTTTGGAGAGTGTGGAGTACCCCTTCATTGCAATTACTCTCAGGTCTACCCTAACCCGGAGTGTTAGTACCTATTAGGTCCCTATCTATGGGTTGAATAGAAAAAAATGAGTTTAAAAAATTTTTTTTTTTAAATTGAGTTTTTTAAAACAATATCATCAATAAATAAAACAAAATGTCTTCAGCATAAAATAACCCAACAAGAGTTGACATGCCATAAAATCCAACCAACCAACCAAATGTTCAAATAATCTTCCAGGAATGATAACATAATCTTGGTTATTATTTGTCTTAATTTTTTAGATTAACCATGATAATTTGTATTATTTAGATTTAGGGTATTAGTGCTATGTGAAATGCAAACAGCCTTGTCCAGGATTTGAACTCGCCTCGTCATCCCCATTTCCTATGATAGTAACCATTACACTACATGCCTCACACGCATATATATATATATATATATATATATATTATGACTTGTACACTATTCATTTTCCTGACATTTGTACATTATTCTATGTATTATACATGCACCTTTGATGAGTTGTAGTGCACTTGAACACTATACACAATAATTTCATTATTATTATTATTATTATTATTATTATTATTATGTTATTATTACTATGATATGAACACTTTGTTCATATTTTTTTAGACAGTAATGTTTAATGTTTTCTTTTATATTCTAAGACCTCTTCCCCCTTCTTTTCGTGGCACATATAGTCTGTCTATGTCGTTCTCGGGTGTAATGCCTTGAGCATGATCATGAGTTTCCTTGTCCTTTGGTCCATCTGTCAGAGCTCCTCTCTTGTCCATTTTAGGAATGATCCCTAGTATTTTAAGAGAGGGGCTGCCCAGGTGTTTAATCCCTTAATAAGGTTCCTGCCATATAGCTTGGTTTCTAGGAGCTTTCTTGTTCTTCTGAAATATTCCTTTCTTACTTTATTATTATTATTATTATTATTATTATGAAGACTTTGTTCATATTTTGTTTAGTCAGTAATGTTTAATGTTTGTTTTCTTTTCTATACTGAATATTTAATTTCTTTTTTTTTTTCAAAATTCTTTTCAGAGTTGTTTCAGCATTTCTGACAGTCCCATTTGGATGGATGCAAGTACAACTCACCAGTGTCATCAGCTAGAGGTTGCAGTAGGAGGAGCGGCTGTTAGTCAATATTTCTTATTTACAGTGTTGTTTTCTTTTTATGATTGTCATTGAAAAACCATTTAGCCTATAAGAATTAACACATATTCTTATAATGCATTAGGTTATCCCAAAAGCAGTTAACCTAACTGTAATACGATGTTGGTCGGAGTGCCAAATGTAATATTATGATCTGGTCACGGGACCAAATGTAATACAATGCTGTCGCGGCGTCGAATCTAACGCGATGGGTGTTCTTTGACCCACAGGAAAGTTGAAGTGCTTGTTCCAGGCTGTACCTGAAAACGACCAAATTCACCAAGGTTGTTCTACAATTAACACGAACACGTTTTTAACAATAAAAGACCTTTATTAATCATACAGTGATTAAAAATCATGTACAACCACAAAGGGGTATCGAGTTGAAGTTGAGTCGGTATTTTGTGGACTGACTGGCGATATATGCTGGGTTCTGATTCAAATTCAGGACTTTGAGTAACAAGACGACAAAGCAAAGACGGTGACAAGGGCCATGAGACGGAGCTATCAATCTGCTAGGGAAGCAGTTGTCCAATCTGGTCAAGAACCAGCTGTCCGATCTGGTCAAGGACCAGCTTTCCACTCTGATCAAGTACCAGCTCTCCAATCTGCCTGGGACCCTTTTATTTATGGATTCCAAACCCCTGAATCCAGGGCTCTGATTGGCCAGCCAATCGAAACGCCGGACAATGGCCCTACAGTGTAAACATCAGGAGGTGTATGAAACCCACCCACGCGGTCGCATTTGATTGGACGGCCAATCAAAATCATGGCCCTGGGTTACACATCTCGGAGGGGGGCAACAAGTCTCCGCCCCAGTTTTCTGATTGGTGAGGCACCTGATAATATTTTTGTTATTGTATAAATGGTCCTGTCAATTGCTATGATAATTCCCAGGAACTGACCTAAGACCACCCGGGCGAATTTGTGATTCTTCACTAATCAACATTTTAAAGATTTAATCTTTAAACTGTTTTTGTTCGAGACATGGAGATGTCAGCAGTTATATAAACCAGTCATTCGTTTTTATACCAACCACTATTAGCCTGGATAAATTGGTTCCTATCTTTTGGAGTTTTCATGTAAATGATAATATGATAACATTTGTATTAAACAGGCTTTTGCCTTATATTAACCTATTTCTGCCATTAGGCTTTCTTTGTTCAAAATTATTTCTCATCTTGTTGATGTTTACAAGAATGATAATATATATTTACATGAAAACATTTGTATAAAAAAAAAGTCATTTGTGTTATATCAACCATCAACCGACTTTTAGCCATTAGAATTTCTTTGTGCTAGAGTAATTAATTTATCATCCTGTGTTGACATTACCCCACCACTGACTTGTACTCTAATCTAAGTCGCTTATACGACTCTAGACTCAATTTTTATTTTTAAGTATCCTAATCAGATATCGCCAGCCACTCCTTACCACCACTCTGGTGTTATATAACACAGAATGGTTGGCAGTCTTCCGTCTACGAGAGACGATGGAGTAGTGTCAAAGTTTTTTGTTTTTTAAAACTTTGAACTACATAGCCTGGGTGGGTTCATATGGAGGATAAGCTGTTACCCATGCAGCAAATCTCTCCTCTCCACACTGCCGCTGTGATCCAAAGGAAAGGCAAGGAACCAATGCGGTTTGGCAGTGGTAGTGTCGCAGGAGTTGATGGGTAGAACTTGATTTCAGCATCACACCACTTTAGGGACTCCAGCTCCTGATTTGTTTTCGGGGTTTACTCCCCTAATAACACAGAATATTCGTCAAGGAAAAAAGAGAAATCAGTTAATACAATCCTTATCGACATCAGAAGACCATAGATTTCTTGTGCATTGAAGTTACGTTCTAGCACAGCACCTTCTGTGACTGTGAAGACTAATGTTTGAAAAACAGTTTTGACCACAGATGTCACATCTGAAGATGTTGGTTGTGTGCTAGTGCACTTTTGTTGTTGTTTTCTCTTGGACCTTTTTGCTTCGTGGTGAATTTGGACATGAATAGCCTGCTACAGAGAAACTGCCACCATTGAAGTCGTTTGGAGCCAAATTTTTCCAGCTAATTGATGTTAAAGAACTTGAGACATCCAGAAGAAGAAGAAGAAGAAGAAGACAATGGTTTATTTTCACACATTACACAATATAAACAATGTCACACAAAAAAAAAATGTAATGTTGGTTGTTGTTGTTGTAATGTGTGGAGGATGATCACTAATTAGGACTGGGCCTATTCTAGTAGTGACCACCTCAATTGTTTTTTTTTTTTTCTTTTTTTCTTTTTTTTTTACATCCTTAAATCTCAGCCTGATATGAATACAATATAACACTTAATTATACAGCATACAAACTGCAAAAGAGTCACAAGGTGTTCAAAGAACATGAAGAAAGGTTTAAACAACAAAGAGGTGGAAACCATTTGCTATTTTTCAGGAGGTCTGGGAACAAAGACAGGTACCATGTGTGTAGCTGCTGAGGATGTGTAAAGGCAACATCTGTCGCTTTCAAGACTGTGTTGGTAAAAGAAAGGGATTCTAGGGTTCACCTTGTCACATGACTAAGACGGAAATGTGACAAGGCAAAATTCACTCCCTCAATGAAAAATGGAGACAATTCAATTTTGTCTCCTAAGAAGTCAATGATATAATCATTGATATTATCTATAAAGTTGTTGTTGTTTTTAACAAAATAATCTGATCTTAACTCCAATGTGAGCACAAAAACACTCCTTGATTTCAAGTAGTCATAACATTAAAACTTACTGGAATATGTTTATAAATATGGGGAAATCACATACATTAACTCAAAATATTTCTTTTTACACCAGCAAAATCTCTGTACACCTCTCCACCACTAGAGAGTAGTGAAATCTAAAATGGCACTCACCCTGTACAATTAAACTTGGTACACTAAAAGCTCAGCTTGTACTAGCCTAAATGGTTACAATGAATGGGATTGAAACTAACTGTTGTAACTTGAGTATCAGAATTAACAGAGAAATAATAGGAAGAAACACAATGAGGATTAAGGATAGGGGAAAAGGTTTACTAAGCAAAGATACAAGTTGAATAGAGTAATTAGCAATTGCTAGGTTGATTTAACAGGTGGGGTTGTGTTTTTCAATGTCATCTTTATCATATATTTCAAACAAACTTAAAATAAATGTAAAACTGCTAATATTATAAAATTTATATAAATTCTTGTTGATATATATATATATATTATTAATGCAAATGGCAGTTTAGCTTGCCTCGGAATTGCAAGGTTCCTGGTTCGATACCGGCCTTTGGCAGCTTAGCGTATGAGTAGCACAGGGATCTGTGTGGTAAAGTGAGGAGCTGATGGTAGATGTAGCACTTCGCCTCAGACCCTAAAACAATCTCCTTGGTCTAGCACTAGTGAAAAGGGGATAGACTCCCTTGCTGTCTGACTGATACCAACATTAGGCCACCCCATCAACTTTTATACATTAAATTAACCAAAATGTAAATATCTAAGAAGATTTTCATATTTATTTTAACCATCCTCAAACGAGGACATTGGTTTATAATTTTTTATAGGTTACATTTATTATGACATTTAACTCTCTATTCAATGGCATTTGAATATATCAGATCAGAACTTCAGAAATAAAAATAATAACTATTTTTCATTAAATTCAGCATTTTTAATGATAATTTTATATGTTATCTGTGATTTTCTTTTTCTTTTTTTTTTCTTTTTTCTCTCTTCCCGTAGCGTCTGGCTGAAATTACTGGTTCTCGTGCCTATGAAAGATTCACAGGAAATCAGATTGCAAAAATATTCAAGAATGATCGTTATGCTTACGATGATACAGAAGTAAATATTTCTATCTTTCTTTTTCTTTCTCTTTTTGTCTTTTTTTCTTTCTTTTTCTTTTTTCTTTACTTCTTTTTTCTTTACTTTCTTTCTCTTTTCTTTTTTTCTTTCTCTTTTCTTTTTTTCTTTCTCTTTTCTTTTTTCTTTCTTTTTCTTTCTTTCTTTTTATTCCTTTATTCCTTCTTTTTCTTTCTCTCTTTTCTTCTCTTTCTCTTTCTTTTTCTCTCTCTTTTTTTCCTTTCTTTTTTCTTTTTCATTCTTGCTTTCTCTTTCCTTTATTCTATTCTTTATTTCTATTCCTTTTTTTGCATTCTAACAATATGTCTCTTAAATATTGTTTAGAATTTTACATAGACAATTTCCAAAATATTTTGTTGACAATTTGCACTATCAGCACATTTTAGTTTCCAAACTTAATAACTATTTTTTTTATTTGTTTGTTTGTTATAACTCAAATTGTCCTTTTAAAAAAGAATCCCATGTGCTTGAGCTCACAAAATTCAAAAACCAAATTGAGCATAAGAATACATTGGAATTTCATTATTACTAGCAGTGGCTACCCAGCATTTCCTGGGTAGAGGGGGATTTTTTAAGTTAGTCCCGCAGATCCATTATTAGTGAATCGTGAGTTGAATCCTTGTGGGATTCCCCATTTGAATCCCTATGTAAAAAAAATACACCTTGCATTAAAACCAGCTACTCTGAAAAGAAATGTTAATGTCACTATCTCAAATATTAAATGAAAAAAAAATCCATGGTGTTATCATATAAATTTTACATTTTAATCATCTTCATGAATATAAATCAAATCTCTATTATTTTTGCTCTAAAACCAAGCCCTGGCGATATTTAATGTGTATATATATTTACTTTGTTGTTAATTGTTTTATTTTTGAAGTTTCCTCCGGACATACATATACACACAACTGCCCTTTATATATGTACTACAAGCAGCTACCCGGCATCGCCTGGGTAGAGGGGGATTTTTTTAAAGTTAGTCTTGCAGGTCCATGGGGCATCCTGTGGGGATCCAACTCCCAATTCAATAATAATTTATAACTGAATCGTAAGTTGGATCCTCACAGGATGCCCCATTAAAATCCTCACGTAAAAAAAAAAGATCTTGCGTTGATCAAGCCACTCTAAAAGAAAAATTAATGTCTACTATTTAGAATATTAAATGCAACAAAAATTCTATGTCGTTATCATTTAAATCTTATCTTTTAATTATCTTCTCGAATATAAATAAAATCTTTATTATCTTTGCTCAAAAACAAGCCCTGGTGATATTTAATGTGTATATATATTTACTTTGTCGTTAATTGTTTTATTTTCAAAGTTTCCTCTGGACATACAGATTCACACAACTGCCCTTTATATATGTACTAGCAGCGGCTACCCGGCATCGCCTGGGTAGAGGGGAATTTTTAAAGTTAGTCCCGCAGATCCATTATTACTGAATCATGAGTTGAATCCTCGTGGGATGTCCCATTTAAATCCCTATGTAAAAAAAAAAAATAGACCTTGCATTGATCCAGCTACTCTGAAAAGAAATGTTAATGTCTACTATCTAAAATATCAAATGAAAAAAAAAATCCATGCTGTTATCATTTAAATTTATTTTTTAATTATCTTCACAAATATAAATCGAATCTCTATTATTTTTACTCAAAAACCAAGCCTTGGTGATATTTAATGTGTATATATATTTACTTTGTTGTTAATTGTTTTATATTCAAAGTTTCCTCCAGACATACATATACACACAACTGCCTTTTATATATGTATAGATAGATAGAAGATTATTATTATACAAAATTAATTAATTTTCTGAACTTTTATTTCAACAGAGAATTTCATTGGTCAGCAGTTTTGGCGCTTCCTTGATGATTGGTAAATATGCACCAATTGACTTCAGTGATGGATCTGGAATGAACCTGTTAGATATCAGGAAGAAAGAATGGTCAGCTGAATGCCTGCAGGTGAGCAAATTTAGTTTAGTTAGAGAAGAGACTTATCTCGTGGAACAGAGTGGGCAAGGACTTGTCTTGCATGTAGGTCCATGATTTAGGTGAGGTGTTGCCAAGATGGCCAAAAAAAGAATATGAGTTTGAATTTGAGTTTTGTTTAACGACATATCAACCTCTGTGGGTCATTTAATGCCAAAAAGGTTATTTGGGATTTCAGTCTTTAAAGTAGTGGTTCTATGGAGATAATCAAAAGAATATGTATTGATTTTCTTTGCTACAGAGAAAAAAATGGTCTGTCTCCCATGAAACTGGATGTGACAAAAAAGAGGTTTGCAAGAGGAGACTAGTGCATTTATATGATGAGGCTGATTGGTATCAGCTAGACAGTGAGGAATTCTATCCCCTTTTTGATTGATCTGGGAGATTGTTTTTGCTGAAGTGGAGGACCACACCTACCGTCAACTCCCCACTTTATTGCACAGATCAGATTACCCAATCTGTGCTACTCATGCACTGAGTTGGCTGGGACCTGTATTGAGCCAGGAACCTTGCAATTCCTAGACGGGTGCACTACCGATTGAGCTAAACTGACTTCTTTATATATATAAATATATATAAAAAAAAATAATGAAATTTATTGTGTACAGTGCTCAGGTGCACCACAACTCATCAAAGTCTCATGTCAAGTACACAGAATAATGTATTAGTGTCAGGAACAAGAACAGTTTACAGTAGTAATATGCATGTATGTGTGCGCGTGTGTGCATATGTATGTGGAGAGTGGCAGGTATAGTGTCGGCGGACTACAGGAAGCATGGAGGCTTTGAAAGACTCAGTGCTTCGGCAGCCTACAACAGACACGGGCAGTTTATTCCATGTCTCCGCACCTCTGAGCGTGAAAAAATGTTTTTGAAAGTCACGTGAGCAGTGCTGTTTTCTGACTTTGTAGGCATGCCCATGTGTGTTAGAAAGATGGAGATCAAAAAGGTGCTCAAGGTTGCTGTTGTTAAGATGATTAATGACCTTATGAACGTTTACCAGGTCAGTTGCCAGACGCCGAAGTTTCAGTGAATCCATTCCCAGGGCAGCGAGACGTTCAGAGTATGGCAGATGCCTGATGGAGGGTATTCATTTGGTTGCACGTCTCTGTACAGTTTCTAGGAGTTTAATATTCTGGGCAAGATAGGGGTTCCAGACCGGTGATGCAAACTCCAAGTGTGGCCGCACCATAGCTTTGTACAGCTTCAAATAGATAGCCGGTGAGTGGCTGACAAAGGTCTTGCTGAGTGATGCCAGGACACCCTCGGCCTTTTTGACAATTTTGGAGATGTGTTTCTTCCAACGTAAATCACTGCTAACAGTAATACCCAGATCACGTTCACAAGAAGTTGCCTTGATATTAGTGTTGCGGAGGGAGTATATGTATGATGGGTTTTTCCTCCCAAAATGCATGGTGGTGCATTTTCCACAGCCAGCTTCAGTTGCCAGTCAGTGATCCATTGTTGCACTGTGTCCAGGTCTGACTGTAATAAAGATCTGCAGCATTCAGGATCTGTCTTTTTTACCTCAAGGTACAACTTGATGTCATCGGCATACTTCAGTACTATGGTATTCCTTAAGTTAGACTCTATATCATTGATATATGCAATAAACAAAAGGGGGTCAAGAACTGATCCCTGTGGTACCCCAGATGACATCTCATATGGTAAGGAGTGTTGCCAAGAACTGTAACTACCTCTCTCCGGTTGAGAATGAAGGACTTTAACCAGTTAAAAAGATCATCCTTCACCCCCATTGCAGAGAGTTTTGCCATATATAATTATATATATATATATATATATATATATATATATATATATATATATATATATATATATATGGTATTTGTGGAAAAGGTGACTTACCGGTGAAAATGGTCACAATGGTTAGTTGATGCAAGTTTCACAATGATAAGACAGCAATATAACAAATATAAAGTACTCAATATGTGAGTAGAGCAAAAAACTGTGTACCATTATTATAATATATTTATATATATAAAGATCATATATATAATCATATATATCTATATATGGATAATTAGGATTCTTATTTTGTAGTAATGGTTAATAAGGTAATCTAACTGATCATTACTACTATATAGTGAGTTTGATCCTCACTGAGTACTCATAGCCTTATGCCAGACTAAGTTGAGTTTAGTAAAACCTATAAAAAAAAAAATTATGAGTCAGTGCTGTCAACCACCAAGAAGAGAACAAATTTTACCTATATCATTTTAAATGTAACTGATCATTCTTACACAATAAAATGATTGCAGTTTGCTCTCCCCAGAATTTCAGTGTTTCAAAAAGTCTTGTGGTTTCAATTTACTTTTACAGAAATTCATTTTCAAAAATTGAATGTTTCTCATTGAATTTTTTTTTTTAGGCTTGTGCTGAGAATTTGGCTGAAAAACTTGGACCTGTGGTGAAGTCAACTGAAAATGTGGTAAGAGGCTTCTAAGAGAATCATTTAACTCTCACAACTCACAACATTTTATATATATATATATATATATATATATATATATATATATATATGAGAGAGAGAGAGTTTTCTCTAGTAATGGAGAATGGAAAATAAAATGCTCATTTACAGGTGTAAGAGCTGTATTTATTTGTTAAAGTGTACAGTACATTGGTTTCAAAGCAGTGTGTTAGCTACTTATTATCAAGACAATGCACCCATGAAAGAAATTTAACCTTTCATGGGAATGTTGTCATAAAGATAAGTGGTTAACACACTGCTTTGAAACCATGGGTAACAATCACACCATAAATGTATTGTACCCTATAACAAATAAATATATATATATATAATGTCAAGGTTATAAAAAATAAATGTACTGTTTTTTTTTAAGCATGAGAGAGTGGTGCAATAAATAATTCGATTGGATTAATACTAAAGTAATACATATAAATTATATACATATAAATTGTATGCATATGAATTATATAGTATCTAGTCAGTTGCTGGCTTCTGGTTTAGAAGATATGGTAACTAATATTGAAAACATTTTTTTTTATTTTTTCAAATGGATTTTGATTAGAATGTAATTAGGAAAATTATTTACTAAAACAAAACTAATCTTATATATATTTTTGATGAAAATGGTATAGCCTATATGTTTAATGTTAATAACTAAAAGAAAATGTTGAAAAAAATAAAATTTACTTACGAATAAAGACAATTGGGAATGAAGCATATAAACAAGAATTGCGATATTTCGGGAATCCTATCCCCCTCAGCTGGCGATGAAAATAATATATATATATATATATATATATATATCCATAGACAGGTTACCAGGTAAGTTGGTATTAGGATGATGGACCTTTCTTCCAACAGAATGTTAGAGTTCAGGTTGAAGTTGAGAACTTGGTGTTCAATATTATTGAACAGAGCAATATAATTGGTAAAAAAAAGGGCTTAAAAATTGGTCATTTTGTGGTTATAGATCTATTTATGCCCATAGGTATCTGTGTATACCTATAAATTTCACCAGCCCATTAACTTTATTGAAAATATGTGTGTATATATATATATATATATATTGCAATTATATTGATTTGTGTTTTAATATATATAAATTAGGATAATGTAGACATAGTCAACAGTGCTTAGTGACTGTCAGTTTCTCATCTATATGATCATTAGTCCAATGATAGCATAAGTGAGAAACTGACAGTTACCAAGCATTATTGACTCCATGTCTATGCAATACTAATTTAGATATATATATTATCATTGATATGGAGCACTCTTTATCTATAAGTATAGCAAACTATATTATATTAATTTATATATATATATATATATATATATATATATATATATATATATATATATATATATATAAAGCAAATATTCAGAGGATGTATTTGTACAAGAATAGTTATGCCTATGTTTTTTTATATATATATCGAATATATTTTATCATCAGAGCAATAAAAATAAAAAATAAAAATGCTTGTTCATAAACATAACTACTCATTCATTAATAAATAAATACATCCTATGAATATATATATATATATATATATATATATATGCACACACAAGGTGTGTCATAAAAGTGCCGAGTTTGAAGCTGTATTTACCAAGATAGAAATGAACAATGAATGGAACATTTTTTTAGAGTACAAGGTGTGTCAAAAAGTACTAAAATAAGCATATATTTTTGCACTATTTATGCTTTCAAATTATTTGAATTCTTCTTTTTTTTTAAATTTAGGGGAAGATCAGTTCATATTTTGTGCAGAAATATGGATTTCTTGCTGATTGTTCAATCATCGCATTCACAGGAGATAATCCAGGCAAGTCTTCTTAGATTTCTAAAAACTTTTTGTGATAATCCAACAAAAGATTCTATTAGTTTACCATATTTATACTTTTATAATGCAAGAAATTCAATATGAAAATCAGACTCAAAATAGGGGATACCATTATACTTGAATGCTAAAAATTAATAATATTTTTGCTGTATTATTCTGACAGGGGCCGGTTTAGCTCAGTTGGTAGAGCATCCACCTAGGAATCACAAGGTTTTGGGTTCGATACCGGTTCTTGCCAACTTAGCACATGAGTAGCACAGCTTGGGTAATCTGATCTGTGTGGTAAAGCAGCATCTGGGAGCTAGCAGTAGGTGTGGCGCTCGACTTGGTCTAGCTTTAACAAAAAGGGGATAGACTCCCTCACTATGTCGGTTGATACTGACAGTAGGCTACTCTAATGATTTACTTTACTTATTCTGACAAATCAACATACAAAACAGAATTTAGATATTTATCATATTTATTAAATTTAAACCAAATTTTAACTCATTTGAATTGAATAAAACAGAATAATGAAATTATTGTGTACAATGCTCAGGTGCACTACAACTCATCAAAGGTGCATATATAGTGCACAAAATAATGTACAAATTTTTATTATTTAGATTTTTTGGATGGTTATGCTCATCTTTATATACATGTTTTGGCTGATGTGCCCTCCAGCCTTCTTCAAGTGTTTCTTGTCGAACTCGGTAGCCTTCATGTTATAATTGGGAGCCTTCATGGAATTTCGATTCAATCCACTGGAGTAGACTGTTCTCAATCCACTAACCATGACCGGAGGATACAAGTATTTCAACAAGGATTCGGTTTAAAGTTCTGTGAAGGATCCCAAGTTTGAAAAGAAACACCTGGAGAATGCACATTGGCCAAAACATTGTGTATATAACAACAAAGATGAGAACAACAGTCCAAAAAATCTAAATAATACAAATTATCAATCCTCATCTCAAAAATAACAATAACATGAGTCTGAATATACCTGTGTGCAGGTGTATGGAGGAGTCATATAAGGTATAAACTAAACTAAGTAAAATTGGCGGCATGGCCTATTGTCGGTATCCCTGACTTAATGGTATTTTCTTTCTTTTTAATTTGTAGCTTCTCTTGCTGGGATGAGACTCCAGGAAGGAGATGTTGGAGTGAGTAATGTTTTATTTTTTTTTAATTGAATAAGGAGAAAATCATTTCTCATAACTTTTTATGATGATTTAAAAAAATATATATAAGAAAGTTAAAATGAAAATAAGAAAAGTGCTCAATGCTATGGCAGAGCAAGCCTAAAAACTAAAATATGGAAATTATGAACCCTTGAAGTTTGTTAGTTAAAGTTTCATATGGATCACACAATCGTCTGACAATTGTGTGACCCCCGTGAAACTAAGTAACAGACTTTGAGAGTACATAATTTGGATATTTTAGATTTTTAAAAAAATTGATATTATTTGAGATGTAGAGTGTTTCAGAAAAATTGATATCATTTGTAATTTAGTAACTTGACCATTTCTCATTCAAATTTAACAGTCCTGTCAACTGGGGCTTTAGAATACACTGACTACACCTCTGCAGAGGGGTAAGAATCCCTCAATGGGCCACCTGTTGGCTGTGGGTGACGACCCGAGATGCTTAAGGGCGGAATCCTGGTAGATGAGCAGTCTATGGCCTGCAACACTCCACTTAGATCCTTAGACGGATGGTTGGAGAGGCCTCTTCCGATCAATTGGCTAGGCATGTCAAGCCCTAGCACCTATATGACTGCCCTAATCCAATTGTCCTAATGGCAAGCTCCAACCCTTTTTATCATATGGGTGCTAGAAGGTGGTGGCTGAGGGTCTTTATGTCCTGGGAATGATGTTAAACTCTATCTGATGGTGAGGTTCATCACCATTGCTCCCTGGTCCACTCTGACCCGGAGTGGTAGTACCTGTTAGGGTCCCATCAATGGGTTAAATAGAAAACATGTTTATAAAGAAAACTGATTATCCATTAAGAATGAATTTATTTCAAAACTTTGTTGGCATTAAATGACCCACTGAGGTTGATATGCCGTAAAACAAAACAACCAACCAACCAACCAACCAAATCAAAATTTAACAGCATGTGTAGAAACAACTACTTTAATGTTTAAACCCTTTTTTCCCCCAATTAATAACATTTCTATACCTGAAAAAAAACCCAACACCATTAAACAGAATTTAATGCTGTTAAGATTTGAGATCAGTTTTTCTTAAACATCCTGTATATTATCTCATAAGAAATAGAGATTCAGTATCTGTCTGTCTATAAATGCTGCATCACTGCTTACATCACAATACTCTCAGGAATTGTGTAAGTTTATTAATGAGTAGTTAATTTATTGTCAAAATCATCAATACATAGAATAAATCTTATTTATCAACAATATCTCTCCTAAAATCTGAGTTAGAGTTGCTTCAAAACAGGCCATGTTATTAGTGTGTTTAAAATCCTGCATTGTGTCTTATATATCACTGAGAAATAAATGTTTACATAATATATGGTGTGATTTATTTGCAAACTGGTTTCAACTAAACCGGGTTTAATAAATAATTACTTGGTGTTATTGATCTCTAATATTATTGTTTTATTCTCCAATGTATCAAAATAAATCCTATGAATGATTTTATATAGAAACCAATTAAAATATGATTAAAATAAGTGTAATCTTTTTATATGCATTCTTATTTAATTTTGTTAGTCTTTCTAATTCAATATATTTCTTTACATTAAAACTTAAATACTTACACCCAGAGGGGACGGGCAGATAGTCTTGCTACTATTCTCATAAAAAAATGTCTTTCTTTCTAGGCAAGTCTTGGAACAAGTGATACCCTGTTTCTATGGTTAACAGAGCCGCAGCCTGCCCTGGAAGGTCATATTTTCATCAACCCAGTCAACAGTGATGCATATATGGCTCTTCTCTGGTTAGTAACTTTGCTTTAAGTTTTCAACACATTTGATATTTCTTCTTTAACTTTTTGGACTATTATCCATCAACCCTGTCCCTGAGCTAACAAAATTTACCTTAAATGCATTCCCTTCCTTTTTTCATTGGTCAATGCCTGCTGCTGATTTTGGGAAAGTCTATAAATATAAGTGGCAATTTTGATTACATTTTATACTTTAGATGTGTTAATTGCATTTCACTTAGCCCTAATACCCTTGGGAAATCCTACTCTCCCTCCAGATATGGATAAATAGCAGGGCAGACTGGGCTCTTTAACCTTGGTTAGGCAACTGGTCTAGGAGAAAGAAAACTCTGAATTCAAACCTGTTAAACTCCGCTTAAGAAATTGACCTTGTGTCACATCCTGTTTGTGCAGAGGGGTTGGTAAATATATATACTTTAGATAGTCCAGGATTCACCAACATCTCAGATACCCTGTACCTGAGCTCACAAAATTCATACAGAAAAAAAGGACCACAATTCACATTCAGTATTTGTTTAAAAGGTATTACATCATTCCATTCAAAGAAATCTTAAATGCTAAAAACTGGGTAATTGACTCACCTTCTGCCTGGCATGTGGAATGAAAGATTTGCTGGTGAACTTCCTTGTGCAAGCCTGAATTCAAACCTGTTAAACTCCGCTTAAGAAATTGACCTTGTGTCACATCCTGTTTGTGCAGAGGGGTTGGTAAATATATATACTTTAGATAGTCCAGGATTCACCAACATCTCAGATACCCTGTACCTGAGCTCACAAAATTCATACAGAAAAAAAGGACCACAATTCACATTCAGTATTTGTTTAAAAGGTATTACATCATTCCATTCAAAGAAATCTTAAATGCTAAAAACTGGGTAATTGACTCACCTTCTGCCTGGCATGTGGAATGAAAGATTTGCTGGTGAACTTCCTTGTGCAAGCCTTTTACCGCAACAAATCAGATGTCTTGTTGAACTCAGGAGTCTTCATATTGCAATCAGGAGCCTTCACAGAACACTTTATTTAATCCATTGGGGTAGATAGGTCTCATTTTGTTAACCATGGATTGAAAAAAGTGTTCAGTTCAAAGTTTCCTGAAGACTCCCAATTACGATATGAAGGCTCCTGAGTTTGACAAGAGACACATGAAGAAGGCTAGAGGGCTTATCAGCTGAAACGTTGTGTGTATAACAAAAAAAGATGAGAACAACAGTCTGAAAAATCTAAATGATACAAATGTATCAAATGTATAAAAATAATCTATGACTATAAAAGCAATAGAAATTATATATAGAATTAATAATGAACAAGATAAATCAGGTTATGTATAGAATATGATACTTATAAAATCCATAAAAACTGTATGAAATATTATATAATGTACAAAATTAACATAAAATGTATGAAATAAAATATAATGTATAAAATAATAAAAAATAATGTACAAAATTAAAAAGTATGCAATGGTGCATAAGATTAAAGGATATATATATATTTACCAACCCCTCTGCACAAGCAGAATGTGACACAAGGTCAATTTCTTAAGCAGAGTTTAACAGATTTGAATTCAGAGTTTTCCTTCTCCTAGACCAGTTGCCTAACCAAGGTTAAAGAGGCCAGTCTGCCCTACTATTTACCCATAGCTGGAGGGAGAGTAGAATTCATACCTTTCCCAAGGGTGTTAGCGCTAAATGAAATGTAATTACCACGTCCAGGATTTGAACTCGGGGCGATGAGTCCATTTCCTATGACTTTAACCATTACACCACATGCTATTAAAGGATATAAAGTATGAAAGAGAATTCATAAAATTTAGAATATATAAGTAAGTAAAGTAAAGTCATTGAGGAGACCTAAAGTCGGTATCAGCCAGGGAGTCTATCCCCTTTTCAGTAGCACTAGACCAAGGAGATTGATTTAGTGTCTGAGGCGGAGCGCCACACCTACGATCAGCTCCTCACTTTATCGCACAGATCCCTGTGCTACTCATATGCTGAGATGGCGAGGGCTGGTATCAAACCAGGAATCTTGTGGGTCCCAAGCAGATGCTCTACCGACTGAGCTTAACTGGCCCCAGAATATATAAAGTATAAGATAAATAATTAATTAGATGTATAATGTATGAAATAGATAAAAATGTATAAAACATAAAATTTATTAATCTTTTTAATTCTGATTTCTTTTACTCTTATTAAGTTTATTTGTATTCTTTTTTAAATAACAGCTTCAAAAATGGTTCCCTTACTCGAGAAAAAATCCGTGATGAATGTGCTGAAGGATCATGGGAAAAATTTACTCATCATCTGACGGCCACACCCCCTGGTAATAATGGTAACATTGGTGAGGATCTGATATTGTTTTCTGTTATTTGTATTTGTACTTACTGCTCTTTATAAATCAGTTTTTATTCTCAGTATATCTTATTTATTTAATATATTATTAAAAAACTGAATTCAGTTTGTTATTCTACAAATTATTTGAACTAATATCCTCGCCCTTAACCATTTAAATCTTTAGTTCTCAGCTATCCTGTATCTGTGCTCCCAAAATTCATTAATGCAGTGAAAGAAAACTTTGCCTGGAAAAAAAAATGAAAAAAAGAAAAGACCAAGAGAGTTGCACCAACCAAAAATAATCGATTAACACTATAACATTTGGCCAAAAGAAAGAAAAAAATATATATATATAATGTATATAAGCCACTAGGATTGACTAAAACTAAAATGTAAAGAGTGCTCGATACCTAAGTAGAGCAAACAGTCAGATTCTTGCCCTGATGAGCTAGTAAGTGAAACTATTAGAGTTTATATCTAACTCATTAGGATCAACATTATCTATATATATATAATATGATTTAATATACCAAACTTGTTGGTAAATCTTCACGGTGAGAAAAAAAACAGCAAATATACTACCAAACATCAACCGGGAAGAAAAAATTTTTTGTAAAAAAGAAAAGACCAAGATAATCGTACTAACAAAAAATAATCTATTAGTACAATATTTTGGCCAAAAGAAAAAACAATTTATATGCATATATATATATAAGATATATATATTCATACAAACCCGCCAGGAGACTAAAGCTAATAAGTAAAAAGTGCTCAATACCTAAGTAGAGCAAATAATAAAGATAAATCTAATGAGTCAGATGATCCTACTAAAAGTTTTGCTTAATGCTCTTCAGGGCTAAGAGTCAGATCTTAGCTCTGAAGAGCATTAAGCAAAACTTTTAGTAGGATCGTCTGACTCATTAGATTCATCTTTATATATATATATATATATATATATATATATATATATATATATATAGAGAGAGAGAGAGAGAGAGAGATATGATATGTTTAGATCATCTAGATATAAAGAAACTTTTTAAACAATTCAATCATATCAAAACATCCCACATATTAAAATAATCCAATCAAATTCAAAGCAACATTTTAAGTCACCCAATCAGAGTTCTAAAAAAAAGTTTGATTCTTACACACATTAAATCTTTAAATCTTTGTATCATCTTTGCAGGTATTTACTTTGATGTGATGGAAATTCAGCCATTACTGAAAGGGAGATTTCGGATTGATGAAAAAGATCAGAGTGTGAGTAGATTTTAAATAAAATATAAACTTTATTGTCTTTTATTTAAACACTTTCAGAGAACAGTGAAAATGATAGTGGGAAGATTGTGTTGCATCATTCTTTCAATTTGAAGTAGCTTTGAAAATCAGCATTTCAAATACTAACTTTTATTTTAGGTTCAAATTCATTATTATTTACTTTTATTTCAGGTTTTCTATTACCAGTAAAAAAATATGCAATTATTTCAGTCACAAAGCAAGCTCTCCTTACATCCCACCATATATATATATATATATACTAGCTAAAGTACCCGGTCCATGACTGGACTAAAAAAATAGGAACACCAAAGAGTGAGTGGGGAGAAAATGAGATAAGTATACCCAATTTCGGTTCATTTTTTTAAATATCTCATAAAATAAAATAGGGGATGGGGGGGGGTAGACCTCGTCAAAAAATATTTCCCCTAATATATTTTTGGGAAAAATCAATTGATTTTTCATAGTATATTTTAAAAATCCTCTTGTCGTAAGTTGTTTTTGGCTACATTAAATTTCAGTTGATTTAACGGTGCAAAAATGAAAACATTTTTTTTCAATCATAATTTTCATTATTTCCGTAAGCTGAAAATTTTTTAAAAAATCATCAGGAGTTTGTTTAATGTTTCTTCTTTCAAATGGAAAATTTTTTTTCAAGATAATATTAATTTTTATGCAAGTTTCATTGTGTTAAATATAGAGGGGGGGGGTAAATTTCACAGGGAATATTGGTGGTAACTAATAAGAGATAATTATTTATCAAATTTTTTAAAAAATCGCCGAGAATTGTCTAATGAATAAATGGTCGAAAACAGAACCAAAATTATTTATTTATTTTCCCATTAAATTAACCCTAAACCCCAACCCTAACCCCAACTCTAACCCTAAACCCCCCCTAATAAAAATTAACAGTTTTATTACAAAATTTGTGGGTTCTGTTTTTTCTAGGTCACCCCCTAAACCCCGACCTTAACCCTAACCCTAACCCTAACCTTAAACCCCCCTAGTTAAAATTAATATTACAAAATTTGTAGGTTCTGTTTTTTCTGGGTCACCCTAATTTTCCGATCGTTTTTCAAGTTCAGCCGAGATAAGTTTGACGGTTTTTAGTAAAAAAAGAAAGAGAAAAAAAAGGAAGTGGTGACTTAATTTTTTAAAACTCTGCCTATTTATTTATCATATAAATTATGATAAATTAGATAACAAATTTTCTTATTCAAGTTATGTACATTAGAATCATTTTTATTTTATGTTTGTTAAGTGTTTAATAAACACGAAAGAAACAAAGTTTAACTTAACATTTCAAACACTGTATATATACAAAATGTTAAGTTAATTTATTCAACTACATCGTATTTTTATTTTTTAAATTTTGTTATTGTTATTACAACTATATGTTTACTTATTTACGAAATAATAAGTAGTTATATAATTTAACTACCTATTTTTGTAAAAGGCTTTTTTTTCTAAAACTCTTTTGTATATACGAAAAAATTAAATACTGATTAAAAACAAAGTTGAGTTATTATTAAATGTTTTCGCTTATTATTGTTATTTACTTTGCTGTAAAAAATAATTCAATCGATAAAACCACATCTTTCTTACTAAATAAATATTTGTAAGATAGATTATTTCATTTCATTTCTAACTAAATTAATATTTTAAAGACAGGAATAAAAAGATTGCGATATGAATAAGATTTGATTTTTCGTTAAAACATACTTTTGCTGTCCGAAGCAAAATAATTTTCTTCTAACTCACTATAAAAAATAATTCAATGGATAAAGACTCATACAAATTATATATTGAGAAAGATTATTTTCTCTTTTTTCCAACCATATGGATATTTTTAAGGACAGTTTCGCAAATTGGGTGATTTTGGTTTAATTAATTAATTATAAACCTTAATCAGTAAAAATCAATAACCAAATTTGGCGTGTTTCTTAGTTAGAAGGATATTAATATGTATGCAAGATTTTGAATCAGAGTGACGTCCCGTTTTGAACTTATACGTCAACACGTACATACCAAAAACTTATTTTTATATATTTAGATATGTATATATATGAAATTAGGGTAGTGAAGACATGAAATTTTCAAACCAGGGGCTCGGTTTGAAAATTACATCAGCATGAAATTGTCAGTTACCATGTGCCATTCACTTCATGTCTTTCACTACTCTAACTTAGATATACATGCTCTATCAATGATATTCAGCAGTCTTTACTTATAAACATAGCAAATTATATTATTAATATTAATCATATACATATATATATATAAAAAGTTAGGATACCAAAGACATGAACTGAATGCTGCTTGGTAACTGTCAGTTTCTTGGCTTTGCGATTTTCAAACCATTGAAAGGGGCCCCCTGTTAGCCATGTTGCCTTTTTATCATATGGGTGCTAGAAGGCGATGGTTGAGGGTTTTCATGTCCTGAGAATGACGTTAAACTGTATCAGATTGTGAGGTTCCAGTTCTGGAGGTTTGGGGAATGTGGAGCACCTCTTTATCACCATTGCTCCCAGGTCCACTCTGACCCAAAGTGATAGTACCTGTTAGGGTTCCATCTATGGGTTAAATAGAAAAATGTGTTTATACAAAAAAAAATGAGTATCCATTATGAATTAACTTATTTCAAAACTTTGTCGGCATTAAATGACCCACCAAGGTTGATATGCCGTAAAACAAAACAAACAAAGAAACAAACAAGCAAGTTTATAAGATTGAAATGGTGAAAAGATGTATATTCTGGTAGAGCAAGAAAAAAAACATTAATTATATTAACAATTAATTATAATACAGGGAATAATTATGATATAATTATACTTATATTTATAATAATCATAACAGAGGGAATAATCATAATCTAATTATTAACATTAATTATATTAGATTGAACAGTAGTAGCCAAACTCTGCCACAGCACATTAGTAGACAATGAAATGTATATATGTGTAGAAGAACGATAGTTGGCTGAATATATCATTTCTCCATATGGAATATATATATTTACCAACCCCTCCACATGAGCAGGATGTGACACAAGGTCAATTTCTTAAGCAGAGTTCAACAGGTTTTAATTTAGAGTTTTCCTTCTCCTAGACCGGTTGCCTAACCAAAGTTAAAGAGGCCAGTCTGCTCTACTATTTACCCATCACTAGAGGGAGAATAGGATTCTTACCTTTCCCAAGGGTGTTAGCACTAAGTGAAATGCAACTATCACGTCCAGGATTTGAACTCGTGGCGACGAGTCCATTTCCCATGACTTTAACCATTACATCACGCGCTTCCCTTTCTCCATATGGAATAAATGTAATAACAATTCATGGCCAAGTGATAACAAGAATATTTTTATGCCTGAGCAAACTTAACAGAAGAGAATACTGATATGACAGGAGATACAAGGTAGAGCTTATCCATAGTTGCATGAGCAAAATGTCCTAATAAGATAATAGTCTTTAGTAGAGAAAGTAATGAGGATGCTGGTAAAAGAGGAAAGTATAAAGACTTACATGTTAAGCATTTTTCTCATATCCCATACAATACAAAAATGCTGAGGGCACTGTTGGCTGTAGGTGGCGACTCATGATGCTTAAGGTTGAATCCATGACTTCCAACACTCCACTTTGGCCCTTGCTTAGGCTAGAGAAGCAGTTGGAGAGGCCCTCTCCAATCAATCGGCTGGTCACATCAGGCCCTAGCACTTATATGATTGTCCTAACCCTATTGCCCTTATAGCAAACCCCCAACCCTTTTTATCATATATGTGCTAGAAGGCAGTGGCTGAGTGTCTTAGTGTCCTGGGTATGAAGTTAAACTGCATCTAATACTAAAGTTCTAATTCTGGAGCTCTGTACTCCCAGATCCACCCTGACATGGAGTGGTAGTACCTGTTAGGCTCCCATCTATGAGTTGAATAGAAGAAAATAAGTTAACAAATGTGTGTTTTAAAAAAAAAATTAGTTCTAAAAATAATTTTCAATACCCATCAAGAATGAATTGTACAAAACATCTTTGACATAAAATAACCCAACAAGGGTTGACATATCATAACCCCCCCCCAAAAAAAAAAAAAGAAGAAAAAGAAAAATCTTTAGGGTTCATTTTCCCCTGTGATATTTCCACTTGACCTATATTTCAAATTGCTCATTGTAAATGGATCTTGACTAGGCAATCCATTGATCCTTGTTCCTACAGATTGTCAACTGCAGCAGCTGTGACATTTTCAATGGTAACTTAGCAACTGCATAAGGATCGGAATAACAATTGGTATCGTCTTTTGTTGTCCACTCAACTCGGCTGTCATTTCTTTGAACTTCTACTAAGTTCAAAGAAATTAGTGAAAAGGCATTTCCTTTTGAAAGGAGTTTGGTGCCAACTGAATTTGGACTGAACAAATTTCAAATAAATTTGGCACAAACAAATATCTTATTAAAATGGAGATTATGTAAGTGTCTGTCTGTAACTGAAACTATGTCACCACTGACGTAACAATTCCTTAGTTATTGAAGTTATATTCTCAATGGTTATGAAATAGTCATTATTTAATCTTAATCAGCATCTTATTTTATAATGATGTCTACTATTAAAGTCCAGATGAGTTAGATTGGCTGCAAAACTACCCATAGTATTAATGCCTTTAAAATCCTGAAATATGTGTTGTATATCTCTAAGTAATCAAGATTTACATAGTATATAGTGGGAATAATTTGTATAATGATTTTAACAAAACTGGGTTTAATAAATAATCATTTGCTGTTACTGATTTCTAATACTATCATGTGATTCTCAAGCGTATTAAAAGCAATCATATATATAATTTTATATAGAAATCAATTAATATAGCATTAAAATAAGTGTAATATGTTTATAATAGTTCTTACTTAGTTTTGTTAGTTTTTTGCTAGTACTATAAATGCAGGTTAAATGTGTTCTATGAAAATTTAGATTTAAAAAGAAATTAGTTGAAATATAGTTTGACCCACTTTTATGTAAAATTTGGGTAATTTTGGTGCTATATGCAAATTGTGGGTGCTGCAATTTCTGCTGATTTGTGTGGGGCAGGGTAACATTTGAGTGATTTGAGTGTTACAAGTAAAAATTTGGGTACTATAGACAAAATTTGTGTGATTTTGGTGTTATAGGCAAAATGTGGTTGCTCCAATCAGAATTTTGGGTGTGGGCAGGGCAAAATTTGGGTGTTGCAAACGAAAATTAGATGCTATAGGCCTTGTCCAGGATTTGAACTCTTCTCGTCATGCCCATTTCCTATGATGTTAACCATTACACCACGCACCTCCACACTATTCTGTGTCCTGGGCATGATGTTAAACTGCATCTTCATTGGTGAAGATCCAATTCTAGAGTTGGGGGAGTGTGGAGTGCCCCTTCATCACCATTACTCCTAGGGTCCTATCTATGAGTTGAATAGAAAAAAAATGAGTTTAAAAAAATCAAGTTTAAAAAAACTTTGAATATCCATTGTTACAATTTTATGGGCCATCCTTTAGGCTTCAAACAAGAGCGCTTGTCCAGCAGAAATCCTTGGTAAAGAATCCTTTGGTTGTTCCTCAGTATTACAAGTTCCTTCATCAATGATTGCAAATGGACGTCTGTCAGTATCAGTGATTAATTAGTCAACTAGCCACGCATTATGGCTGTTGATTGGCGGAGAAATAAACCATGTGACCCCACCTAGTCTATAAATTTAGGTGGTAAATTGTAGCGCACCTTATATATCCAAATATTCCAACATCCATCAAGAATGAATCAAACAAAATGTCTTCAGCATGAAATAAGCCAACAAGGGTTGACATGCCATAAAATCTAATAAATCAACCAGCATCCACATGTTTTATAACTGACAAATTCTATTTCATTTGCTGACCATTTTGCAGTTGTTGTTCAACTTAGAAACAAACAAACAAAAATAGTTGGTTTGTGGTGGATTTTAATGGCATATCAACCCGTCAGGGTTATTTCATGACAAGAGGTAAGGAAATAATATGTTGTATATTGTATCTACACTTTTGTAAATAATGGTTGTAATGATATGTTAGTATCGTTGGGGATCATGTTGAGGGATTAGTTTTGTATCGTATTGATCAGGTTTATGTTTATATTTTTTGGTATAATCTTATTTCCCCTCAACCTAAAAGTTTTTTTTAAGTTTTTTTTTTTTTAAATTTGTTTTTTGTCTTATAAAGGTTTCTTCTCCATTTAAAAATGAGGAAGAGGTACGAGCAGTAATTGAAAGTCAGGTAATGTCTCGCAGGGTCCATGCAGAAACTTTAGGATTCAAGATTTGTAAGTAATTCTTTGATATTTTCCTTAGTTTTCATATTATTTTATTTACTTGTATCTTATCATATCCAAATATTTTTAAAAAGCAAAATAAATAAATAAATTAAAAAAAAGACAAATGAAATGCTGGATAAAAGTTCCAAACCAATAGATGTTTATATGATAGATATATACAAGGTGATTGAAAAGTAACTACCTATTTTAAACTATTTTTTTTTTTTTTATATATACAGTTACATTTTTCTCAATCCTTTAATGTATGTTCCTTAATATATGGCAATTAAATCTGTGTTGGTGCTCCTCAACATTTTGCTGTTGTTTTTGAATGGCTGAATCACCATTTTCCTGGAAGATGGATGGGTAGACGTGGTCCGCATGAGTGGCCGGCCAGAAGCCCTGATTTAACTCTCTGCAACTTTTTTTTTGGGGGGGGGAAGGAGCAAGTCTGCTTTATGAAACCAATGACTTTTGAATAACTTGAAAGACGAATATGAGAATTTATTTCTACCGTTTCACAAGAGTTCCTGGAAAGATCAATTGATGAGATTCCAGAGCAGTTTGAGAGGCTGGAGGCGAATGCTGGTGTTCATATATAATTTTAGATAAAACTTCAGGTTATGTGTGTTCTTCTCATATTTATTTTTTGTAAAAATAATGATTCAGAAATAAATTATAAGATTTTTAAAATAGGGAGTTATTGCATATATATATAGATAATAGATATATATCTAAGTTAGGGTAGCAAAGGCATGAAGTCAACAGCACTTGGTAACTGACAGTTTCTCACCTATGCATTTATGCTCTACCAATGATGTTGAGCACTCTTTACTTATGAATATATTAAACTTTATATATCATCAATATTAAAATAATTATTATATATATATATATATATATATATATATATATATATATATTCTGGAGAATATGTGCTTAATTGAAGTCGTACCTAATTTTGAAAATTAATTAATTGATAATTAATGAATTAGGCAGGCATACCTATTCAAATGTAAGGCTAAACAAGTATGCCCGCCTAATTCATTAATTATCAATTAATTAATTTTCAAAATTAGGTAAGACTTCAATTAAGCACATATTCTCCCAAAAATTGTCGGCTAAAAAAGCCATATAAAACACATTGTTTGTTTGTTTACTTCTCATATATATATATATATATATATAATATATATATATATATATATATATAACGGGCCGGTTTAGCTCAGTTGGTAGAGCGTTCGGCTAGGAATCACAAGGTTCCTGGTTTGATACCGGCCCTTGCCAACTCAGCATATGAGTAGCACAGGGATCTGTGCGGTAAAGTGAGGAGCTGATGGTAGGTGTGGCGCTCCACCTCAGATGCTAAAATAATCTCCTTGGTCTAGTGCTAGTGAAAAGGGGATAGACTCCCTCGCCGTCTGGATGATACCGTCATTATGACTTTACTTATATATATATATTTGCTAGGGTAAGCAAATAACACTCTCATGATTTTTGACAAAAATTAACAATTTTTATCAATTTAATATATAAATAAGAAGGTTTCTTTTGTCTGAATTTTTGAGCTGAAGCTTGATAATTTGTATTCTTTAGATTTTTTTTGTGACTGTTATCCTCACCCTTATTGTTATATACACAATGTTTTGGTCAATGTGCCCTCCAGCCTTCTTCAGGTATTTCTTGTTGAACTCAGGAACCTTCTTTTTGAACTCTGGAGCCTTCATGCCAGAATTGGGTGCCTTCACAGAACTTTGAGCCAAATCCTTTATAAATAAAGGATTTGGCTCAATTGGGGTAGATTGT
Organism: Doryteuthis pealeii; assembly: GCA_023376005.1. NCBI lineage: Eukaryota > Metazoa > Mollusca > Cephalopoda > Myopsida > Loliginidae > Doryteuthis > Doryteuthis pealeii. Next base: position 92,488,301 of record CM042143.1, on the reverse strand, counting down.
TCTCATTCCATCAACCATGACCAGGTACAAGTGTTAAGCTATGTTAAGTATTCTATGTTATTTTCATCCAGAGTCAGGATTGAACCTGCAACCTACAGATGATTATCACTAAGAACTGTATTAACTCAACCCTTATATCTATTGTGCCATGTATTCTCAAGTTCGACAAGAAATACTTGAAGATGGCCGGAAAGCACATTGACTGAAACATTGTGTATATAACAATAAAGATGAGGATAACAGTCTGAAAAATCTAAATAATATAAATATGAAGTGTTTGTGTTTACAATTATTAACCTCCAACTGTAACTTTCAAAAAAAAATTTAAGAAATTTGAAAAATTTTATACTGTTGAATCTTATTATAATGGAGATTCGGTGTCTGTCTGTAACCATGATTACATCACTACGTACGTCACAATACCCTCAGGAATTGTACAAATTTATCAATGAGTATTTAATTTATAGTCAAAATCATTAGTACATAGAATAGGATAAATCTTATTAACGATGTCTCTATGAAAATTTGAGTTAGAATTGCCTCAAAATAGCCCATGTTATTACTGCATTTAAAATCCTAGATTGTGTCTTATATATATAACTAAGAAATAAAGGCTTACATAATATATGGTGTGGTTAATTTGCATAATGGTTTTAACAAAACCGGGTTTAATAAATAATTACTTGGTATTATTGATCTCTAATATTTTTTTTTATTCTCCAATGTATTAAAATCAATCCTATAAATGATTTTATATAGAAACCAATTAAAATATAATTAAAACAAGTGTAATCTTTTTATATGTGTTCTTATTTAATTTTGTTAGTCTTTCTAATTTGATATATTTCATTACATTAAAAATGAAATACTTACACCCAGAAGTCACATATTCTTGATAGTTTTATTAACAGAATATCTCTCATTCATATTAACTTGAGGATGATGAGAATAAACTTTGAAATATTAAGTTAGTTAATCAGAATTTTTAGAGTTACCTTTTTTTTAATGGTTGATAGTTATTGGTATTGGTTTTACTAATCCATCTCCTTTTACCTAGAGATAATTATGAAAATAAATGAAAACAATTCTTATATTTCTTTTTAGTACCAAAAACCAAAGTTTTAGCAACAGGTGGTGCTTCTCAAAACAAAAGTATCTTGAAGGTAAATATCTCAGGAATTTTTTTTTTTGTTGTTGTTTTCTTTTATTTAAAAAAAAACCTGATTAATATTAATCATTCCAAATCTTTTATAATAGAATTAATTCAAAGTTTAATCAAATTTCATACTCATTTTGCGGTTATTTCCTATAAGTCTAACATAAACAAAGGGGAACCACTCTTGACTGATAAATTATTTATTTTCCCATTAAACTAACTCTAAACCCTACCCCTACCCCCATTTTCTTTTTTCCTAGTAGATCAATAGATAAATAAATAAATAATTTATCAGTCAAGAGTGGTTCCCCCTTGTTTATGTTAGACTTATAGGAAATAACCCATCTTGCATTTAGTGAAGCTATCTTGTTTTGTTTATGAAATTTTTATCAACTTACATGATACAAGAGAATTTCAAAAATTATCTACACTCTTGCTTTATGGAAGCCAAGCTCATTGAGTTGATAGGCAGAACTATGACTGTACAGAACAAGCTACTTCATTGATGAAAACTCACCAGTTTGCCACACCATCTCTCAATCTTGTTGAATCTTTTCATTAGTGGTAGAGTTTGATAGGTGCCCTGGTCCTTCCTCATGTATCATGCTCATCCAGACACTTTAAAACTTCTCTATCCACTCATACACACTTCTATGCAGTAGTGCACTGTCCCTGTATTGTGCTGAAAGCCTCCAATGAATTTCAGCCCCTGACACTCCTTCCAACCTAAGAAATCGGGTCACTTCCTTGGTGCATACTGCTAGTGGAACGCCCATGTTTACACTGTAAAGACAGTTAGCAAAATGGTGTGATCAGGCTAAAAATTGGATCACGTGACCACAACAGTGCCAACTATAAGCATGCATACACAGAACGCAGCATGACAATAATAAAGATATGTTATGGCAAAAGTGCAGATAATTTTTGACTCTCCCTCATATATTTATTTACCAACTATAATGCTTGATTTAAAAAAAAGAAGTAAATTATATTTGATTTTGAAATTATTCTTAACCCTTAGAACCTTGGGCCCCCACCACCTGAATGGACCGCTCTAAGCTCCTGACTGAAAAATAGCTGAAAAGGGAAAATGTTATATTTAGTGTAACACCCCCCTCGGGACCAATGAGCACCTGCAGGCCCTTTCTGCTGCACATCTTACTTGCACCTTTCAACATTATTGCAACTTTTAGCTTTTCCAACTTTACTGACCATAATCGTCTCGTGATCGTCTGTTTACTTGACCCTTACTTAGGACCTCCACTTGTGTACGTAATACTGCCTCAGGGCTCATCCAGGGGGTTTACAATCAATTATCAAAAGAGAAGAAAGACAAGACAAGACAATTTCAGGTGAACATCAATCAAAATGGCAAAGAGGTATATGGTTCGCATTCATCCACATCAGTCACTCCCATCAGCTTCTAATTCGTCTCCCATGTCTTGTCGAGACGGGGGGGGGGACACCCCCTGTTCCTTTGGGGACCTCTGCTAACGCTGGTTTCTGGCGGACAGCTAAACATCTTCCTTCTTCGGCATCCAAAAACTCAACTCTATTCCGGGGTCCAGAAAACTCTTTTTAGCTAGGACTGTATATATATAAAATTCCACCCTCACCATCTCCTTTCTGACTAACCTCAATCTCATCTCCAGATGTTTTTTTGGTTTGAAATACTAAGACTAGAACAATAATAATACTGACACAACAGATAAACAAATGTCCTGTAATCAATTAACACAATGAATAATTAGACCCAAAATAAACATTTGTCTCTTGGTTTTGAGACATTTGTCTCGGTTGGATATCAAATATCTTCCTATCACTCCTTTTTTATTTAATTATTCGTTCCTTAGTCATATTCACTCATGTATACACACATGATTCACTATCCCCTCCAAACACACAGACACTCATGTGTCCATAATCTTACATACTATATTTTCACATAACTAATTATTACACCTATATATATATATATATATATATATACATTATATGCACACACACACACACACTTGCATGCCTCCAAATGCATTCTGCATTTGATGCAATGCGTAGTATCATATTTAGTTATTAATGCAGTAAATAAAACTACTATTTGTTCATCTCTTTTTGATGTAAATAGGATCATCCCATTCTCCATAAATCCTGAGTGGACACAATCAGAAAGAAGAAAAAAAAAGAAAAGGAAAAGAAAGACAGAATGGCAACAACTCAACTGGATTACAAGAATTCAACTATAGATTAAATAGGGACCAAACATCCGATGCTGGATGTGTAACATTTAGAGGTCAATTGAAAGGGATTGTAATAGTAATAATTCTTTACTTATCTTCTTACTGTTCAACTATTCTTTTGGCTGAATCAGAGTTGGGCTCTGCTGTTCAAGAGTCTCGAAATTACTTTGGAATCTTTTGGGATATCTTGTCTTGTGCTGTTGATAGTTTTTAATAACAAACACAAGACATTCTTGTTTTTGCTGAGCTCATTTATTTTATCCCAAGTAAAAATACCTTGGAGAACACTCATCTTACATCTGTTCTCTTCAGACACTCTGCCCAGACAGACAACTCTTCATTATCTTTTTCTCTCACTCTCAGCCTGTTGGCATCCATCGACCAATCAGAGAATGACAGGTAGCCTTTCATACATCATCCCAAAAATTTTAATAACTTTCCACTCTTATCTACAATTTTTGCTTTTTTTCATCTCATTATATTACAGATGCCATCTTGGTCTTTTTTCCCTGATCAACAAGGGAAATAGACACAAAACGAGGACATAATAATAATAATAATAATAATAATAATAATGAAATTGTTGTGCTCAGGTGGCTCAGGTGCACTACAACTCATCAAAGGTATATGTATAGTATATAGAATAATCTACAAATGTCAGGAAAATGAACAATGTATGAGTCATGATATATACGTGTGCGTGTGTATGGAGGGGTATATCAGGTCTAATATTGGTGAATTTCAGGAAGCATGGAGGTTTTAAAGGATGCAGTGTTTTGGCAGCCTACAACAGATGCAGGTAGTTTGTTTTATGCTTCAGCAACTCTGAGCATGAAAAAATGTTTCTGAAAGTCATGGGAACTGTGCTGTTTTCTGACTTAGTAGGCATGTACATGTGTGTTAGATACATTGGAAATCAAAAAGGTTGCTGTTGGCAAGATAGTTAATCATTTTGTGTGTGTTTACCAAGTCAGTTGCTAGATGTCAGAGCTTCAATGTATCGATCCCCAGGGCAGCAAGGTGTTCAGGGTATGGTAGATGCCTGATGGAGAGTATTTAACAGCCTGATTGGCTGTATTAGTACTAGGCCATAACAATGTAGATATGGGTATTCCTAATTCTAAGTAATGGCACAAATGCCGGCCTCTCAGTTGTATTGTCCTCGCCGGAAGATGGAACTTCCGGCTGAGGGACAAAGAGAAAGATAAAAATATATATTTAAAAAGAAAGAGAAAGCGGAACAGATAGTTTCCGGTCAAGGAAGCAGGGTGAAGATAAAGAGATATATAACAAAGGTCTGTTATCAGATCAAAAAGATAAAAATATGTAGGCGTGTTGTCAATACAAAAAGCCAGAGGGTCAAGCCGACAGGATCAGACGCCGGCCCGGCAGTGGAAAGGACACTTCACGTCTCCCGTCAACAAAACACCCCTCGGTCACTCATTGTGAACACTGCACTCTTGGCTAACCACCGGCATTCTCATTGTAAGCTCTGCGACCCTCACCTACCACACACCGAAGAAAATAAAGAAGAGTCCTCTTTTGTATACGCGTATCTGTTTTTATTGAAGTCCAGTAGCTGACTACTAACATACATCGCTTTGGGTACAGCGAAAGCCCCAGTACTAATGTACACGATTGAGAGTAGCGAAAAAGCCACTATATAACATATAGAATTTGATGCCAGTATACAACACTAAGGGTTCGAAACTGTTGTGATAATGCATATCTTATTAAATTTTGTTTCACATTTAGATTATGTCTGATATCTTAAACGCTCCCGTTTACACCCAAGATGTTGCCAATTCTGCAGGATTAGGTGCAGCCTACCAAGCAGCTAAAGGTATGACCTCATTTTTATTTTTCAATTCAATTTTCCTTTCTAAACTTGACAAACAACAAATATGTGTATAGATGGAATAACTACATGCTTTTTACTTTTAAAACATGTTCTTATAGTCTGACAATCTTTTCTATTTCATCAACAAAGTTAAGCAATGTTTTACTTGGTCGTTAACAGCCCTGTTGGCTGGAGCTTTAGAATAAACCGACTGCAACTCTGCTGAGGAGTAAGACTCCCCCCTATCACCACCACCAATGAAGCCACCTGTTGACTGTGGGTGGCAATCTGTAATACTTAAGGATGGAACCCTGGTGGCTGAGCAGTCCATGATATGCAACAATCCACTTTGGCCCTTACTCAGGCTAGACAGGTGGCTGGAGAGGCTCCCTCTGATCAAAGTCAAGCCCTAGCACCTATATAATTGCCCCAACCCTATTGCCTTTATGGCAAGCTCAAACCCTTTTTATCATATATGTGTTGCAAGGTGGTGGTTGAGGGTCTTAAAGTCCTAGGTATGACATTAAGCTCTATCTGTTGGTGAAGTTCCAATTCTAGAGTTTTGGGAAATGTGGAGTACCACTTGATCACCATTAATCCCAGGTCCACTCTGACCCGGAGTGGTAGTACCTGTTAGGGTACCATCTATGGGCTAAATAGAAGAAAATGAGTTTTTAAAAAATGTTTTAAAAGGAAAAATTGAGTACCATCGAGAATGAATAAAACAAAACATCTTCGGCATAAAATAACCCAACAAGGGTTGACATGCCATAAGATCCAACAAATCAACCAACTTGGTCATTATCAAATCAGCAACCCTTTCAGTAGTCTAAGTTTTGTATATAAAGTAGAGACACTTGATTCCAAGCCAAAAATACTGGACTCTTTTATGGTCAGTTTAGTATTTGAAATATTAATGAAACATCTTGGCTAGAATTTTCTATTTTATGATGACTTGAATATTTCATGATTACAATTAAGGCAGTTTTTATAAGATAATGAACTGTCAAAGTTCTCTTTGGTTTGGTTTAGTTTTTTTGTTTAATGACATATCAACCTTTGTGGGTTATTTAATCCCAAAGCCATCCTTGTGAGAGAATGAGAGGGTTCATACCTATCCCAAGGGTATTAGTCCAAAAGTGAATGTAATACTGCAATGAGAGTTTGAATTTGCTTACCATGATATTGCAGTCCAGCATGTTAGCCTTGATTGGCTAATAACATAATGAAAAGCAACAATATATATATATATAATTTAATTATATATAATTTAATTATATATAATTTCAAATTATATAATTATATAATTTCAAATTATATCTTATATAATGATTATATTGATTCAATGCTTCAATAAAGAGTCCAGTAAAAATGAAGAAGGCATTTCCATTAGGGACCTCTCTTAAAAATTGTTTTTTTCTTTTAAGAGAGTTCCTTTGCAAAAGATTTTTTCATTTATTCCATTCATTTCATATTCCATTCATTCATTTTTTTTTCCATTAATTCTTAACTATATATATATATATATATATATATATATATATATATATATAACAAAAGTGATAAGACAAATAGGAATATTTCTTTTATGTTATTTATTTCTTACTTTTTTATTGTTTTCAACTAGTTTAAACCTTAGGTCATCAGTAGGAGAAATTTTTTTTTGAAAATTTCTGTAATTTATAATTCATTAAAGAATATATATATATATATATATTCTTTTATGGAGGTGCGTGATATAATGGTTAGTTGTAGGAAATGGACTTGTTGATGCGAGTTCAAGTCTAGGACAAAGCTGTTTGCATTTCACATAGCACTAATACACTTAGGAAAGGTATGAATCCAACTACTCTCCCTCCAGCTATGGGTAAATAGTAGACCGAATTGGGCTCTTTAACCAGTCTAAGAGAAGGAAAACTCTGAATTCAAACCCGTTAAACTACGCTTAAGAAATTGACCTAGTGTCACATCCTACTCGTGTGAAGGGGTTGGCAAATATATATATATATATATAGCTTATTTCTTAAAGTATGAACGCTTCCAAGCAGGTAGCTGTGCTACTGTATAGCTGTGATTTGGACTTCAATGAAAAACTTGAAGAAAAAGCTATATGGGAACTACACAAAATTGTTGCATGCTGTTTTGAACAAATCCTGGAAGCAACACCCCACAAAACACCAACGGTACAGCTACATACCTCCTATCACACAAACCATCCAAAAAAGACTTGTTGGGCACTGCTGGAGAATTAAGGACAAACTCATAAGTGACGTTCCCCTGTGGACACCTACATATGGACATACCAGTGTAGTCCGACCAATGAAAATATACATCAATTAGCTCTGCACAGATTCTGGATGCTGTGTGGAAGACCTGCCAGGAGCAGTGACTAATAATGACAGTTAGTGAGAGACTCATGAGTATCCATGCTGTCAGCGTGACCTTATGATTTATTAAAACAAAAGGAAGGATTATTTTTGATTTTTTTTGTCGAAATTATTTTTTATTACATGCTTTCTTATTTAGTTTTGTTAGTTTTTCTAATTTAATATATTTCATTTCATTAAAACTTAAATAATTGAGACTGGAGTTAGCATATTTTTATTAGTGTATACATACATTATATATATATATTTGCATCATTTCCAAAAGCAATTTCGTTTTACCTGAGGAATGCCATAGAAATAAATAAATAAATAAAAGCTAAACCTTTTATTTATTTATCTATTAACACTTTATCACAGATATTGAGCACTCTTCTAATAACACTGTACGTTGGATTACTACCACTTTTCCAAGTATAATAGTGCCAACCGTACACATTGATATATATATATAAATAAAATGTATTCGCTTACATTTTCAACTTACACACACACTCACACACATATATATATATATATATAAATGAGTCAAAATTAATTATAAAGAATGTGTAACAATGAAGATAATTTATCTCAGAATCTTAAGACAAAGTTGAGTTATTTCCCTTAGTTTGGATATTGTTATTAAGTAAATTTTACATTTTCTAAAAAAAAAAAAAATGCACTTTCTGATGGTGACTGAAAATGTTAAGAATTATATTCCATTCAAAAAATAAGCAGATGACTAAAAAATAATAGACTATTCAACCTGTTTGAGTTTAGAAGATGGTTGGTTGGTTGGGTTTCATGGCATGTTAACCTTAGTTGGGTCATTTTATGCCGAAAACATTTTTATTTAATTCATTCTTGATGGGTACTCAAATTTTTTTTTAAAACACATTTTTTCAAAACTCCTTTTTTTGTATCTAATCCATAGAGGGAACCCTAACAGGTACTACCACTCCGGGTCAGAATTGACCTGGGAGCAATGGTGATGAAGGGGTACTCCACACTCCTCATAGATCCAGAACTGTAACCTGTCAGATAGTTTAAGCTCATACCCAGGACATTAAGACCTTCAGCCACCGCCTTCTAACACATATATGATAAAAAAGGATCGAGGCTTGTCATAAGGGCAATAGGGTCTGGAAGTTATAGAGGTGATAGGGCTTGACGTGACCAGGCGATTGATTGAAAGGACCTCTCTGACCACCCATCTAGATTAAGTAAGGGCCAAAGTGGAGTGTTGTATATCATGGATTGCTCAGCCACCAAGGTTCCATCCTTAAGTATCATGGGTCACTATCCACGGCCAACAGATGGCCCCATTGGAAGGGGGGTCTCCCCCCCGCAGAGGTGCAGTTGGTGTATTCTGAAATCCCAGCCAACTAGGCTGTTTAGAAGATGGAAGGGTTCTATCTCAACCCAGTCTGTTTTACCCCACTTTCCTTTATATTATTTTCATAACTTATATCTATTTTTTCAATATTAAAACTAATTATTATAGATTTTATGAATGAAGTCTGGGTTCCCCTCTGACAGGAGGTCTGGGGCAATTGCCTTGTTATAAATCTGGCCCTGACTAAAAGTCTTTGTTTAGACTAGATTATGCGGAAACATGTTGGTTCAGATTAAATCATGGATACAATGGCCTAGTAAATAATACCTGCTAAGCATACTTTTTCAGTTACATATGTAATTATCATATTCTCAATTTTTAGTATTTTTGGAACATCCAAGTAAACACGATAAGCTACATCAAGGTCTTGATTACCCTCTCTCTTTACTACTACTATTACTGTGTATTAACAATTATATAGATTATTATTGTATATTTTTTGTTTTAATTCATTGCAAAGGCAACAATAGGATTTATATGTAATAAAACTGGAAATCATCATTTCTTGCTTAAATAACTCCTCTTGAATTTTGGTTTGCCAAGAACATTTCCTATGGTAATAACCATTACATCCAGTAGAAGAAAAAAATTGCTATTGTCATCACAGCACCATCAATGATGTAGTGGGACTCCAACCCTATGTTTCACAAAGTATCTACAAACTGTAGAAGGTATTTATGATCGTCTGATCACATGACTCTGTAAGCCAATGGGAGACTTTTGCCAATAAAACTCTATGAACTTACTTCCACTATGTTTTTCCAGTGTTACTGTTAATTGTAATATCTAAACTACACTCCCTTACAAAAATGATAGGTTAGTTATAGCAATGTTTTAAAGATTGAAGATTTTTAAAAAATTCAATTTAATTACGAAATAAGTATCTATTTTGAATTTATATTTTTTAAAACAAAATTTGATTGAATCATACTGTTGTTGCATAAACTTATTCCCATAGTCTTCTTTCTAGCATCTATCTTCTATTCCAGTGGTCCCCAATCTTTTTTGTGCCACGGACCGGTTTCATCTAAGACAATATATGCTTCATATGCTCGATAATCGTATATGACGTAATCTAATAATAAATCATCTGTGGTCTTATGTCAAATGCAAACATCAACAGACAATAAACAACCTTTTGTTCATAAATTAATAATCAACATCTCTGTAAATGAAAATATTTATTTTAGAATGAAAATCCTTTCTAATAAAACGTTCTGTGCGGCCCAGTACCTAATGGCCCTGTTCTATTCTACTAATGTCTTCTCTCTTCCATCAGGTTGTATTGGGGTTTTTCTTCATTGAGGTTATCTGCTTCTCTCTGTGATCCATCTTTGTTAGTTCTTTTAATCAAGAAACCACACAGACATTTTCTGGTGTACAGCCTTTTATTACCCCAGTTCCCAATACATTCTTTACTATGCACAGGGAAGCAGCACAGATGAAATATACATCTGACACTGATGAGTGCTAGCCTTAACTCCGATTAATTCTATTCTTACTTTCTGTTGGAATATTTGTGATATAAGGTGTGCTTCAATTCCCCACATAAATTTATAGATTGGGCGAGGTCACGTGGTTTATACATCCAGCCAATCAACAGCCATAATGTGTGGCTGATTCACTACTTAAACACTGATACTTGCTATAGTTCATTTGCAATCATTGAGGAGGAACTTACAATACTAAGGAGAACCAAAGTATACTTTATCGGTGATTTCCGCTGGACAAGCACTCTTGCTTTGAAGCCTAAAGGATGGCCCATAAGATTCTAACACTTTCCCAGTCTCCTGACATATGACACTCTAAGCAATGAGATGCATGCACAGGAAAACAACACAGATGAAATATACATCTGGCCTAAACTCAGACTAATTCTATTCTTACCAATGAGATGTCTGCTTTGGATGACTCAAAATCCACTGTAATTTTCCAGTGTTGCTGTTAGTTTTAAAATCACTTCCTTACAAAAATGATAGGCTATGCCTATTCATTATGTAACAATTGTTTTCCATGCCAATAACCATTATCAATACTCGCGTTCCTTAAGTGTACAGATGTTATCATCTTGCAACACCCTCTGGCTAAAAATAAGACTGTCCAAATTGTCCAATATGAAATGCAAAAATGTAAATCCTGATTATCTGGTGTTGCTTATCTGCCGAATTCTTATTTCTTATGAGTGTTATTACTTCAGCTAAATAATGGACCATTTTGTTTTTATTATAAAGAAAAAAAGAGCAAAAAAAGGACATGCTACACAGAAAAAATATGATGAGAAAAAAAGAGATTGCGGGAAAGATATAGAGAGGAGGTGAGCACAGAAGTGATAATGCTAATCTGTTTCAATCAAACATAATGAAAAGATGAAAAAAATAAAATAAAAGAGTTAAATCAAGATTATACTCTTTACACATTGAACTATATTGCAATAGCTCTTGAGTAAAACATATCAAATGTTGTAATAATTCAATTATCATACTGTGGTATATCCCCATGTCCTGCTAGTAACCATTATTCCATTCCTGCATTCCAGTAAATAATTATTGTTGCAAATCTATTTTCAACTCATTTTTTTAGGACTGATGGGTGACTTGGAGTTCAAGAAACATCTTGAAAATTTGTCAGCCATGGCTCGTATTGCTGAACCTGATCCCAACCTGGCACCAGTAAGTAAAATGTTTTTTTATTTTCTTCTTACAAGTGCTTTTCAACATTAGTTGGAAATGACAAACATTCCACAAGAGTTCCTGGGAAGATCAGTTAATGCAATTCCCAAGCGACTTGAGAGGTTGATCGCGAATGTTAGTACCCACATAGAATTTTAAATAAAATGTAATTACCATATTTGACAGCATACAGGATGCACTTTTTTCCCAAAATTTTGGCTCAAAAATTGCCCTGCATCTTATACATCATAGGTGAAGTTTGAGACCTCCCGTAGGCCTAAGCTAATCTTCTCTATGATGCTCACTAACCCAGCTTACGCTCAGTACTTTTACCTACCCTAAACTCCATGCATCATTATTTTATTGCTGGTATTGTTATAATTAAGGTTAACAGGAGCATATGGTAGACTGTTTTCAACAATATATGCTTAAATACACTAAAAGCTTTTTTTCTGAATCTGACCTGCTGAAATGGGGGGGGGGTCTTATATGCCATCAAATATGGTAAATAATTTAATCTAACCTTGTTTCTAAGCCTAACCTTGCTGTATATACTTATGTATTTAACGACTTTGGAAATCCAATTTTTCACCTAAAAAAATAAGTAGACGTTCATTACACTAGATATGTTTTTGAAATGTCCAAGCTTACCTTGATTCAGAATTCAGAAATAAATCATAAGATTTTTTAAATAGAGAGTTACTTTACAATCACCCTGTAAACTTTGACCTGGTGTACCCTTTTTTAGACTTCTATTTTAAAATGAGAGTTCATTCCAAAATTAAAATTACACTAGATAATCCTAATTGGCAAAACATTTGTGAACTAAATTAAAATCTAAGTTTATTTTTTGATCAGATGTACACCCCGTACATCTGATCAAAAATAAACTTAGATTTTAATTTCTGGGTACATGGAGATTTCACTATTGTATTTATTTATGTTATTTTTTCTACCCAGATTGAATGATGGCTCTGTCTAAAGAAGAAAGACTCAAGTTAATACTCTTAAGTGGACAAGAGGGGTGGTCTTATGGCAAAATTGCGGAAGAATTTAACCTTTGACACCCTTATAGGCAACCTATTTATGTACCCAGACTTTGTAGACACCCTGTATAAAATCAGAGATGTCTATAAAACAAGTTATTGCTAAAGTCATCGTCCTTGTTGCAATGATGAATTTTTAGTTAATAATAAAGTGAATGTTATTTTTGATTTTTCAGATGTACACTGACCTTTGTGCACGATACAAGAAGTTGGAGAAAGAACTAGATAAAAAGGCAGACAGAGAATAAAATTCAGCTGAAGCCAGAAGAATTCATATTTGAAGTTTCCAAATTTGGATAATAACCATGACAAAGAAAATAAAGTGATTATATGCAAAGTTTTATGTTCATTTTTAAAAAATTTGTTTTTATTTTTGAGACGAGGCTTGATGTGAATAATTTTGATGCTTTGGACTGTTGTCCTCATCCTTATTGGGGTATGTATAAGAACAATGTGCAAAAACAATGATGTTAATATTTGAATAAGTTCTTCAAATGTTCTTTAATACCTGTTTGATCAACAAACTATTCAAAATGATTTCCCAGATTGGGTCATTACTATCAGATACATAGGGAACACCTGAATAAGGCCAGAGGATACAGTGGCCGAAACATTGTGTTTATTCATATCACAATAAAGATGAGGACAAAATTCCAAAAACATAAAAAAAAAAAAATTTTTTTTCTTATGTTTCTAACAAATTATCTGTGAAAGAACTTTTCTCGTTCTACAATAAAAAAAAAACTAATTTTCCACTGGAAAAATTGTGAATATTTGCAGTTTATCAAGATTTATTCTTATCCACAAAATACTAATTATTTAACCCTTTAAATCCATTAACCTGATTGGATTGTTTAAATAAATAAAAGCCATATATAACTTAATAGGACCTCTTAGAGAAATTTTATTGCAAGGTAAAAAGTTTATTTTTGGGGAGCCACTTCTATTGTTTTTTTTCTCCATATCTACTCTGATTTTAATGCCATGGAATATAAGGCTCACACAAAATACATTTGGTTTGGTATGGTTATTTGGTTTTACAGCTTATCAACTATTTTCAGATCATTTAATGCCGAATCAAGTTAATTTGATATCAGGTTGTAGCCGCTATTGCTTAAATGGTCTCTCATCTAAGTATTGAACAGGCTCATTGCTGCTTAACTTCAGTGATTTAGCGGAAACCAGCGCTCTCAATGTGACTTCACTGTAAGCACACAAAATAGGAATGCATTTTCAAATAGATCTCAATTTCTAGGCTCCTTTTGGATACTAGGGCACAGTGTACTTTTAGCACATCCTATCAGGCCATGGGCATCTGGGTATGTTTTAACACAATTAAAATTGCCACTTAGTCTTGTGCCTTGCGAGGATCTTCAGGTAATTAACTATGATTGAAATCAGCTCTGTTTACATGTGGCAAGGCATGCTGGGCACTTTTTTTTTTTTTTCATATTTAGCCTTTAAAGTAAGTATGTCATCGGGGTGGCCTAAAGTTGGTATCAGCCAGACAGCGAGGGAGTCTATCCCCTTTTCACTAGCACAAGGAGATTGTTTTGCATCTGAGGCGGCGCGCCACACATACCATCAACTCCTCACTTTACCGCACAGGTGCCTGTGCTACTCATACACTGAGTTGGTGAGGGCTGGTATCAAACCAGGAACCTTGAGGTTCCCAGCCAAAGTGTCCTGGGTATGACGCTAAACTGCATCTAATGGTGTAGTTCCAATTTTGGAGCTCTTTATCATTACTTCCAGGTCCACTTTGACCTGGAGTGGTAATACCTGTTAGGGTACCATCTATGGATTAAATAAATCAAAAATTTTTTTTTTTTGAATACCATCAAGAATGAATAAAACAATGTCTTCAGCATGAAATAACCCAACAGGTATTGACATGCCATAAAATCCAACCAACTAACCATGCTTTTAACCTGGACTACTTAGGATGTCCAAATACTAAAAGGTTTAACATAGTAACTTTTGTTTTTCTTTTAATGGTATATCAACCTTCATGGGTTATTAAATGCCAAAGCAATCCTTGTAGTAGAACAGTAGTGTGGAGATTAGGGGATTCAAACTTGCTTACTATAATGTTACAGTCCAGCAGGTTAGCCACTATGCCCCCTGGGACCTCACCAGATCATGGGATAGATTTAAGCAATAATTTCTATATCCTGGAATTTACTTTCAATGCATTTGATGTTTGACATTTTTGTGAGCTCATGTACAGGGTCTCTGAGTGTTGAGGGTTAAGAAAAAAAAAAGAGAAAAAGTATTCTGTAAGACAATTTTATAGTTTTTATAACTTTAAATAAATTATTTTATGATAAACGTCTAATAAATTCTCTAACAGTAAATCTGGTAGGCTACATCAAGGTCTTGACTACCCTTTCTCTTTACTACTTCTATTACTGTGTATTAACTATTATATAGATTATTATTGTATTTTTTGTATTATTTTATTGCAAAGGCATCAATACGATTTTTATGTAATAAAATTACAGAGAGTAATACTATTTTGCCACTAAATTAGATGTTTAAACTATGAAGAAACAATTTTGCACCAGAAGAGAGGGGGGGGGGGCGTAAAGATTGGGTAACAATCCTTTTCTGACCTTTGCTTTTCTGTTTGAGTTAACATTTAAATGTTATCTGAATGGACTATGTAAATGTTTCTCCTTCATGAACTCTTCAGGAATTTTTATAAACCAACTTATTCTAGTTTAGGCTGAAAGTAACATTTAACTTTTTTTTTTTTTATTTCTTCTCTCTATTAATTGTATTGTTCAAATAAAAAAAAAACATATATAACTTAATGGGACCTCTTAGAGAAATTTTATTGCAAGGTAAAAAGTTTATTTTGGGGGAGCCACTTCCTTTCTCTATTGTTTTTTCTTTTTATCCACTCCACTTTTAATGCCATGGAATGTAAGGCTCACACAAAATAGGAATACTTTTTCAAAAAGTTCTAGGCTCCCTTTGGATGCTAGGGCACAGTGTACTTCTAGCACATCCTATCAGGCCATCGGCGGGGGGAGGTGGGCAAAGTTTAGGTACCGGACATGTATGCCAAAAAAGAGGGTCCCCTTAAGGAAAAATTGTGATATTGTAAAAAGTACTTGGTACTTCTAAGGACAGGAGGGTCATTCCTAAAATGAGGTAACCAAGTGAATACCTGGTACTATTTGTATTTTTATAATTTAATCATTATAGTTCTTTAAGACAATCAAAAAATAAGTTATTCTATTTATTATTCTTATAACTCCATTGTAATCTGAGATTTCCATATGCCACAGTTGAATGAGCTGTATATCTTTATTAAATCATAAAATGACTTGACTAGTTAAGTTAAAGTTAATAGAAAAAGACATGATGATCTGCATTAAAAATAATGAAATAATTCATTATAAATTTTAATTTATTATCTATCTATCTAAATCATTTATATTATTTCTAGATAATAAATGTTCTGATTAAGAAATAGGTATTTGGTACTTTTTTATTATATAACAATTTTTCCTTAAGGTACATAGATGTCTGGTACCTAAATTATGAGCCCCCTCACCCGCTGTGTAAATCTGTATATGTTTTCGCACAAACAAAATTGCTACTCAGTCTTGTGCCCTTTGAGGATCTTCAGGTAATTAAATATGATTGAAGTCAGCTCTGTTTATATGTGGTAATATATGCATTCCCCTATGATAAAGGTAGGTTTTTACCCAACCTGTTTCCTATGGTTAGAATTCGCCACATGTTTGCAAGTATGGGGCATCCAGTGAGGGTCGAACTCTATTCAGTAGTAATGGATCTGCAAGACTGACTTTCTAACCATTACACCATGATGGGATACCCTACCCATCTACCATGGGTAGGATGTGACACAAGGTTGCAAGTAGTAGGTATTCAGTGAGGATCTAACTATTCAGTAGTAATGGATCTGCATGGCTAGCTTTCTAACCTTTACACCACAATAGGGTGCACCCCCATCCCCAATAAAGGTACATTTTTTAAGCCTGGAGTAGGTGGCATACCAAGAAATTATTTTTCATGCTTGCACTGATCTCTGGATCAAAGGTTTCATGGTTATGTAACCACTGCTTCCAAGACAATTCAGTAGACCCAGTATACCATACTAGATACAAATCAAGTTTTTAGTAAAATCATTTCTAAACAACACTTGCTCTTACATCAACAATAGCAGCGGGTGGGGTGGGCTAATTTAATGCGGTGACAATTTATCATTTTATGGACTGTTTTTACATGATCTGCTACATACAGGGGTGGGGGGCAAAGTTTAGATAGTGGACATGTATGCTGAAAGTGGGGGGAAGGGGGCTATAGTAAAAATTGTGATATTATGAAAAGTATCCAGTATCTCTAAAGGTGAGTGTCATTCCTAAAATGAAGTAACCAAGCGAGTACATGGTACTATTAGTATTTTTGTAACTACTGTATTTCTTTTAGACAATAAGATGAAATTTTAAATTCTAATTAATTATTCTGATAATGCCATTGCAATCTATTAGATTTCCATATGCCACCCCTGAAGGAGTTTATCTTTATTAAATGACTTGATTAGTTAAAAGTTGAATTTAATAGAAAAACTTTAAAACAAAATTTATTATTATATTTAAAACATTTTCATTTATTATCAAGATATAATATATATAATTATTTTTTATATCTATATCTTATTATAATGGAGATTGTGTGTTTTTCTGTCTGTAACCGAAACTATATTACTACTCAAGTCACAATTCCCTTAATTATTTACGTCAAATTCTCCATAATTTCATTCTTTTAAACCTTCATTTATTAATAAAAATTGTTTTACATTATTAATACTGTTGACCATATCTACGTACTAATAACATGCAATTGTATTTATATATACAACAAAATAGCGGTTTACAGTTTGAATGAGAAGGCTAATTTGCATATTGATATTTAACATTTTATTTTAATAAATATGTGCTTGGTATTATTGATTTCTAATTGTTTGGTTTTATCTTAAGAAATATAAACAAAAATCTCGTGGATAAATCTTAAAAGAAAATTATTTACAAGAAGAAATAACTGTAATATTATCCTTTACTTCCTATTTTAACTAAATAGTTAAATTAGGAAAATTTACCAATGAAAGAGGGGAGTAATGGAAAATGATGGAATAGTTAGTTTCAAAGTTGTTCTATTTTTCGATTATACCCCCTCTGTTGCAGATCTTTTTATCTGTATTCTTAGTCAGTTTCATTAGCCTTTTAATTTAATATGATATTTTATTATATCAAAACTTAAATACTTGCACCCGGAGGGTGCATATATTTGCTAGTCTATATAATAAATATTAAGCTTAAGTAATAGGTACCTTTTACAATATCACAATTTTTACTTAAAGGAACCCCACTTTTTGGCATACATGTCCAGTACCTAAACTTTGACCCCCCCCCCATATATTGTTTATAGAGTTGTAACTAATTTTTACAGTATTGCTGCTAAATATTTTTTTTTACAGCTTTCTTGTTCTCAGGGCATGTATGTATATCAAATTGACAAACAGCTTTCCTACTTTTCTTTACCACTTCAAATAGTTGGTTGAACCAGATATCATTCCTCTTATTGAACTAATTAAAACACTTAAAAAAAAAAACAAAACAAAAAAACAAACACTAAATAAGCCATGTAACTACTATTTTTCAATGCTGCCTCATATTCCATTTTTGCCCAAATAAAAACCTGTTAGTCTGAATTTTTGAGATGAGGCATGATAATTTGTATTTTTCGGACTGTCATCCTCATCTTTATAGTTACATATATGTTTTGGCTGATATGCCCGCCAGCCGTCTTCAGGTTTTTCTTGTTGAACTCTGAAACCTTCTTGCTGTAATCAGAAGCCTTCATGGAACTTCAAACCGATCCCTTTATTCAATCCACCAGGTTTTAAGTTCTGTGAAGGCTCCTCATTATGACATGTGAAATGCAGACAGCCTTGTCCAGGATTTGAACTCGGGTTGCCAAGTCCATTTCCTACAAATATATCTATTACACCATGCACCTCCAATGATTGAGTAGCAATTTTAATCGGTTTTGCTTAGAGATTAGACTACTCTATTACTTTGATATTGAACAATTAGTTTTTATAAACCGTTGAGTTATAATTGACATTCATGTGTCAGGTTGCTCCATGTGCTACTAGTACTATGTAACCCAGTACTACCGGTTTCATAGCTGGATCATTGGTGACTAAATCTGTAACTCCACAGATTTTGTCTGTTGAGGAGGGTGGCTAGACACCCTGCAGAATGCAAAACAAAACCTGTAAAAAGGACAGAGGAAGCTCTTTGCTCAACGGCTATCTAACACATTATTTCTAAAGTCCAACCCCTCCTCATTGCTGTAGGGACATGTAAACTTGATAGTGGAACTTAAGTTCATGGTATGGTCACCCAAGGTGGACGAGTCTTGCACCCGGTGGTATTAGGACTACAACCCAGCCAAAGGGCTTCTGGCAAAAATAAAAGATGTTTCCATCATCCTCAGGTGTAGGGATTAAAATTCTGAAGGATGATGTTGATTTTAGCCAAGATATGTACGTATGTATGTATGTGTGTGTGTATGTGTATGTAATTTGGGTCCTGTCGATACACCCCTTATTTTGGAACCTGTGCACATTCATTAGGGTGCTGTAATTGCCAAAGAATTATGAGACAGCATCAAAATATTTTTCTGGAGATGAGTATTGATAATTGTATTATTTAGATTTTTCGGACTGTCATCCTCATCTTTGTTATGTACACGTTTTGGGCGATAGACCTCGGGTCTCCTTCAGGTGTTTCTTGTCAGGAGCCTTCATGGAACTTTGAACCAAACCCTTTATTCAATCCATGGGATAAATTGTTCTCATTCTGTTAACCAGGTTCAATCCTGACTACAGGCAAAAATAGCAGAATGCTTAACACTTGTATCCAGTCATGATTAATGGAGTGAGAACAATCTACCTCAATGGATTATATAAAGAATTTAGTTCAAAGTTCCATGAAGGCTCTAGATTCAAACAAGAAACACCTGAAAAAGGCCAGAGGGCACATCATCCAAAACGTGTATATAACTATAAAGACAAGGATAACAGTCCGAAAAAAACAAAAAAACAAAACAAAAAAACTAAATTATATGATGTATCAAAATACTTCCGATTCCCAAGGTTGATTTTTACATCTTGGAAGCAAATTGAAATTTTAGTTTCAATGTGTGCTTTTTCATAGTAGATCAAAGTAAGGCATTTTCCTATTAGCTGCTTATTCACCAATATTAATATATAGAAACATCACTAGGAGGCCCTATTGTCAGATTGTGTAATGATTGTTTTGCCAAGTATAATTTAAAGTGAATGCTTTGGTTTTATACTATTGTACATCAACCCTTTTTGAGTTATTTAATGCCAAGTCATTTTGATATTCAGTTTCTTACAGTACCTGCTGTTGCTTAAATGGTCACCCATCCAAGTATTGAACAGGCTCATTGCTGCTTAACTTCAGTGATCTAACGGGAACCAGTGCTTTTAATGAGACTTTACTGTAAATAATGCCATGATTAACTGACTTGTTTGGTTTGTTGGATTTTACGGCACGTCAACCCGTGTTTGGTTATACTATGCCAAAGATATTTTGTTTTATTCATTCTTGTTGGGTATTCAATTTTTAAAAAACGCATTTTTAATACATTCTTTTTTATCTATTTAACCTATAGAAGAGACCCTAACAGGTACAACCACTCCAGGTCTGAGTGGACCTTAGAGTAATGGTGGTGAAGAGGTACACTACACTCCTCAGACCTCTAGAATTGGAACTTCACCATTAGATGCAGCTTAATGACTGACTTGTTTGAACATAGCGTCTAATTTTCTGAAAATAATTTGCCCACTCTACAAGGATTAAAAAAGTTTATCTGATTTTGATGGGATTGTGAGATTTCATGAAATCAAATGTTCAGACTAAACTCATCCTAATGTAAAAAAAAAAAGAATTCATCGAGGTCTTAATTTGCAATCTCCAATCTAAGGCAAGACAAGTTTTTCTTCTTTCTTTTTCTTATTGCAAAAAAGTATTTTCCCCATAGTTAAAAATCAGAGCACTTAATTGGTTGGATTTTATGGCATGTCAACCCTTGTTGGGTTATTTTATATCAAAGATATTGTTTTATTCATTCTTATTGGGTATTCAATTTTTTCTTCAAACTCAATTTAAAAAAAACAAAAAAACAAAAAAAAACACATTTTTAATACTCATTTTTTTTATCTATTCAACCCATAGATGGACCCTAACAGGTACTACCATTCTGGGTCAGGGTGTACCTGGGAGTAATGACAATGAAAGGGTACTTAACATGCCACAGAGCTCAAAAAATTATTTGTCAAAAACGGTTTATTTTCATTATAGCAACATGTTAAGAAACAGAGTCTGTTATCAATGCATTGTCTCTGACCCCTTTGAGTTGCAGAAGGAGGAGGCCAAGTTAAATAAAAGGGAGTGAATCTTTACCCTTGCCTTCTCCTGTTTTCAATCAGCACATGGCTGTAATTGAAAGTGACAGTGACACTTGTATTATTATTTTATCTGTCAGTAATTTTCTTTTTTCCTTTTTTTAAAATTTTTTTTATTAAGATATGTATTCATTGCCTTTTAGTTGATCAAGAAATTAATGATAGCAATCATCAATTTTTTCTGTTAATGTAGATGGATTTAGACAGTTCCTCATGACAGACATATGTAATTCATGTGGCCCTAGAGATCTACTCAGTTTGACATGCCTGTTCTACCCAATATTGATCAGTATTGTACTTTTCAGATTTGTCTTTTATCATCATATTGAAAATAATAAAAGGAAGATGGTAAAAAAAACAAACAAACAAAAAAAAAAAAAAAAAAAACAGTGAAAGAAAAACAGCTTTTCTGTACCAAGAATTGGAAGGGGATGTCTTTTCTTAAAATTATATAGTCCAAGTTAAAAGTGTGATAAGGGAAACCTGAAGCTGAATCTTTTTAGATCTTATTTTTCTGATGCAGGTAGTATTGGGGATCAGGAAGCTTGTTTTTTTTGTAACCAGGCCGTTTTCTTGACCCCCCAATGATACCTGAATCAAGAAGAAAGAAAAAAAAAAAAAAAAAAAAAAGATTGCCCTTCCCCTAGCACATTCTTTTTTTAAACCTGCACTAATAATCCAGGTATGGAAGCCCCAAGTGTAGAATGTCGAGATTAAATGGAAATTCCCCAATCCCAACAGTTTGGATCTCTGATGTGCCGTTACCATGGAAATTGACAAGAGGGGATAAAGAGTGGAGGAAAACAAAAACAAAAAAAAACAAACATTTTTACAAAAAATATTTACATTTTTATTGTTTTAGTTGCTGTTCCTTTCCCTCCCTTTAATGGGAAGAAAATCCCTTCCATACACATACAAAGACACATACACACACACACACATACGCATTACAGTGTGGTAGCAGCAGGAGGAGGAGGAGGAGAACAAGGAGGAGGGTGGAGGTGGTGGTAGTGATGGTTACTTGTAGAAGGGTGAAAGAAGAGGATTTGGCGGAGGGATTTCTAGGCCCCTGTTCCTCTTTGCCCAAATTCTGAGATTTTTTCTTTTTTTTTTTTTTTTTTTTAAACTTGGCACCAATGGCTGTCCAAATACAATAAGGGCTGGTCTGGTCCATGTTGGACTGCTTGAAACATGTGACACCTCTTTTAATGTCTAACCTGACATAATTTGTTTGCATTGACCAGCACAAGTCCTCTTCTATTAAGGGGGAAAAAAGAAAGAAAAGAGAGAGAGGAGGTAGAGAGAGAGAGAGGGAGGGGGGAGGTAGAAAAAATGGAATAGAGGAAATATCTTGCCTTTTTTATTTTGGGAGCTTACACTGAATTTTTTTCTTGATAGAGGTTGGAGAAAGGAGAGGGAGGGAAAAAATAATTTTCTTAGCACCACCCCTCTTGCATGAACCTTTTTCTTTTTCTTTGTTGTGGAATGACACCAACATGCTTATCTCCATACACCATCTAGGAAAAATTGAAAAGTGCTGAACATCAGAATGTGCTCTTCTGTATTGTAAGGCCAGATGAAAGAATAAGAGTTTTTTTTTTTTATTATTTTTTTTTTCTTTTGAGAGAAGGAAAAAAACCTGAGTTTTGCCATCCATCCACCCCACCCTCCCCACTGCCACTGGAACAAGACTGAACTTTCTGTGATGACTCAACTCATCAGCCTGTGTGCAGCCTCTGTGCACATAGAGGTAATGGAGGGAGAGGGGACAAAAAAAAAAAAAAAAAAAAAAATCTGGAGATGAGCTTTCGGCTCAGAATGGCCGGCTCAAAATGTCACTGACATCTTTCCTTTTATCCAATCTTTTGTAGCTGGTCTGAAATACACGATGAACCCGTGTGAAAGTGTCCTCATCAAACACAGCACGTGCTGTATTGGAGAGATCAAATGGCTCTGAAATAATAAAAACACAATAAGAGTTAGAGAACATCAAGGGATTTGGGATAGAGCATATAGAACATATGTCTAAATCTTTGAGATGAAAGATAATTTGTAGAAACACCTGAAGAAGGCCAGAGGGCATATTGGCCGAAAAGTTGTCTATATAACAATAAAGATGAAAACAATGGTCCGAAAAATCCAAATAATACAGAATATATTTACTATGATGCTATTTATACTCTTATAAACATGCACGCGAGAAAGAAGAACTGTTGCTTGGACTGAAGCGAAGACAAATCTTTCCAACCTAAGAAACAAATGCTACTATTTATTACATATAACTGAGTAGCCTCTGTTGATTGTTTGGATTTTACAGCATGTCAACCGATGTTTTTATGCCGAAGATGTTTGGTTTCATTCATTCTTGATAGGTATTTAACATTTTTTAAACACATTTTTCCTGGACCTGGGATGGCAATGAAGGAGTACTCCATTTTCTCCAGAGCTCTAGAATTAGAACCATCAGATGCAGTTAAATGTCATACCCAGGGCATCAAGCCCCTCAGCCACTGCATTCTAGCACCCGTACGATAAAACGGATTGGGTGTTTGCTATAA
Source organism: Doryteuthis pealeii (assembly GCA_023376005.1). NCBI lineage: Eukaryota > Metazoa > Mollusca > Cephalopoda > Myopsida > Loliginidae > Doryteuthis > Doryteuthis pealeii. Next base: position 92,464,497 of record CM042143.1, on the reverse strand, counting down.
GAGCAATAGGGTTGGGACAATCATATAGGTGCTAGTGCTTTATGTGACCATCCGGTTGATTGGATGGGGCCCTTTCTGCACATCTAACCTAAATAAGGGCCAAAGAGTAACCTTTGTGCTGTAATGGTTAGCAAACTATTCTCACAGATTCATTACTAGTGAATAGAGAGTTTGATCCAGACTGGATGCCCCATACTTCTGACCTTTGTTATTATATCCTACCCATGACTAATGTGTTGGGTAAATAGTTAAAACAGAGTAGCCTTAAATACAGGATGTTTACAAGAATTTGATATTTTGAACAATAAATGCATGTGTATGTATAAATTAAGAATGTTTGAGACCTTGTACTATTTATTTTTATTCTTATTTATTATTATTATTTTTTTTTTTTTTTTAGATCTACATATACTCTACCACTCATATTGAGCACTCTTTATAAAATATAGCAAACTATATTATTAATATATGTTAATAATGTACATATATATATATATTTATCAACCCCTCTGCCCAAGCAGGATGTGACACAAGGTCAAATTCAAGCAGAGTTCAACAGGTTTGAATTCAGAGTTTCATTCTCCTAGACTGGCTGCCTAATCAAGGTTAAAGAGTCGGGTCTGCCCTACTATTTACTCATAACTAGAGGGAGAATAGATGCAGACCTTTCCCAAGGGTATTAGCACCATGAAATGCAATTTGAACTTGGGTCGCCAAGTCCATCTCTTCCAATGGTAACCATTACACCATGTGCCTCCATAAATGTTTATTTGTTAATGGCATATCAACATTTTTCGGGCATTTAATGCTGAAACAAATCATTTGATAAAAGCTATGTTTCAAGTTCTTAATATCTTGAAATTGGTATAATCAATTTTCATTAACTTCATTTGGTTTGGTTAATGGTAGGTATAGTAACCCTGTGGGTTATTTAATGCCAAAAACTGTTAGAGTGGGTTGGTATTCAAGTTTCCATCACAGGTGTATTTTTGTGGATGTATTTTATATCTGATTTATAATTTGATATATTTTTATTTCTCTGAAGAAGGATAAAATGTCATCCATGTTAGTATTCTCAAACAGATCCCTCATATCATATGCGTTGAAATATTAACAAAAAAAACAAAAAAACCAACAACTTAAGAATGAAAAATGCTTTAATTTACCTTCAATACAGAGGCATTTCCACTGACCGGGAGTGCCTACTTTGTGTTTTACTATTTCAATTGGTAACTTGGTCCCAGCGCGTACAGAAATAGCAGAGCGTTTGAAACTGAAATGCAATAAATAAAATAAATGCCATGATTATTTTATTCCAAAGAGATGCCTGCTAATATACATGTATATTAGAACTAATATTTTGGCAGCAAGATAAATAAAAAATACAGTAAGGATAGTAACTTACTCAAAATTTGTAGCATAGTACTTGAGAAATCCTAGAAAAAGGTCACCTAGACTTTCTTCATTTTTCAGATTTGTATGCAGGCAGTTCTTCATCCAAACGCAGATTGCTGATGTCATTCTTGACACTGAAAATGTCCTAAAAGGAGAAAAAAAATAAAGAAAACTGAGTAAAGCTGAAAGGAAGTAAGAAATATCTAAAAGTGATTTGTCTTTTCTTTACACAAATTAAAAAAAATATGGCTTGACAAAATATTTTTTCATATTCAAGATTGAGTTATAAATAAGTTAAATGTATCTGTTTCTTTGTTTATGGCATTCATCCTGGGTTGGTCAAGCTGGCTCCATCTAACAAATTCACCTGTGGTGATTTCATGGAAGAGTAACAAGGGAATAGGAAATTCACAAGTGGTTCCCAAACTCTGCATGCATATTTCAGTCAGGGAAAGGGATGCTCTTGTTTGCTGCAGATTTTCCATAGACCCAGTGACAAGTTCACCAAAGCCATCGATTCCTGACGATGATGGAGACACCCTTTGGATTTTTGGTCAGGGTTTGGCCCTAATACCACCGTGTGTCAGAACTGTCCACCTTGGGTGACCCTCCAGGAACTTAAGTTCCCAACTGTATGGCCCTGCCATGATGAGGAGGGGTTGGACTTTAGAAATAATGTGCTAGATGAATGTTGAGCAAAGAGCTTCCTCTGTTCTTTTACAGGTCTTGTTTTTTGTTCCGCAGGGTGTCTAGCCACCCTCTTCACCAGACAAAATCTGTGGGTTATCAGTTTAGTTGCCAATGATCCGACTAGAAACAGGTAGTACTGGGTTCATAGTACCTAAAAAAAGTCTATCAGAACATTTACACATAAACCATGAATTCTAAAGACTTTAAAAATCTTTAAAAAAAAAATAAAAATTGTCAGAATTTTTTTTAGATGAGGCTTGTATTATTTGTTTTTTCTGATTGTTCCCCATCTTTATTGTGAAATATACATACACAAAGTTATAATTATTCAAAATGATTTCCCAAAATTAAATCATCACTATGCTTTGATAGACAAAGTCTTCACACTTGTAGTGGAGTAAGAGTAGTCTGCTGCAATAGATTACTAAGAACACCTGTAGAATGCCAGAGGTACGTTGGTCGAAATATTGTGTATGTATATTTCACAAAGATGAGGACAACAGCAGACAGCTGCACAGGACATTCATGACTTTCTCCAATCCTCCCTATAGGTCATCGCTCCTGGGAAGTCCTCAGCAGCATCCAGAATCCGAGCAGAGCTTTTTGCTAGTCAGCCTACCGTGGTGTGTCCATGTAAAAGGTCTCCACAGGAGAACACCACTTATATATATAAGTAATAGTGGTTTCTCTCTTCTGGTATTATTAGGATCCTTTCTTTTGATTATTTGCTCAATTTTTGGAGCTAGATCGCTGTACGGCATAATTTACAAAGAAATCCATTTTCAAAACCAGATCAGCGATACCCACCCTTTAAAAAGGGAGCATTTTAAAAAATTAAGTGAGTGTGACTGTTTTTTTTTTTTTTTTTTTTACACCTACTCATGATGCCAGCATATTGGACATTAATATTCATAAGCTATAAAATAAAAGAAAGAATGAAAAAAAAAAAATTACCGGGTAGAGTTTTGTAGGCGACGGTAAAACTGAAGGTTTGGTGCCATCTGAAAATAGAAAAGTGGTTATTGAAAATTTATAAATTCAATGTGTACAGAATTTTTTATTGCAAATTAAAAAAAAAAAAAAAAAAAAAAAAGTGGGTTTTCTTTTAATACACCACCCCTCAAGAAAAAAACCTAACATTCATTTTATCCTACATCCTCTTCTAACATATCTCATCAACACTTTAAAAGCGACTGTCATAATCTGTATAATAAAACCAATGATAAATTTTTCCAAATAAAAGAGATGCTAAAAATTAAAAAAAAAAAAAATGAAAATTATAGTGATGGTCCAGTAATGGTAACTATGGCTTATATGGTTTGGTTTGGTTGTTGGTTGGGTTTTATGGCATGTCAACCCCTTGGGTTATTTTATGCCGATTACTTCTATTGGTAATTTGGTATTCAAAAATATTTAGTGCCGACAAAGTTTTGAAATAATTTCATTTTTAATGGATAATACAATTTTTTTTATAAACTCGTGTTTTCTATTCAACCCATAGATGGACCCTAACAGGTACTACCACTCCAGGTCAGAGTGGACCAGAGCAATGGTGATGAAGGGGTGCTCCACATTCCCCAAACCTCCAAAACTGGAATCTCACCATCAGATAGAGTTTAATGTATTCCAGGACATGTAGACCCTCAGTCACCGCTTTCTAGCACCCATATGATAAAAAGGGTAGGGGATTGCCATAAGGGCAATAGGGTTGGGGCAATCACATAGGTGCTAGGGCTTAAGTGACCAGCCGATTGATCGGAGGGGCCTCTGACCGCCCGTCTAGCCCAAGATTTGGGCCAAAGTGGAGTATTGCAAGTCATGCTCATCCACTGGGTTCTATCCTTAAGCATCCGGGTCGCCACCCACGCCAACAGGTGGCCCATTGGGGGAGTCTTACCCTCTGCAGAGGGGGAGTCTTACCCCTCTTGCAGAGCGCAGTCGGTGCGTTCTAACGCCCCAGCCGACAGGGCGGTGGCTTATATGGCTTTAAGCATTCCTATTAAATACTAATAATTTTTAAACAGATCTATTTGACATATGGACCCTAACAGGTACCACCACTTGGTCGAGTGTATTTGAAAGTAGTAGCAATGAACACTCCCAGTGCCTTTTTTGGGAAAGTGGATTGGTCTTACTCCTTCAAAAATCCACTTGGGATGTCATTTCTATAAGTAATGAATAGAGAACATTGGGACACAAGGATAAAGAATAAACTCTCATTAAATTTGAAAGCCAAACACATTTTCTGATACTACAACATTCAGAGATAATAATAAATAAAATAAAAAATAAAAATAAAATATAAAAATAATAATTGCAATTCAAATATTTCACACTATATACATAACTTCATTTTGCAATTAAATGCAAAGAAAAAAAGAAAAAAAAAGAAAGTAAACCTGAAGAATTTACTACATTGAAGTAATGAATAGCCATGAGGCCCAATGAATAACTTGAGATGGTTTGCTTGCGTGCATCGTTGATATCATGAAAACGAGACCAGTATTTGATGAACAGAACTAAAGGCATGACTCTCCAATCCACTAAAGAAAAAAAAAAAAGAAATAAATAAATAAAATGAAGTAGCCCTTGACAAACATTTTTGTTTAATCTAAGAGGGCACTTTAATTTTACCTAGAGAACCCAAAATATGTTCAAACTTCCTATCCAATCCTAATGATTTTAAACGTATCTATTTGGATAATAAAATGTGCCTCTAACATGTACTACTACTACTACTCCACATTACGGAGCTCCAGAACTGCAGCCTCACCACCAGATAGATTTAGTATTATAACAGGACCCTTTATCAAGGGTCTACTCTCACTACAAAGGCAGTCTGGTTCTAAACTCCATTGTAACGGTGAACTCTAGTCAAGAAGAACAGTGATTTATTTTACAATTATATTAATGTTCTTGAATCAAAACTTAAAGAAAACATTTAAGGTGATTTCCAATATGTTTTTAAAATTTTATAAAGAAAGGTGATCCAGTTTTCATTATGAAAGTAAAAAAATGATTCCCATTGTGTGTACATACTTAAAACAATCTAAAAACTTAGTTATTTTTTCTTATAGATATTTTTGTATTCAGTTCTCCTGGACTAGATGTTCACCGTACAATGGAGTAGAATACACAGACTGCACCTTTTGTAGTGAGAGTAAGACCTTGTATAAAAAGGGTTCCCTTGTATATAATACTAAAAGCTATCTGGTGGTGAGGCTGCAGTCTGGAGCTCGTAAAATGTGAATAGTAGTAGTAGTACATGTTAGAGGCACATTTATTATCCAGAATAGATACGTTTAAAATCATTTAGGATTGGATAGGAAAGTTTGAACATTATTTGGTCTCTAGTAAAATATAAAGTGCCCTCTTAGATATAAACCAAAAGTTGTCAAAGGGGCTACTTCATTTTATTTATTTATTTTCTTTTTTTTTTGTCTTTTAGTTGGATTGGAGATCATTGCCTAGTTTCTTGTTCATCAAATACTGTCTCGTTTTTCATGATATCAACGATTGCACGCAAGCAAACCATCTCAAGTTATTATTGGCCTCATGGCTATTCATTTACCTTCAATGTGAGTAAATTCTTCAGGTTTACTTTTCTTTTTTTTCTTTTTTTCTTTGCATTTTAATTGCAAAATGAAGTTATGTTATATTAGTGTGAAATATTTTGAATTTGCAATATATTTTTATTATTTTTATTTTTATTTTTTATTTATTATATCTCTGAATTGTAGTATAGAAAAATGTGTTTGGCTTTCAATTTAATGAGATTTATTCTTTATCCTGGTCCAATGTTTCTTCATTTTCAGTTAGTTATTAGAAATGACATCCCAAGTGGATTTGGAAGGAGTAGACCAATCCACTTCCAAAAAAAGGCACTGGGGAGTTGGTTCATTGCTACTACTTTCAAATACACTCACCCCAAGTGGTGGTACTGATTAGGGTCCCATATGTCAAAATAGATCTGTTAAAAATTATTAGTATTTAATAGAATGCTTAAAGCATATAACCACCGCCCTGTCGTGGGGCGTTAGAAATGCACCGACTGCGCCTCTGCAGAGGTAGACCCCCCTCTGCAGAGGGGTAAGACTCCCCCAATGGGCCACCTGTTGCCGTGTTGGGGCGAACCCGTGATGCTTAAGATAGAACCCAGAGTGGATGAGCATGACTCTGCAATACTCCACTTTGGCCGCAATCTGGGCTAGACGGCGGTCAGAGCCCCTCCCGGATCAATCGGCTGGTCACTTTTAACCCTACACCTATGTGATTGCGCCCAAACCCTATTGCGCCTTATGGCAATCCCCTACCCTTTTTATCATATGGGTGCTAGAAGCGGTGACGAGGGTCTACATGTCCTGGGTAATGACATAAACTCTATCTTGTGTGAGATTCAGTTTTGGAGGTTTGGGAATGTGGAGCACCCCTTCATCACCATTGCTCCCTGGTCACTCTCCGAGTGGAGTACCGTTAGGGTCCCACTAGGTTGAAAGAAAACACGAGTTATAAACAAAAATTGTATTATATCCATTTAAAAATAAATTATTTCAAAACTTTGCGGCACTAAATATGTTTGAATACCAAATTACCAATAGAAGTAATCGGCATAAATAACCCAAGGGGTGACATGCATAAAACCCAACCAACCAACCAAACCAAACCCAAATAAGCCTAGTTACCATTACTGACCATCACTTATTTTCATTTTTTTTTTTTTAATTTTTAAGATCTCTTTAATATGGAAAAATTTATCATTGGTTTTATTTAACGATATGACAGTCGCTTTAAAAGTGTTTGATGAGATATGTTAGAAGAGATGTAGGATTAAAATGAATGTTCGGTTTTTTTCTTGAGGGGTGGTGTATTAAAGAACACCCACTTTTTTTTCTTTTTTTGTTTTTTTTTAATTTGCAATAAAAATTCTGTACACATTGAATTTATAAATTTCAATAAACCACTTTTCTATTTCAGAGTGCACCAAACTTCAGTTTACGTCCCTACAAAAACTCTAACCCGTAATTTTTATTTCATTCTTTCTTTTATTTTAAGCTATGAATATTAATGTCCAATATGCTGCATCATGAGTTAGGTGTTAAAAAAAAAAAAAAAAAAACAGTCACCACTCACTTAATTTTAAAAATGTTCCCTTTTTAAAGGGTGGGTATCGCTGATCTGCGTTTTGAAAAGGATTTCTTTGTAATTTATGCCGTTACAGCGATCTAGCTCCAAAAATGAAGCAAATCAAAAAGAAAGATTCCTAATAATACCAGAAAGAAGAACCACTATTACTTATATTATATAAGTGGTGTTCTCCTGTGGAGACCTTACAGACACACCACGGTAGGGCTGACTAGCAAAAAAGCTTCTGCTCGATTCTGGATCTGTGCTGAGGACTTCCCGAGGAGCGATGACCTATAGGAGGATTGGAGAAGTCATGAATGTCCCCTGTGCCAGCTGGGTCTGGTTGATGTAGATTTTAAACTGTTGTCCTATCTTTGTGAAATATACTATACACAATATTCGACCAAACGTACCTCTGCATTCACATTCTTATAATCATTGCAGCAATACTTACTCCACTACAAGGTTGAAGACTTCGTCTATCAAAGCCTAGTGATGATTAATTTTGGGAATCATTTTTGAATTAAATATAAACTTGTGATAATTTCACAATAAGAGGGGACAACAATCCCAGAAAAAAACAAATAATACCAAGCCTCATCGTGAAAAAAAATTCTGACAATTTTTTTTTTTTAAATTTTAAATCTTTAGAATTATGTTATGTGTAAATGTTCTATAGACTTTAGGTACTATAACCCAGTACTACGTTCATAGCGGACGATTGGCACTAAACTAATAAACCCACAGTTTTGTCTGGTGAAGAGGGTGGCTAGACACCTGGGAAACAAAAACAAGACCTGTAAAAGAACAGAGGAAGCTCTGCTCAACTTCATCTAGCACATTTATTCTAAAGTCCCACCCCTCCTCATCATGGCAGGGCCATACAGTTGGGAACTTAATTCCTGTAGGTCACCAACGTGGCATTCTGACACACGTGTATTAGGGCCACAACCTGACCAAAATCCAAAGGGTGTCTCATCATACGTCAGAATCATGGCTTTTGTGGAATTGTCACTGGTCTATGGAAAATCTTGCAGCAAAACAAGACATCCCTTTCCCGACTGAATATGCATGCAGAAGTTTGGGAACCACTTTGTGAAGTTTCTATTCCTTGTTACTCTTCCATAAATCACCACAGGTGAATTTGTTAGATGGAGCCAGCTTGACGACCCAGGATTGAATGCCATTAACAAAAGAAACAATACATTTAACTTATTATACTCCAATCTTGAATATGAAAAATATTTGTCAAGCCATATTTTTTTTAATTTTGTTAAAGAAAAGACAAATCACTTTTAGATATTTCTTATTCCTTCAGCTTTACTCATTTTTCTTATTTTTTTCTCTTTTAGGACATTTTCAGTGTCAAGAATGACATCAGCAATCTGCGTTTGGATGAAGAACTGCTGCATACAAATCTGAAAATGAAGAATCTAGGTACCTTTTTTAGGATTTCTCAATACTATCTACAAATTTTGAGTAAGTTACTTATCCTTACTTATTTTATTTATCTGCTGCCAAAATATAGTTCTAATATACATGATATATTAGCAGCATCTCTTGAATAAATAATATGCATTTATTTTATTTTGCATTTCAGTTTCAAACGCTCTGCTATTTTCTGTACGCGCTGACAAGTTACCAATTGAATAGAAAAACACAAAGTAGGCACTCCGGTCAGTGGAAATTGCCTCTGTATTGAAGTAAATTAAAGATTTTCATTCTTAAGTTGTTGGTTTTTTGTTTTTTTGTTTTAATATTTCAACGCATATGTATGAGGGATCGTTTGAGATACTAACATGGATGACATTTTATCCTCTTCAGAGAAATAAAAATATACAAATTATAAATCAGATATAAAATACATTCCAAAAAATCACCTTGATGGAAACTTGAATACCAACCCACTCTAACAGTTTTTGGCATTGAAATAACCCACGAGGTTACTATTACCCTACCATAACCAAACCAATGAAGTTAATGAAAATTGATTATACCAATTTCCAAGATTATAAGAACTTGAAACATAGCTTTATCAAAATAGTTGTTTCAGCCATTAAATGCCCGAAAAATGGTTGATATCCATAAAACAAATAAACATTTATGAGCACATGGTGTATAATGGTTACCATTGAAGAATGGACTTGGCGACCCAAGTTCAAATTGCATTTCATGGTGCTTACCTTGGGAAGGTCTCGCATCTATTCTCCCTCTAGTTATGATAAATAGTAGGGCAGAACCCCGACCTTTACCTTGATTAGGCAGCCAGCTAGGAGAATGAAACTCTTAATTCAAACCTGTGAACTCTGCTTGATTTGACCTGTGTCACATCCGCCGTTGGCGAGGGGTTGATAAATATTATAATTATGTACTTATTAACATATATAAAATATTAGTTTGCTATATTTATAAAGAGTGCTCAATATTGATGTTAGAGTATATGTAAGATCTAAAAAAAAAAAAAAAATAATAAATAATAAATAAGAATAAAATAAATAGTACAAGGTCCAAAACTTCTAATTTATACATACACATTGCATTATTGTTCAAAACAAAATATCAATTCTTGTAAAAACAGCCTGTTATTAAGTACTCTGTTTTAAACTATTACCCAACACATTAGATCATGGGTAGTATATAATAACAAAGGTCAGAAGTATGGGCATCCAGTCTGGATCAAACCTCCTCGTATTCATAGTAATGAATCTGTGAGAATGTTGCTAAACCATTACACACAAAGGTTACTCTTGGCCCTTATTAGGTTAGATGTGCAGAAAGGGCCCATCCAATCAACGGATGTATGTCACATAAAGCACTAGCACCTATATGATTGCCAACCCTATGCTCTTATAGCAAACACCCAATCCGTTTTATCGTACGGGTGCTAGAATGCAGTGGCTGAGGGCTTTGATGCCCTGGGTATGACATTTTAACTGCATCTGCTGGTTCTAATTCTAGACTCTGGAGAAAATGGAGTACTCCTTCATTGCCATCCCAGGTCCAGGAAAAAATGTGTTTAAAAAATGTACCAATACCTATCAAGAATGAATGAAAACCAAACATCTTCGGCATAAAAACATCGGTGACATGCTGTAATCCAAACAATCAACAGAGGCTACTCAGTTGATATGTAATAAAGTAGCATTTGTTCTTAGGTTGAAAGATTGTTTTCGCTTCAGTCCAAGCAACAGTTCTTCTTTCTCGCGGCATGTTTATAAGAGTATAAATAGCTAATAGTAAATATATTCTGTATTTTGGATTTTTTGGACCGTGTTCATCTTTATTGTTATATAGAAACTTTATCGCCAATATGCCCTCTGGCCTTCTTAGGTTTTCTACAAATATCTTTTCATCTCAAAGATTTAGACATATGTTCTATATGCTCTATCCAAATCCCTGATGTTCTCTAACGCTTATTGTTGTTTTTATTATTTCAGACATTTTGATCTCTCCAATACAGGCACTGCATGTGTTGATAGGCACTTTCACACGGGTTCATCGTGTATTTCAGACCAGCTACAAAGGATGGATAAAAGGAAAGATCGTCGTGACATTTTGAGACCGCCATTCTGAGCCGAAGCTTCATCTCCAGATTTTTTTTTTTTTTTTTTTTTTTTGTCCCCTCTCTCCATTACCTCTAGTGACAGAGTCCTGCACACAGGCTGATGAGTTGAGTTCATCACAAAAGTTCAGTTTTTTCCATGCAAGTGGGAGGGTGGGGGATGATGCAAACTCAGTTTTTTTCCTTTCTCTCAAAGAAAAAAAAAATAATAAAAAAAAAAAAACTTATTCTTTCATCTGGGCCTTACAATACAGAAGACACATTCTGATTGTTCAGCACTTTTTCAATTTTTCCTAGATGGTGTTGGAATAAAGCATTGTTGGTGTCATTCCACAACAAAGAAAAGAAAGGTGTCATGCAAAGAGGGTGGTGCTAAAGAAAATTATTTTTCTCGCCCCCTCTCCTTCTCAACCTCTACAAGAAAAAAAAATCAGTTGTAAGCTCCCCAAATAAAAAAGGCAGATATTTCCGTCTATTCCATTTTTTCTACCTCCCCCCTCCCTCTCTCCTACCTCCCTCTCTCTCTTTTCTTTCTTTCCCGCCTTAATAGAAGAGACTGTGCTGTCAATGCATTAACAAATTATGTCAGTTAGACATTTAAAAGAGTGTCACATTTTTCAAGCAGTCCAACATGGACCAGACCAGCCCTATATGTATTTTTTGGACAGCCATGGTGCCAACGTTTTAAAAAAAAAAAAAAAAAAAAAAAATCTCAGAATTTGGGCAAAGAGGAACAGGGGACCTGAGAATCCCTCCGCCAAATCCTCTTCTTTCACCCTTCTACAAGTAACCATCACTACCACACTCCACCTCCTCCTTGTTCCTCCTTCCTCCTCCTCCTGCTGCTACACACTGTAATGCGTATGTTGTGTGTGTGTGTATGTGTCTTGTATGGTCTGGAAGGATTTTCTTCCATAAAGGGGAAAGGAACGCAACTAAAACATAAAAAATGTAAAATATTTTGTTGTAAAAATGTTTTTTTTTTGTTTTGATTTTCCTCCACTCTTTTATCCCCTCTTGTCAATTTCCATGTAACGCACATCAGAGGATCCAAAACTGTGGATTGGGAATTTCCATTTAAATCTCGACATTCTAACACTGGCGGCTTTCCATTACCCCTTGGATTATTATGAGGTTTAAAAAAAAGAATGTGCTAGGGGAAGGCAATCTTTTTTTTTTTTTTTTTTTTTTCTTCTTCTTGATCAAGTATCATTGCGGGGGTCAAGAAAACGGCCCTGGTTACAAAAAAAACAAGCTTCCGATCCCAATATACCTGCATCAGAAAAATAAGATCTAAAAAGTATCAGCTCAGGTTCCCTTTACACTTTTAACTTGGACTATATAATTTTAAGGAAAAGACATCCCTTCCCAATTCTGGTACAGAAAAGCTGTTTTTTTCACTGTTTTTTTTTTTTTTTGTTTGTTTGTTTGTTTTTTACCATCTTCCTTTATTATTTCAATATGATGCTTAAAAGACAAATCTGAAAAGTACAATACTGATCAATATTGGGTAGAACAGCATGTCAACTGAGTAGATCTCTAGCCACTATGAAGTTACATATTGTCTGTCATGAGGAACTGTCTAATCCATCTAACATAACAGAAAAAATTGATGATTGCTATTTCATTAACTTCTTGATCAACTAAAAGGCAAGAATACATATTCTTAATGAAAAAGAATAAAAAAAGGAAAAAAAGAAATTAATGACGATAAAAATAATAATACAAGTGTCACTGTCACTTTCAATACAGCCATGTGCTGATTGAAAACAGGAGAAGCAAGGGTAAAGATTCCACTCCCTTTTATTAACTTGGCCTCCTCCGTCTGCACCAAAGGCAGAGACAATTGCTTGATAACAGACTTGTTTCTTAACAGTTGCTATAATGAAAACTAACCGTTTTTCGACAAATAATTTTGACTCGTGTGCATGTTAAGTACCCTTTCATTGTCATTACTCCCAGGTACACCCTGACCCAGATGGATAGTACCTGTTAGGTCATCTATGGTGAAATAAAGATAAAAAAATCGAGATAAAAATGTGTTTTTTTTTGTTTTTGTTTTTTAAATATTGAGTTTGAAGAAAAAATTGAATACCCATAAGAATGAATTAAACAATATCTTTGATATAAAAACCCAACAGGGTGCATGCCATAAATCCAACCAATTAAAGTGCTCTGATTTAACTATGGGAAAATTACCTTTTTTGCAAAGAAAAAGAAAAGAGAAAAACTTGTCTTGCCTTAGATGGAGATGCCAAATTAAGACCTCGTAATTCTTTTTTTTTTTACATTAGGATGAGTTTAGCTAACATATTGATTCATGAAATCTCAAATCCCATCAAAATCAGATAAACTTTTTAATCCTTGGAGTGGGCAAATATTTTCGAAAATTAGACGCTATGTTCAAACAAGTCCAGTCATAAGCTGCATCTAACGGTGAAAGTTCCATTTCTAGAGGTCTAGGAGTGTTAGTGTACCTCTCACACATTACTCTAAGTCACTCAGACCTGAGTGGTTGTTACCTGTTGCGGAGTCTCTTTCTATGGTTAAAATAGATTAAAAAAGAATGTATTTAAAATGCGTTTTTAAAAAATTGAAAATACCACAAAATGATAAACAAAATATCTTTGGCATAGTATAACCCAAAACACGGGTGTGAGTGCCGTAAAATCCAAAACAAACAAGTCAGTTAATCATGGCATTATTTACAGTAAAGGTCTTCATTAAAGCATGCTTCCCGTTGATCACTGAGTAAGCAGCAATAGCCTGTTCAATACTTGGAGGTGACATTAAGCAACGCAAGGTACTGCAGAAACTGAATATACAAAATGACTTGCATAAATAACTTCAAAAAGGGTTGAAAATGTACAATAGATAAAAACCAAAGCATTCCACTAAATTATACTTGGCAAAACAATCATTACACAATCGACAATAGGCCTCCTGTGATGTTTCTATATATTAATATTTGAATATAAGCAGCTAATAGGGGAAATTTGCACTTACTTATCTATATTGAAAAAAAGCACACAGTGAAACTAAAATTTCAATTTGCTTCCAGATGGGTGTAAAAATCAACCCTTGGAATGAAGTATTTTTACATCATTAATTAGTTTTTTTTTTTTTTTTTTTTTTTTTTTTTTTTTTCGGACTGTTATCCTTCTTTTATAGTTATATACACGTTTTGGATGATGCCCCCTCTGGCCTTTTTCAGGTGTTCTGTTGAATCTACGAGCCTTCATGGGAAACTTTGAACTAAATTCTTATATAATCCATTGAGTTAGATTGTTCTCACTCCATTAATCTGACTGGATAAAGTGTTAGCATTCTGCTACTGCCTGTAGTCAGGATTGAACCTGGTTAACAGAATGAGAACAATTTATCCCATTGATTGAATAAAGGTTTGTTTCAAAGTTCCATGAAGGCTCCTGACAGAAACACCTGAAGAGACCCAGGTCTATCGCCCAAAACATGTAATAACAAAGATGAGGAGACAGTCCGAAAAATCTAAATAATACAATTCAATCTCATCTCCAGAAAAAATATTTTGATGCTGTCTCATAATTCTTGGCAATTACAGCACCCTAATGAATGTGCACAGGTTCCAAAATAAGGGTGTATCGACAGGACCCAAATTACATACACATACACACACATACATACATACATACGACCATACTTGGCTAAAATCAACACATCCTTCAGAATTTTAATCCCACACTGAGGATGATGGAAACTCTTTTATTTTTGCCAGAAGCCCTTTGGTGGTTGTAGTCCTAATACACCGGGGCAAGATTGTCCACTTGGGGACAACCATGAACTTAATTCCACTATCAAGTTTACATGTCCCTACAGCAATGAGGAGGGGTGGACTTTAAAATAATTGTTAGATAGCCGTTGAGCAAAGAGCTTCCTCTGTCCTTTTTACAGTTTTGTTTGCATTCTGCAGGGTGTCTAGCCACTCCTCAACAGACAAAATCGTGGAGTTACAGATTTAGTACCAATGATCCAGCTATGAAACCGGTTAGTATGGGTTACATAGTACTAGGCACATGGAGCAACCTGACACATGAATGTCAATTATAACTCAACGGTTTTATAAAAACTAATTGTCATATCAAAGTAATAGAGTAGTCTAACTCTAAGCAAAACCTATTAAATTGACTCAATCATTGGAGGTGCATGTGTACTAGATATATGTAGAAAGGACTTGGCAACCCGAGTTCAAATCCTGGACAAGCGTCTGCATTTCACATGAAATGAGGAGCCTCACAGAACTTAAAACCTGCGTGGATGAATAAAGGGATCGGTTTTGAAGTTCCATGAAGGCTTCTGATTACAACAAGAAGGTTTCAGAGTTCAACAAGAAAAACCTGAAGACGGTGGCGGGCATATCAGCCAAAACATATATGAACTATTAAAGATGAGGATGACAGTCCGAAAAATACAAATTATCATGCCTCATCTCAAAAATCAGACTAACAGGTTTTATTTGGCAAAAATGGAATATGAGGGCAGCATTGAAAAATATAGTTACATGGCTTATTTAGTGTTGTTTTTGTTTTGTTTGTTTTTTGTTTTTAAGTGTTAATTAGTTCAATAAAGGAATGATATCTGGTCAACCAACTATTGAGTGGTAAGAAATAGGAAAGCTGTTTGTCAATTTGATATACTACATGCCCTGAGAACAAAACTGTAAAAAAAAAATATTTAGCAGCAATACGTAAAAATTAGTTACAACTCTATTAAACAATATATGGGGGGGGTCAAAGTTAGTACTGGACATGTATGCCAAAAAGTGGGGTTCCTTATTAAAAATGTGATATGTAAAAGATTACCTATTACTTAAGCTTAATATTATATATATAGACTAGCAAATATATGCACCCTCCGGGTGCAAGTATTTAAGTTTGATATAATAAAATATCATATTAAATAAAAAGGCTAATGAAACTGACTAAGAATACAGATAAAAAGATCTGCAACAGAGGGGGGTATAATCGAAAAATAGAACAACTTTGAAACTAACTATCATCATTTCATTAACTCCCCTTCTTTCATTGGTAAATTTTCCTAATTTAACTATTAGTTAAATAGGAAGTTAAAGGATAAATATTACAGTTATTTCTTCTTGTAATAATTTTCTTTTTAAATTTATCCACGAATTTTTGTTTAATTCTTAAGAAAAACCAAACAATTAGAATCAAATACCAGACATATTATTAAAAATAAAATGTTAAATATCAATATGCAAATTAGCCTTCTCGTCAAACTGTAAACCGCTATTTGTTGTATATATAAATACAATTGATGTTATAGTACAGATATGGTCAACAGTATTAATAATGTAAAAACATTTTATTAATAAATGAAGGTTAAAAGAATAAATCATGGAATTTGACGTAAATAATAAGAATGTGACTTGAGTATAATATAGTTTGGTTACAGACAGAAAACACCATTCTCCATTTATAATAAGATATAGATATAAAAATATTATATATATTAATCTTATAATAAATGAAAATGTTTTAAATATAATAATAAATTTTGTTTAAAGTTTTTCTATTAAATTCAACTTTTTTAACTAATCAAGTCATTTAATAAAGATAAACTCCTTCAGGGTGGCATATGGAAATCTAATAGATTTGCAATGGCATTATCAGAATAATTATTGAATTTAAAATTTCATTTTGTCAAAAGAAATACGTAGTTACAAAATACTAATAGTTACCATGTACTCGCTGGTTACTTCATTTAGGAATGACACTCACCTTTAGAGATACGGAACTTTTCAAATATCACAAATTTTACTATAGCCCCCTTCCCCCACTTTCAGCATACATGTCCACTATCTAAACTTTGCCCCCCACCCCTGTATGTAGCAGACATGTAAAAAAACAGTCCATAAAATGATAAATTGTCACCGCATAAATTAGCCCACCCCACCCGCTGCTATTGTTTGATGTAAGAGCAAGTGTTGTTTAGAAATATTTTACTAAAAACTGATTTATCTAGTATGTTACTGGGTCTACTGAATTGTCTTGGAAGCAGTGGTTACATAACCATAAAACCTTTTGGATCCAGAGATCAGTGCAAGCATGAAAAAAATTCTTGGTATCCACTATCCAGGCTTAAAAATGTACCTTTATGGATGGGGTGCCCCTATTGTGGTGAAAAGGTTAGAAAGCTAGCCATGCAGATCCATTACTACTTGAATAGTTAGATCCTCACTAATACTACTTACTTGCAACCTTTTTCAACATCCTACCCATGGCAGATGGGTAGGGTATCCCATCATGGTGTAATGGTTAGAAAGCAGTCTTGCAGATCCATTACTACTGAAAAGCAGTTCGACCCTCATGGATGCCCCCATACTTGCAAACAGTGGCGAATTCTAACCCATAGGAAACAGTTGGGTAAAAAACCTACCTTTACATAGGGAATCATATATTACCAATATAAACAGAGCTGACTTCAATCATATTAATTACCTGAAGATCCTCAAAGGCACAAGACTGAAGTAGCAATTTGTTTGTGCGAAACAATACAGATTTACACAGCGGGGAGGGCTCATAATTTAGTACAACATCTATTACTTAAGCAAAAATGTTATATAATAAAAAAGTACAAATACCTTTTCTTAATCAGAACATTTATTATCTAGAAAAATATAAATTGATTTAGATAGATAATATAAATTAAATTTATAATGAATATTCATTATTTTAATGCAGATCATGTCTTTTTCTATTAATTTAACTTAATAGTCAAGTCATTTTATGATTTAAAATAAAGATATACAGCTCATTCAACTGTGCATATGGAAATCTCAGATTACAATGGAGTTATAAGAAAATAATAGAATAACTTATTTTTTGATTGTCTTAAAAACTATAATGATTAAATTATAAAAATACAAATAGTTACCAGGTATTCACTTGGTTACTCATTTTAGAATGACCCTCCTGTCCTTAGAAGTACCAAGTACTTTTTACAATATCAATTTTCCTTAAGGGACCCTCTTTTTTGCATACATGTCCGGTACCTAAACTTTGCCAACCTCCCCCGCCGATGGCCGTGATAGGATTGCTGAAGTACACTGTGCCCTAGCATCCAAAGGGAGCCTAGAACTTTTTGAAAGTACCTATTTGTGTGAGCCTTCATTCCATGGCATTAAAAAGGAGGGAAAAAAGAAAAAACAATAGAGAAAGGAAGTGGCTCCCCAAATAAACTTTTCCTTCCCAATAAAATTTCTCTAAGAGGTCCATTAAATATATTTTTTTTTATTTGAACAATACATAATAGAGAGAAGAAATAAAATAAAAAGTTAAATGTTACTTTCAGCCTAAACTAGAATAAGTTGGTTTATAAAATTCCTGAAAAGTTCCATGAAGGAAAAACATTATAATAGTCCATTCGATAACATTAAATGTTAACTTCAACAGAAAGCAAAGGTCAGAAAAGGATTGTTACCCATCTTTACGCCCCCCCCCTCTCTTCTGGTGCAAAAATTGTTCTCATAGTTTTAAACATCTAATTAGTGGCAAAAATGTATTCACTCTCTGTAATTTTATACCATAAAAATCGTATTGATGCCTTTTGCAATAAATAATACAAAAATACAATAATAATCTATATAATAGTAATACACAGTAATAGAAGTAGTAAAGAGAAAGGGAGTCAGACTTGATTCCTACCAGGTTTTACTGTTAGAGAATTTTATTAGACGTTTATCATAATAATTTATTTAAATTATAAAAACTATAAAATGTCTTACAGAACTATTTTTTCTTTTTTTTTTCTTTAACCCTCAACACTCAGAGACCCGTACATGAGCTCACAAAAATGTCAAACATCAAATGCATAAAGTAAATTCCAGATATAAGAAATTTATGCTAATCTATCCCATGATCTGTGAGTCCCAGGGGCAGTAGCTGCTAACGCTGGACTTGTAACATTATAGTAAGCAAGTTTAATCCCCTAATCTCCACACTACTGTTCTATACAAGGGATTCTTGCATTTAATAACCCATAAGGTTGATATACCATAAAGAAACAAAAGTTACTATGTTAAAACCTTTTATCATTTGGAATCCTAAGTAGTCCAGGAAAAGCATGCGTTAGTTGGTGGATTTATGGCATTCAAATACCTGTTGGTTTATTTCATGCTGAAGACATTGTTTTATTCATCTTGATGTATTCAAAAAAAAAAAAAATTTTTGATTTATTAATCCATTAGTGGTACCCTAACAGTGATTACACTCCAGGTCAAAGTGGACCTGAAGTAATGATAAAGAGCTCCAAAATTGGAACTACACCATTAGATGCAGTTTAGCGTCTACCAGGGAACACTTTGGCTGGAACCTCAGGTTCCTGTTGATAACCACCTCACCAACTCAGTTATGAGTGCACCA